>CM040246.1:61675868-61707465 GCA_022545495.1 Chrysanthemum lavandulifolium
GATGAGTGTCTAAATACTCATCATTTTATCTTGTTAGAATGCCAAAACATCCGAAAACACTCGAAACACATCAAAATGATAAAATATCACAAACAAGTGTTTTATATGTTTTAAATGCAAAAACATCAAAATCGATGAGAAACGTATCAAGTTTGCATAATTAGCGGTTTAGTCCCCAAGTTACAAAAGTTGTCAAAAACAGTCCACGGTAATTCAAAAACTTGTAAAATATCATTTAGGTCCTTAAGATTCAAAAGTTGTCAAATTAAATCCTTTAAAGTTTAAAAAAATCACAAAATGATAACTTTGGTCCCTCAACTTTGGAAAAATGTCAAAAATAGTCCTTGGTTAATTTAAAAAGTGAAAATTATCAAATTTTAACCTTGTTCTATTTATAAATGACAAAAATAGGTCCTTATGATAAACTTTGGAGAATTTACATGTTTGGTCCCTCAAGTTTCAAACTTGATAGTTTTGGTCCCTGGATTTACAAAAATGGAAATTATCAATATAGGTCCTTGTACTAATCACATTTGGCAGTTTTGGCCCTTGTGAGAGCTTTTGAAAATGTTCAAGATCAAACCCTCAATTTTAGCTAAATTGCATAAATGGTCCTTGTTGATAACATTAACCAAACGGACCCTTTATTATTACTAAGCCCAAATCCAATCCAATAACATGACCCGGCCCAGAATTTAAAAACAGATAAACCGCCATCACTGTTCACCTCCTCCCTCACCCCTGTATACACCAAAACCAGTGGTTTTTACCACTGGTTTTCACCTTTCCACCTCACCATATCCACTTGAGTACCTCCCCTCCCTCCACATCAAACCAAACTCAATTAATGTGAAAAACCTGCTCAAGACATTTTTGGCGCCAAAATCGCCAAATGGCAATTCTGATGATCTGGATGATTTCAACGGTTGGATTGAAGTGGGATTTACTCAAGAGTGTCGACAAGGTTGAAGGAAGTCAATAAATACAAGTTTGGTGCAGTGGATTAAATCATCTAGTGTAAATTTAATTTTTAATGTCGTTTTAGTTTAACTTTCAAATTCCAGTGTTTATCTAAGCTTCAAGCTTTGTATTTTATGTTTTCAAGGTGAAATAAAACTTTTGTAAGCAACCATTTCAGTTTCAAGTAATATCTCAGTTTATACAAAATTTTCATTATCCAAGAATCTCATTAATGGTGAATGTTATTAATTAGTGGTTACTTTGGACTGAGTAAGTCACATAAGCTCCATATAAAGCTTATGCAAGCTTTTAGATACCTTAAAATCAGTTTAGTATCCAAAACACAAAAATTCATAAAAATACCAAATAAATCGGTGAAAATAAAAATCCATGGTGCAAGGTTCAAGAAAATTTGGGCGGGATATATAGTGGATGGTCTTGGGATTAGTGCTTCGGGAAGCTTTAGGATGTGTTTTATGTCTTGGTTCTCAGTATTTCCTTGAAACCAATTTGTAAGCCATTTGCTAAATTCTAGCTTTTCTTTGTTCAAGTGCTCATTTCGCTTTTTATCTTTGCTTTTATGCTTATTGGTGTTTGATTAGTGAGATTAAAGTTTAATATAGTTTGCTCGTTCTTTAAAAGCGGTAGTAGTTAAAATCTCTATTTAAACAGTCATAATAGTATACTTATTAATCTTGATTTTCATGTTGTTGATCTTGTTGTTTAATGTTTCATTAGTCTTAGTAATCAAAATTATAAGGTGCATTATCATTTGTATGGATTGAATCGGTGAAATCCTTTGAAAACATCAAGACAGTCATTAAAAGGTGTGTTTGGTTCATTGATATATCATCTTTTAGGCTAGCTCGGTGGGTCTATTCATTGGTTCATGTTTGTTGAGTTCTATTTAACTCATATCTGTCCAAGTTTGTGCTGCAAAACCGTAAAAGTCAAAATCCTTTTCTTTGGTATTGAATCAGTCCACTGTTGGATATTTTGCAAAGCAAGTTCTTGTTTATGCTCAAAATCAATAGACAAAGCTTGTGTTAACTTTATTTCATCTATTAAACTCATTATCAGTCTTCAAATCAAGTCCAAACTTCATAAAAGTCAAACATACTAAACTGCTTTAAAAGTCAAAAACTTGGAAAAGTGGTTTTGAGCCCAACTGGGTAGATTTTTCACAGGCTCATCTTTGGGTCAAAACAAGTCAAACTTTGGGTTTTATATATTTTCTTGGTCTAGTTTCTTATAAGCATTTTTTCAGATTTTTGTTAATTTTCTAAAGCACTCAAATAAGCTCCTCAAATAGGGCTTATGTGCCCTGCTCCAAAGCTCAGTTAGAGCTGAGAGTTTCCAAGCTTTTTGCTAAGCTTATCCAGAGCTCATCTGAGCACCTCTGGGTCTGATTTTTGGTTTACATATTGTTAGCCAGGTTATCTTGAGGTTCCAATAATTACTTTCTAGTTTCTAGCTTATTCAGTTGCTTATTCATCAGTTGCAAGTAAGAACCATTTCACTGTTTTTAGCTTAATAGCTCAAAACATCAAATCTGTTGAGCTTGTGATTCTGTGGGTTAGGACTTGTTGAAACTTGTTCCATTTTAGTTCTTTTAGTTTAATATAGCTTCTGTGAAGGTTTGGTGGTCTTTGATTATCATTTGGCTTATTCAAGTGCTTATTGATAAGCACTTATAATATGATTTCATTTTCTTCAAACAAGCACATGTTTTCTATTTTACTAGATTTTACATATTAAAATAGACTTTTCCTGAAATTTTCATAATTTTTCATAAGCTGTTTGCTATTTTTCTTAATTAAAAGCAGTTTTAGGCATTTTAAATAGCTTTTAATACTAATAAATTATAAAAGTTAAAAAAATGATTTTCAATTTTCTTAGGTTAAGATAAATATAAAAGTAATAAAAGTATTTTCCATAATTTTCTTAGTTTAAAAGTATTTTTAGCATTTTATTAGTTTTAAATAGTTTTAAATTAATAATAAATACATAAAAGTCTTAAAAATATATTTTCAGTTTTAAAATAAGTTTTATCATATTTTAGACTTTTCTAAGTTATAATTTTATTTTCTAGGTTAATTTTGTATTTTCTTGTATTTAAGTGCATTTTAAATACTTAATAAATAGTTTTTAATTAATAATAATTAAATAAATAGTTTTAAAAATAATTTTCTTTTTCTAATAATTTTCTTTTATTATTAGGATTGTAAAAATATCATTTTCATATTTGTAGGTCTTTTATTTCTTTAAAACTCACGTTTTATTTTGTACGTTTACGTAATTTTATTTAAACATACGTTTTAGGATTTAAACGTTCATCGACTTTAAAAATAGTGATAGCGTTTATTTAATAGATTTTATCTTTTATTTCTTTTAATTTGCATTTAAGTCGCTTTAATTTGTAAATCTTTTCTTTAGGTAATTTTCCATCCAAAACCTTACTGATCACTATCCTTAGTGATCATTCTACCATCTGATCAAGTGTTTATACACCAATTCATCCTCCGTGGGACTTAACGACCCAGGAATTCCCTATATTCCTCGGATCTTAATTAAATTAGTGTTTGAACTGTTTTGATTTTCTTACGGTTGGTCATTCATGTGGCTAGCTCATGTGAGATAACTTGCGGTTTTGCACCAATCAAATTTTGGCGGCGCCCTTGGTTGTAAGCGTGTTTTAGCATTTTCGGACCCGTACTTGCACATATACCACAGTTTGTAAAAGTTTTACGTAAAGTTTATATAAATCAAAAGTTCATTAACACTTTTCCTAAAGTGTTAAAAACCCAAAACAATATAAAATAACAAAACAATCGTTACGTTTTCTAGCTTGTGTTTCTTTTAAGGTGATTCTTAAAGAAATACGATTTGGTTAAACGAAACGATACCAAAAATATTTTCCAAAAGTTTTTAAACCCCCTTGCACAAATCTTACCTACGTCTTTTCGGTGGTACTTAATATATATATAAAATCAACCACCGCAAATCAAGGAAGTGCACTACCTAGCGGGGTGCGACCATAATAAGTTCGAACATCGATTTAAAACTTGCCTTTGTGTCACTTGTGATTTGGTGTACCTTTTCAAAGAAGTCATTTTATTTGTGATTATTGGTTAAGTTCACTTGTGTTTTGCCTCATTTGTTTTGAAAATTGATTTTTATACTTAGTGCATCACTCGTTCTTCTAGTTCTACAAGTCCACTTTTCGAACTTGGAAACATTCCTCGTAGACGTAGAGGACGTTCGGCTCCTTCACCGTGATCGAGGAACGTCTACCACCACCACCACCTGTCGAAATGGCGGAAGACAAACCCATGAATGAGCTTCTCCAAGCACCCATCGAGGGTTACGGAGATGCCATTGTTGTCCCCGACCATTGTGGGCGATACCTTCGAGCTCAAACCGGGTTACTTAACGGTAACCCAAAGCCAATTCTATGGTTTTGAGCGGGATGATCCTCATGCACACATTAGATGGTTTAACAAGATAGCATCTACCATCAAGTACAAGAATGTCCCATGAAGCTATCAAGCTTCTTCTGTTCCCATTTTCTGAGGACAAGCCGGAATTGGCTTGAGAAACAACCCCTCGTTCCATTGAGACATGGAGGATCTAGTTACCAAGTTTGTTAACAATTCTATCCTCCATCCCGAACCACAAGTCTTAAGAATGAGATAATGAAATTTTCTCGAGATTTGATGAATTATTCGGGAGGCATGGGATCGTTACAAAGAATTGCTCCTCAAGTGTCCACATCATGGTTTTACCGAGTTAATGCAAATGGATACTTTCTACAATGGTGCGAGACAAGTGACCAAGACTCTTTGAATGCCTCCATGGAGGTAATTTCCTTAGCAAAACCACAAAAGAAGCCTTACAAATCATTGAAAACAAGTCCCGGTCCGTCCTTTCCGCACAAAGATATATCAAACTCGGTCTAATGCGGGACCTCTACTTCATCTCCGGTGAGTACATCTAGCACCGATGCTAAGATTGATAAACTCACGGACATTGTTCGAGCTTTGGTTCTTGCTAACCAAAGAAAGTCACCTTCACTCAATCACCATCACATGGTGAAGTGAAGAAAGTTGAAGTTTGTGTTACTTGTGGTGGTCCTCATGCATACTACAAGCTGTCATCGCCACCGATGGTAGTCCGTTTGAAGCAAATGCTATAGCGGTACTTCAAATCAAGGAGGTAATCAATACCGTCCTCAAAATGATCCAAGTTACCGTGCTAATACTTATCGAGCACCACCCGGTTTTAACCGAATCCTAACGAATCGAGAATCAACCTAGAATGAACCAAGGTTATCAAAACCAAGGTAATTTCTATCCTGGACCCAATCAAGGTTTCCAACAACAAGGGAACCTTCATCAAAACAATTTCAATCGAGGGAATCAATTTCATGGGAATGTGAATCCTAATCAAGGGAATTTTCAACAACAAGGTCATAATCAAAATATCCGACCTCAAAATTTCCCTTCTAATCCACCTCTGTCATTACTCCTCCGGGACCATCATCGATGAGTTCTTGAAGCGGTTCATGAAATCCCAAGATGAGATGAGCAGTTGTTGGTCGGTCGGATCGATCTCAAGAAGTCTTTAAATGATCAACCCTCGGGCTCGGAAAACTTCCGAGCAACACGATCGCTAACCCGGGGGCGATGCTAAGGCGATCACGACCAGAAGTGGTGTTTCATACAATGGACCCGCTATTCCTACTACCTCTTCATCTTCTCTCCCGAAGGTAGTAGAAAGTGAGCCTCCGACTCACAATGGACCTACGACTCCAATGCCCCCTCCTCCTGTGGCAATGAGTCAAGTTACCAAGGAAACAACGGACAAGGTGCATTATTCAAGTCCACTTAGTACCGCACAAGTCCTACCTTCGGTAGTCCATCCTCAAGTTGTCCAGAAACCCAAGTCTAATCCAGGAGTTGTTTTTGAACCACCTGTAGCTCCCGTTGAAAATACCAAATCCAAATCTTCTATTCCTTATCCATCACGTTTGAATGAGCAAAAGCTCCGTGAAAAAGCTAGTCATCAAATGGACAAATTTTTCCAAATTTTCCAAGAGTTACATTTTGACATAAGCTTTGCGGATGCTATCATGCTGATGCCCAAGTTTGCATCAACTCTCAAACACATGTTAAGCAACAAGGAAAAGTTGTTTGAAATGGCTAAAACTCCTCTTAACGAGAGCGCTCTGCGGTTATCCCGAAAAGCTTCGAAAAGCTAGGAGATCCCGGAAATTTCTCTTACCTTGTGTATTTCAGAATGGTTGAATGCTTTGCCTAGCGGATCTTGGTGCAAGCATTAATCTTATGCCATATTCGATGTGGAAGAAACTTTCTCTCCGGAACTTACTCCTACATGCATGACTCTCGAGCTTGCGGATCGTACAATATCCGTCCTCTTGGCATTGCGAGGGCGATTTTGAAAGTAGGAAAGTTCCATTTCGGTGACTTCGTGGTTGTTGATTTTGATGCCGATCATCGGGTTCCTCTCATTGTTGGTCGAGGATTCACGAGAGCGGGCCGTGCTCTCATTGATGTATTTGAGCAAGAAATCACATTACGTGTTGGTAATGAAGTCATCACTTTTAACCTTGATCAAACTTGAGGTACTCGCAAATTATGATTACGAGTCGGTTAACCGAATAGATATCATTGATGTTGCTACGAAGAGTACTCAAGAAGTTCTTGGTTATGATCATAATTCTTGAGTGATAATATCACTCATTCATCTCAACCCATCATCGCCAATTCTACTCCTTCTCTCACCCCATTTGAGGAAAGTGACTTCATCTTAGAAGAGATTGAAGCCTACTTATCCAGTGAATACATTCCATGGGAAATTGATCACGCTCAATTGACATTGAGGAGACATACTTCTCATTGAGAAGTTGCTTAATGATGACCCATCATCAACCCCTCACTCTAGTGATTCAATTCTGATGAGATTAATCAAAATGAGATTAATCTAGAGGAGATATTCTTCTTGAGAAGTTGTTAAATCATGACATTTCTTCTCCACTCCCTCCCATCAAACTTCATAACAAGGAAGTAAAATCGGTTGAGAAAGCGAAGAATTTCCCGAGGTTGAGCTTAAGGACTTACCACCTCATCTCGAGTATGCATTCCTTGAAGGTGATGATAAATTACCGTCATTATTGCTCGAGATTTGAGTAAAGATGAAAAAGTTGCTCTCATTAAAATCACGAAGTCACACAAGCAAGCAATTGCTTGGAAACTCTCCGACATTAAGGGTATCAACCACGAGTTTTATACTCACAAAATCTTGATGGAAGATGACTTTAAGCCGGCAGTTCAACATCGAGAAGAGTAAATCCAAAAATCCATGATGTTATCAAGCAGGAGGTTATCAAACTTCTTGATGCGATTGATTTACCCGATCTCGAGATAGTCCTTGGGTTAGCCCAATTCATTGTGTTCCTAAAAGGGTGGTATAATTGTTGTCACAAATGAAGATAACGAGTTAATTCCAACTCGTTTGGTTACGAGGATGGCGTGTTTGCATTGACTATCGTAAGTTGAATGACGCCACTCGAAAAGACCATTTTCCTCGCCCTTTATGGACCAAATGCTTGAGAGATTAGCAGGGAATGAATACTATTGTTTCCTTAATGGTTTCTCGGGGTACTTTCAGATTCCCATTGATCCAAAGGATCAAGATAAAACTACATTCACCGCCCATACGGAACTTTTGCCTATAGGCGTATGCCTTTTGGCTTATGTAATGCTCACGCACGTTCCAACGATGTATGATGGCCATTTTCCACGACATGATCGGAAACAATGGAGGTGTTTATGGATGACTTCTCGGTCATTGGGGATTCTTTTCAAACTTGTCTCTCCCATTTAGATAAAATGCTTAAACGGTGTGAAGACACCAATCTTTGTCTAAAGCGGGAGAAAAGCCACTTTATGGTCAAAGAAGGCATAGTCCTTGGCCATAAAATTTCAAAGAACGGGATTGAGGTTGTGAGCAAAAGTCGATGTTATTGCTAAATTGCCTCATCCTACTACCGTCAAAGGTATTAGGAGTTTTTAGGTCATGCCGGTTTCTATCGTAGATTCATTCAAGATTTTTCTAAAATCGCCCGACCAATGACCCATCTTCTTGAAAAGGATGCTCCTTTTATCTTTTCACCCGAGTGCATCGTAGCTTTTGAAACATTGAAGAAAAAGCTTCTGAAGCACCCATTCTCGTTGCTCAACGGGATTTACCCTTTGAGCTTATGTGCGATGCAAGTGATTTTGCTATCGGCGCGGTTTTAGGGCAACGAAGAAACAAGCATTTTCGACCTATTCACTACGCAAGTAAAACTATGGTGAAGCTCAACTCATTACACCACCACGTAAAAGAGCTATTAGCCGTGGTGTATGCATTCGAGAAGTTTCGGCCGTACTTAATCTTGACCAAATGTGTAGTGTATACGGATCACTCGGCTCTTAAATATCTCTTTGCAAAACAAGATGCAAAGCCGAGATTGCTCGTTGGGTTTTCCTTCTCCAAGAATTTGATATCATCATACGTGATAAAAAGGAGCCGAGAACACATTGTCACGATCATCTTTCCGATTAGAAAACCCTCACCAAGATGTTTTCGAGAAAAGGAAATAAATGAAACATTTCCTCTCGAGACACTCAATGCGGTTTCTTTTCGTGGAAACTCTTCTACCCCATGGTTTCTTGACTTTGCAAATTACCATGCGGGTAACTTCATTAATGAAAGGGATGTCGACCCAGCAGAAGAACAAATTCTTCAAAGATGTTAAACATTATTTCGGGACGACCCTTTCTTATTCAAAATCTGTGCGGATCAAGTCATCCGACGGTGTGTTTATGGACAAGCTCTTGACATTCTCACGACTTGCCATCTTTGGACCCACCGGGGCCATCATAGTCCAAACTACACCGCTAAAAGGTGTTTGATTCCGGGTTTTATTGGCCCACAATTTATAAAGATGCCACGAATTTGTCAAAACTTGTGATGCTTGTCATCATGGAAACATATCTCAAAGAAATGAAATGCCACAAAATGCCATTCAAGTTTGTGAGATATTTGACATCCGGGTATTGATTTTATGGGGCCATTTCCATTTCTCGTGGTAACAAGTACATACTCGTGGTGTTGACTATTTGTCGAAATGGGTTGAAGCAAAAGCTTTACCTACAAATGATGCCCGAGTAGTTGTGAAATTTTGAAATCTCTCTTTGCGGGTTTGGAACTCCTCGTGCTATAATTAGTGATCGTGGTACACATTTTGTAATGACCAATTTGATCGTGTCATGCAAAGTATGGTGTTACCCACCGTCTATCTATCGCATACCACCCCAAACAAGTGGGCGGTGGAAGTTTCAAACCGTGGTATTAAAAGAATCCTTGAAAGGACGATGGGTGAAAATCGTGCATCCGGTCGGATAAAGCGGATGGCGACACGGGCTTTTCGAGCGACTTACAAAACACCCATTGGGTGTACTCCATACAAGCTAGTGTACGGAAAGGCATGTCATCTTCCGATTGAACTAGAGCACAAGGCTTACTGGGCCTTAAAACATGCAAACTTCGATATCTGAGACAGTAGGTGATCACAGAAAGTTCAAATGAATGAACTAAATGAACTTCGTGATCAAGCTTACGAGAACTCTTTAATTTACAAACAAAAGACAAAGAAGATTCATGACTCTAAAATCAAGAACCGCGTTTTCAACGTTGGTGATCGAGTCCTTCTTTTCAATTCAAGATTGAAGATTTTCTCGGGAAAGCTTAAGTCCGTTGGTGCGGTCCATTTACTATCACTAAGGTTTATCCTTATGGCACCATTGAGTTATCTCACTGATGGTCCAAATTTTAAAGTAAATGGTCATCGATTAAAGCACTACTTTGGAGAGGACATTCCACCGTGATTGTCCCGGATCTACAAACATTCCCCATGAACCAATGAATGCGGGATCGAGTCAAGCTAGTGACTCGGGAATCAAAAATAGTAGCACACACCATATGGGTTTTCACCCATGTTTCTATCTTCTTCCCCTTTCTACCACCCTAGTGTGGGGAGTTTTCCCAACACTGTTGTACATATCAATCTAACAAAAAAAAAAAAAAAAAAAAAATGTATATATCAAAAACAAAATAATGGCCGTAGTATTTCCCTTTTGTGTTCTATGTTTCGCATAACCACGGTACTTTGAATATTGAGGGCAATATTCATTTCTAAGTGTGGGGAATTCTCACGAATTTCATCATGTAATTATTCCACCCAATTCCCGTTTTGGCCAAAATTTTTTTGGAGTAAGTGTTTTCACTTACTCGACAAGAAATGTAATCATCCATCATGTCTAACCCACATAAGGATTGGCTAATCCAGAGCAAACGGCTCTTGGTAAAGATATCTCAAATCCGTTTATGGCTTGCAATTTGCCTAAAATTGTATGGTGTTCAACTCACCATATCCTAAAAAGTGAAGAGTTGGCTAGCCCGCAAGATTATGGCTTGTGGTAAAGGCAGTGGGAAATCCATAATTGGTAATCGACTCACCAAAGATAATTCTGATAATTTATCTAAGATTTGGCTAGTCCAGAAGGGTACGGCTTCTGGTAAAGACAAATCAAATCCGTTCATAGCTTATGATTTGCTCAAAATCATTTGGTTATCGTTGTGCCAAAGTTCTTACTTGAACTGAAACAATTGGCTACTCCAGAAGTAATGGCTTTTGGTAAAGAGATAAAATCCATTAAATTTTCTCAAATCATTGCTAGGGACTAGCAATATCTTAGTGTGGGGGATTGATGAGTGTCTAAATACTCATCATTTTTATCTCGTTAGAATGCCAAAACATCGAAAACACTCGAAACACATCAAAATGATAAAAATATCACAAACAAGTGTTTTATATGTTTTAAATGCAAAACATCAAAATCGATGAAAAACGTATCAAGTTTGCATAATTGGCGCTTTAGTCCCCAAGTTACAAAAGTTGTCAAAA
This sequence comes from Chrysanthemum lavandulifolium, assembly GCA_022545495.1. Classification (NCBI taxonomy): domain Eukaryota; kingdom Viridiplantae; phylum Streptophyta; class Magnoliopsida; order Asterales; family Asteraceae; genus Chrysanthemum; species Chrysanthemum lavandulifolium. The sequence continues at coordinate 61,686,862 of CM040246.1, forward strand.
ACAGTCCCTGGTAATTCAAAAACTTGTAAAATATCATTTTAGGTCCTTAAGATTCAAAAGTTGTCAAATTAAATCCTTTAAAGTTTAAAAAAATCACAAAATGACAACTTTGGTCCCTCAACTTTGGAAAAATGTCAAAAATAGTCCTTGGTTAATTTAAAAAGTGAAAATTATCAACTTTTAACCTTGTTCTATTTATAAATGACAAAAATAGGTCCTTATGATAAACTTTGGAGAATTTACATGTTTGGTCCCTCAAGTTTCAAACTTGACAGTTTTGGTCCTTTACAAAAATGGAAATTATCAATATAGGTCCTTGTACTAATCACATTTGGCAGTTTCGGCCCTTGTGAGAGCTTTTGAAAATGTTCAAGATCAAACCCTCAATTTTAGCTAAATTGCATAAATGGCCCTTGTTGATAACATTAACCAAACGGACCCTTTATTATTACTAAGCCCAAATCCAATCCAATAACATGACCGGCCCGAATTTAAAAGCGGATAAACCGCCATCACTTTGTTCACCTCCTCCTCACCCTCAGATACACCAAAACCGGTGGTTTTACCATGGTTTTCACCTTCCACCTCACCATATCCACTGAGTACCTCCCTCCACCTCCACATCAAACCAAACTCAATTAATGTGAAAACACGCTCAAGACATTTTTGGCTCCAAAATCGCCAAATGGCAATTCGATGATCTGGATGATTTCAACGGTTGGATTGAAGTGGGATTTACTCAAGAGTGTCGACAAGGTTGAAGGAAGTCAATAAATACAAGTTTGGTGCGATGGATTAAATCATCTAGTGTAAATTTAATTTTAATGTCGTTTTAGTTTAACTTTCAAATTCCGGTGTTTATCTAAGCTTCAAGCTTTGTATTTTATGTTTTCAAGGTGAAATAAAACTTTTGTAAGCAACCATTTCGGTTTCAAGTAATATCTCGGTTTATGCAAAATTTTCATTATCCAAGAATCTCATTAATGGTGAATGTTATTAATTAGTGGTTACTTTGGTGAGTAAGTCACATAAGCTCCATATAAAGCTTATGCAAGCTTTTAGATACCTTAAAATCAGTTTAGTATCCAAAACACAAAATTCATAAAATACCAAATAAATCGGTGAAAATAAAAATCCATGGTGCAAGGTTCAAGAAATATTGGAGCGGGATATATAGTGGATGGTCTTGGGATTAGTGCTTCTTGGGAAGCTTTAGGATGTGTTTTATGTCTTGGTTCTCGTATTTCCTTGGAAACCAATTTGTAAGCCATTTGCTAAATTCTAGCTTTTCCTTTGTTCAAGTGCTCATTTCTGCTTTTTATCTTTGCTTTTATGCTTATTGGTGTTTGATTAGTGAGATTAAAGTTTAATATAGTTTGCTCGTTCTTTAAAACTGGTAGTAGTTAAAATCTCTATTTAAACAGTCATAATAGTATACTTATTAATCTTGATTTTCATGTTGTTGATCTTGTTGTTTAATGTTTCATTAGTCTTAGTAATCAAAATTATAAGGTGCATTATCATTTGTATGGATTGAATCGGTGAAATCCTTTGAAAACATCAAGACAGTCATTAAAAGGTGTGTTTGGTTACTGCGATATATCATCTTTTAGGCTAGCTCGGTGGGTCTATTACATTGGTTCATGTTTGTTGAGTTCTATTTAACTCATATCTGCCCAAGTTTGTGCCTGCAAAACTGTAAAAGTCAAAATCCTTTTCTTTGGTATTGAATCAGTCCACTGTTGGATATTTTGCAAAGCAAGTTCTTGTTTTATGCTCAAAATCAATAGACAAAGCTTGTGTTAACTTTATTTCATCCATTAAACTCATTATCAGTCTTCAAATCAAGTCCAAACTTCATAAAAGTCAAACATACTAAACTGCTTTAAAAGTCAAAACTTGGAAAAGTGGTTTGAGCCCAACTGGGTAGATTTTTCACGAGCTCATCTTTGGGTCAAAACAAGTCAAACTTTGGGTTTATATATTTTCTTGGTCTAGTTTCTTATAAGCATTTTTCAGATTTTTGTTAATTTTCTAAAGCACTCAAATAAGCTCCTCAAATAGGGCTTATGTGCCCTGCTCCAAAGCTCAGTTAGAGCTGAGAGTTTCCAAGCTTTTTGCTAAGCTTATCCAGAGCTCATCTGAGCACCTCTGGGTCTGATTTTTGGTTTACATATTGTTAGCCAGGTTATCTTGAGGTTCCAATAATTACTTTCTAGTTTCTAGCTTATTCAGTTGCTTATTCATCAGCTGCAAGTAAGAACCATTTCACTGTTTTTAGCTTAATAGCTCAAAACATCAAATCTGTTGAGCTTGTGATTCTGTGGGTTAGGACTTGTTGAAACTTGTTCCATTTTAGTTCTTTTAGTTTAATATAGCTTCTGTGAAGGTTTGGTGGTCTTTGATTATCATTTGGCTTATTCAAGTGCTTATTGATAAGCACTTATAATAGCAGTTTCATTTTCTTCCAAACAAGCACATGTTTTTCTATTTTACTAGATTCTACATATTAAAATAGACTTTTCCTGAAATTTTCATAATTTTTCATAAGCTGTTTGCTATTTTTCTTAATTAAAAAGCAGTTTTAGGCATTTTAAATAGCTTTTAATACTAATAAATTATAAAAGTTAAAAAATGATTTTCAATTTTCTTAGGTTAAGATAAATATAAAAGTAATAAAAGTATTTTTCCATAATTTTCTTAGTTTAAAAAGTATTTTTAGCATTTTATTAGTTTTAAATAGTTTTAAATTAATAATAAATACATAAAAGTCTTAAAATATATTTTCAGTTTTAAAATAAGTTTTATCATATTTTAGACTTTTCTAAGTTATAATTTTATTTTCTAGGTTAATTTTGTATTTTCTTGTATTTAAGTGCATTTTAAATACTTAATAAATAGTTTTAATTAATAATAATTAAATAAATAGTTTTAAAAATAATTTTCTTTTTCTAATAATTTTCTTTTATTATTAGGATTGTAAAAATATCATTTTCATATTTGTAGGTCTTTTATTTCTTTAAAACTCACGTTTTATTTTGTACGTTACGTAACTTTATTTAAACGTACGTTTTAGGATTTAAACGTTCATCGACTTTAAAAATAGTGATAGCGTTTATTTAATAGATTTTATCTTTTATTTCTTTTAATTTGCATTTAAGTCGCTTTAATTTGTAAATCTTTTCTTTAGGTAATTTTCCATCCAAAACCTTACTGATCACTATCCTTAGTGATCATTCTACCATCTGATCAAGTGTTTATACACCAATTCATCCTCCGTGGGACTTAACGACCCAGGAATTCCCTATATTCCTCTGATCTTAATTGCATTAGTGTTTGAACTGTTTTGAGTTTCTTACGGTTGGTCATTCACAAGTGGCTAGCTTGCGTGAGATAACTTGACGGTTTTGCACCAATTAGCCCTTTCTACCGGTCCGTTGGCTTGTGGATGGGCCACGGTATGTTGACTGTTTGATGTTGAGCTTTTCGCACTGACTTTTGAAGGGTTGTCTCAATTGCTTAGCATTATGCGTAGCGATGGCGGGGGAGGCGAGCGGCATACTATGTTATCCCATACGAACCTCGTGGCGTCCTTTCTGTAATCTTTGCCAGCGGTTTGGCTTAGTCCATTTGGTGAAATAGTCGATTGCAACCAAGAGAACTTGACCTTCCATTGCCGGTGGCGAAGGTCTACTATGTCCATGCCCCATTGGTAGAAGGGCCATGGAGCCATGATGGCGTCGGTTTGGTCTTTGGAAGGCGTGGTATCGGGAGTGGATCGGCGAGTCACACTTGATTATCTCGTTTCTAGCATCCCGGTGCATTGTAGGCGATAGTATCCTTGCCGCATGGCCTTTGCCTGACCGATCGAGGGCCAGGAATGCATACCACACGCCCCCATGTGTGTCTCTCTTATAACGTGGTTGCACTGTGGGGACCCGCGCACCTCATCATAGGTACCAAATAGGCTTTCTTGTGAGTATGCCATCCTCATGACATATTGGTTGATTTTCATCCTCGGTTGCGGGCTTCATTAGGGTCTTCGGCCAAATTCATGCTTGAGACAGAATGATGGGGTCATCCGGTTATCTCCTCCTCTTCAACAACTTTGTTAACCTCTTTGCTTTGATCGATCTTTCCTTAGCACCTCCACGATGCTTCCTTGTCAGTGGTGGCGGCCGTGGCGACTTACTAAGAACATCGCCTTTTGGTTACGACCTCTCGGTATATTCCGGATGGTGAAGTTCTCAAAACTAGCTATGTACTCCTCCGCCGCTAGGTACTTGATCATGCTTTCATGACTTGCCACGTAATCTCCGCTTATCGGTTAGCCAACTTAGAGTCCACCCGGACCTCAAGGTTCTGAACTGCATGCTCTGCCATCCTTAGAGCGCGGTGGGGCCGTACTCGGCCGTTATTAGTCTTTGTCGAATTCAAGTCGGATGGCATAAGTAAATTCCATACCCTCCGGATTGATTAATACGAGACCGCTCCGGGCCTTTGTTATTGGATGCTCCGTCGGTGTATAAAGCCATTTCCCTCCTCCTTCTTCTTCGGACGGGTTGGTGAGTACTTCTCATTGCTTTCTCCGATGGGAGCTTAGAGCGAAGTCCGCTAACAACAGCCTTTGATCGCACTCGGGGTTCGTGGGTTATGTTGTATGCACCCAATTCCACAGTACTTAGCTAACTTCCCGGGCGGCTTAGGCTTGTTGAGGATCTGCTTTATTGGTTGATGCGTGATTACCTTTATGGGGTGTGCTTGAAGTATCTCGGAGCCTTCTTGACATGTGCTGCGAGACATAATGCAGTTTTTCAATCGGGCGTAATTCTCTCGGCTTCGTTGAGTGTTGAAACTTATATGAGCTGAGTAGCGCCTTCCCTTCCTTTCAGTGAGGAGAACATGTTGGCTTCTCGACAAGCTGCTAAATATACATCTGATGTTTCTTTTGCCAATGGTGTTGTTAGTGAGGAAGATCATTATCGACTTTTCATCTCTGGAATCTTGATTACCTCTTAGTCCACAGGTACTCCTCCTTATTCTCCTTGGTGATGCTTTTGAGTGTTTGAAGAATGGTAATGATCTTTCGGTAGAGCAGGCCAAGAAGCGATTAAGTGCCGCCAACTTGCCACTAGGCTCTGCATTTCTTCGGGGTCCTTGGTGATTGCATATCCATTATTGCCTTAAGTCTTCTTTGGGTTTGCTCAATTCCTTCGAAGTTACCATATACCACAGGAACTTTCCTTCCTCCATTCAAAAGAGCATTTTTAGGATTGACTTCATGTTGATCTTAGGAGGTTGTCGAATGTCTCATATGTCCATTAGCATTCCTCGCTCTTCTTTGCTCTTGATGACCATATAGTCCACATATGCTTCTAGGTTCCTCCCTATGCAGTGATTGGGCGGAATCAATCATCCGTTGATAGGTGGCTCGGCGTTCTTGAGCCGAATAGCATCTTGGTGTGTGATGGGTTCCTTGCTCGGTGTAGAAACTGCTGTTTTTCTTCATCCTCTCTCGCCATTTGTACTGGTGATACCGCTTTGTAAGCATCCAAGAAGCATTTGTATTTATATCCATGTAGGATTCGATCTTCGGTCAATCTCGGCAAGGGTAATAATCTTTAGGCGGCGGAGTTGATGTTCTTGAAATCGATGCACATCGCTTGACTTAGTCACACTTCTTCACGAGCAGGGTTGGATATCAAGTGGGGTATTTCAGCGCTTTGATTATGCGGCCTTGATCCATTCTTCTACCTCCGTGTTTGCTTGACTCGATCCGCGACCGACATTCGGCGTTTTGGCATCTGCGGGTCTCTTGAAGGGTTGGCGTTTAGGGTATGCTCTATGATTCCTCTAGGGACTCCGTCATATCCGCGGTTCCCATGCGAATATATCGATGTTCCCCGTTAAAGTTCTTTGGCGTCGCTTACCCTCGTGGACGAGCGCACCCTATCGTTATAGCTTGTTCGGGAAGCGGGGTTAATCGCCACTTCCTCGTTAACCCCTCTCTCCGTGCTGGTTCTTCCTTATCTTGCTGCGGAGCGATGGTGCGCAATTTTTCCAACCTCAGACATTACGAAATGATGGCGGACGGTGACCAACGTGGCAATTCCTTGAGGGTTGGGAACTTCATCATGGAATGAGCAAGTAGAAGGTATGGCTCGCGGGATCTTGATCCGGTCCTTCCTAAGATGACATTATATGGTGATGGTGCTCGAATATTGTGAATTTCATCGACCTTCTGTACAACCCTCGTCTCCGAATGATACATCTAATTCGATCTTTCCGGTAGACGTGTTACCTATCCGTGAATCCCAATAAATGCATGCTGCGTTTGCTTCATCAGACTCCTTATCTCATAGGCGGGTTGTTGAAGCAATGTTCGGTTATCACCTCTGAAGCTCCTTCATCTCTGAAGACTCTTCTTACTAAGTATCCTTCCATCGTGGCCTCGACTATGAGAGGTCATCAAGCGCATCTCCGTCGAGGGAGGAGGGAATGTTATAGGCACATTCATCCATCTTTCCTCTTGCTCCGATGACTTCCTTTTCCTTTGTTCGGGCGAGTTCGGATCATGTTGATGACCTTGTCTTTGGTTCTGCATCATTCCTTGGGTTCTCTCCTTCCCTTTGTCTCGGATCCTTGACCGGATGATTTAGCTTCCACGACTCAACGCTATCTCCAAGCTGTCTTTTGAGCTGGTAGCAATCATTTGTATAGTGCCCTTTTTCTCCATGATAATCACAGTACTTATCTTGATTCTCCTTGCGTGGGGGATCACGCATCGGCTTTGGAGGGGGTAGGCGTAGCTGGTGTTCGGTGGCTAAGATTTCTTTTGGTGGTTTTATGAGTGAATCCAGGGTTAGGCGTGGGTTGCCTCGGTTCTGATGGTCGCCGCGATGGGGCACGTAAGGAGCCGACCGGTCACCATGGCGGTGTGAACTTCCACGGTCTCTCCCTGAGTATGCATGCCGTCCTTCATTCCTTTTGTCTCCTCCGTAGTGACCTGACGGCCGCTGCGTCCTTTCGGAAGGTCCGTCGAGGCTCTCTGGTTGTATCATAGTGTTCTCCTCGAGGCAATTCGATGCTGGCGGCTTCCTCCGACCTACAGTCGTCGACCCTAATCATCATCTCCTCCACCGTCTTAGGGATCGTGTCGGCGAACCGCTTAGCATTCGGGGCACTTGCACCCGTTCATGAATGAGGAGATCCTCATGATCTCGGGCGCCTGTATAAACCACATCTCAAGTGGTCCACCTTTCCTTGAACTCGGCGTTTCATTAGCCTTTCTCACTATCTTGGCGATCTCTGTAGGGTCCTTGACACAAGCTTTGTGCGAGGAGAAGCGAGCCTCGGCTGGTCCTTAAGCGGCCCGTTCATCAATGCTTCCGTGGCGGCCCTCGAACCATCCACGGGCTTTTCCATCCAGCGTTTGTTGGAACATGCGGCACCATATGGGCATTGGCCACTCTCCATATCCTGCTGACTCCGGTGAATCGGTTGAGATGATCTTGGGGTCCGTGGACCCATCGTGCAACTTGATGTGGGTGGGCATCTTGTGTTCGGAGCGGAAAACTTCGATGATTCGCCTCTTGAATGGAATTCGAGACTTCTTTGAAAGGTTTCGCGGTCTTCGTCTTTCACTTTATTCCCGTAACTATTTCCTTCTTCTTGTCGTAACTCGTCCTTATCAAAGTCGTTTCGTCTTGAGAATCCAACCGTAGTGGCTCAACGGTATCCCTCATTTATTGTGTTCTTTTATCATTGACTTGAGAAGCGGATCGCGTACCCTTCAGCTGCTCCACTTGTCAATGGTGTGAACTTTCCTCTGAAGTTTCGGTGGTGTCGAACCCGTCATCCTATAGCTACGGTAGATTGAATCACGGGTCCCGGATGGCGCCATGTCGAGTAATTTTTGTGGGTTGTTGCGGTTATCCTTGACGCAGGAATAAGCCTTCGGATACTGCTAAGATGAGCAGCGCGTTAGTCTCGCCGGGTGTTATCCGGGACGACTCGGCGTGAGTAAGTATATGTTTTAAGAAAGGTATAGTATAAATGTGTGTGTGTGTGAAATGATACCTTAATCCCGGATCATGCGGCATATTTATCTTTCTGATGTCATTGTCGGTCACTGCATCGTCGTACTTCATGGGACCGTTGATGGTATCGGGCGACACATCACGACAACGTCCTTGGGGTCGGTCCGACATCGAGGATGAGACAAAGTGTATCAAGGCTAGATGCCAAAAGTCTTGTCGGTCGTGAGCTCTTGGACGGATGACGACATTGTACCCTTTATCTTGGTGTTGTGCTGAAGTATCGGGCCCTTGACTGGGATATCAAGCCCCGGTAGGGGCCGGCAAGGCATATGTGTTGTCGGTATCGGGCCCTTCGGCTATGTATTGTCAAATATCGGGCCCTTCGGCTATGGGCCGGAGAGGCATATCCGTCGTCAGTTCTCATTATCAGTTTATTATCAAACACTTGCAAAATTATTTTACTGTATTTAACATTTTGCGACTATATTGACCGGATTCAATAGATATGACACATATTGGAAAAATGACATGAGATGGCCCTGTTTGACTTTTTTTCTAGTTTGGTGGCATGATCAAATGTTGTTAGTTGTTACAACTTTATGTAGGCGTGTATATAATTTATCCCTTTATTATTAGCGATGTACATACAAGGAATCAAAGGATAACTATACATGTGTAATGTGGCTCGTCATCTTTTGCTTAAAGTTGCTAGTTGGTGGGAGTTGGATATTCAAGAATGTATGTCTTATGTTGATTGGCTTTCTTGGTTCAATCTTTCTTCGTCTCTCTAAGGGAGGAAAAGTGTGTTAGAAGGAGTCTTTTTATGTCGTATGGTGGGTGATTTGAAAATTCCGTAATCAAGTGTTGTTTGGAAGCTCTCAACCGCGATTGGATTTACTTTTGTGAGATTGTCTTGTTGTCTTATAATTGGTGTTACAGTAGATGTAAAAGTAAGCTTTGATTGGATCTCTTGGATCAAATGTCACTAGTTAATTTCTTTGTATTTCTACAGCGTCTTGCTAGTCTTCTAATAAATCTTGCGGTTAAAAAAAAAAAAAACATGTGTGATGTGCCCTAGGTGGAATTTTCAAAGTTGTTGATATTCAGACGTAAGCTACATATAAAAAACGTATGAATGCTAATAATAATCAGCATCGTTAACGTAAGCTACAATAGCTGATAGCCTGATATATATTCACAATGTTGAATTTTTTCATAATAGCTTTGTGAGTTTGTCAAAACACATAAATATTTTCGTTTTGCGATAAAAGTGTAATTGTGAGTTTCATGGAAAACCCGGATTATTTTTACGCAAACTACTATCATGAGACAAAGTCAGGTAGGATCAAGATAAATCCAACTAAACGAATACAAACATAAACCCACAAGAAGTTATGAAACTCAAAGAAAGAAAATAGATAACGAACTAATACTGACCCATTTTATCACATTTTTATGTTTATATTTGTTGACATTTGCTTTATATTCCATGGACGCACGCAAGGCTTCCATCACTATTTGTTGACATTTGTCACAAAAGCACATATGTAAAAGACAATAAAGACAAACTGATCAAAAAGGTCTAAAATAAGCCAAGTCATGTGAATTTGTGTATCTAAAAAGGACATATAATGGAGTCATTAGCCACCCATCAAGACAAGTTTATCAACTAACTTCATCATGCAAGACAGCAAGAGTCCTGGTCAAACCCAAGTAGCTTAAAGCCTTAAACCACCAACCTCATTATTATTGATTCAGATTACCAAATCAAAAGATGGAGTAAATAAGTATCCGATCGAGAACTGTACGCAAACTATCATTTGTACTTCTATAAATATCGGTGTCTTCATATAAAAAAACGACACTCACATTTAAAACATATGCCTATTATGATGATATAACTGATCTCAACAATAGACATGATGATAAATAAACTCGTTGCCTGCAGTCTGCAGACATTATTAGTTATAAGTACTAATGTTGTAAACATGCAATAAGATAATCCAAGTGATTTTACCCCATTTCAAATTAATCTTGGGCTCGGCGATAAATATAACTATGAGACGTTTTCTTATACTCCTTTTAGTTATGGTACATTCCGTTCAAGATCGCTACATCATACAATTCAAATACAGCTTACTCTTGGGAGTAAAAATTGAGGAATCACATCATGTGTGTTACATATATATCACTTCCAAAAAAACAATTTAACCAAGTACAAATTATTCCCAACCAAAAGAACCACCAGATGCTGCCTTATTTAGAGCTTGGAAGCCCAGGTCAGAACTGGCAGCGCATACAAAATTCTGATACATAAAAAGGAAATTTATAAGAAAATTAAACCAAACGGTCCATGCTCTCTTTCAGCACTCTCTTTAACTAGACGTTTCTTAACCTATCAGCAACTTATTGTCACCCAAGAAGCTATAAGTAGGCACCTCTAGATTGTAAGGGGCAGGTCCCTTTCGGATTCTGCCAGATATGTCATAGTGGGACCCATGGCAAGGGCAAAACCAACCACCAAAGTCACCTGCATTAGGCAACGGGATGCAACCCAGATGAGTGCATACTCCAACAACTATAAGCCACTCTGGGTCTTTAACCCTCACTGCATCTTCCTGTGGGTCACGGAGCGAGTTCACATCAACACTGTTGGCTAATTTGACGTCATCATCGGTTCTGCGCCTGATAAAACTGGTTTCCCACGCCACTTCACGGTCACAGTGGTCCCTGGCTCGATGCTTCGAGGTCTACTTCAAGGAAGCAAGGGCAAGAACATCTTACTAGCAGACATGCTCAAAACAAACTTGAGCACCAACAGGCGGATTAGTGATGCGTAAGCAGAACCTTCCACCAGTCAACACAAAGTATGCAAATGCACGCTTGCTGGGGTCACCAGGTGGATAACGCTCATGGTTGTATTCATCATAAGCGATTTTAGAAGTAGGGTTCTTGATGGCAGCAACAGTAGGAGGAGGTCAAACCCAGACAATACAATAGGTGTGTGGGAGCAATTGAGCCAGTAGAAAGCCCTGTAACAGAAAAAGCCAAAGGTTAGTGACTACAAATTAATTGACCAGACATGATATGGAAGTCAAAACTCAAAACCCAGAACAGAAAATGTTTTCAGAATATCAAGTATTGATCAAAGTATAAAGGTCGATCATATGACATTACAAAATGATCTTAATACAGTCGATATAAATTAAGCTGCTTGCTCTTATCACAAAATGAAATTTGTGTTGTGTCATCAGGAACCAAAGATGACATGCATGTTCACAATATTCATATACTATTATACACATTCACCCTCGTGTACTTATCAATTCGTCAACTATACACAATCATCATGCACTCTAGAATTGGATAAACTACAAAAATTCGGGACAAGAATTACAACTAAACATATACACATGCCTGCACAATGTGGGAAATTAGTATAAGCTTTGGGATGTCGAAGCAAGAAACATGAATTTGAAATAAAGCCTTAAAAACTTGAAAGTTCCGTATTTAGAGTTCATTAGCACTATCTATTTTAGTGACAATGAAAATCTAATATATTTATTATTTACATCATTTTTTTCCTTAGAAAGGCAACTAACTATCTCAAAATTTTATTATTTACAACATATATTTATTATTTACAGCATATCTTTATTTGTGTGTAAACTAATCGGTTCAGTTAACCACTTCTCTAGTCTCTAAGGCTGACAACCTAATAGCATCTGCATAATGTGAATCGCATAAACTCAAAAACCAAAAATGATCCTAACTCCATGGTTAACCTTTACTTTGGCTCCGCTTGGTTTCGGTTCAGCTTTGGCTGGACATACGCTTTGAATACCCCTAGTGATTCTGAGACATGCACTTTGGTTGGCCATATATAGCATTTTGAATTCAACAACAGATTTTGACAGAAAATTATAACAAGCTGAGCAAAAAAAGCACCAGATATGCAATTACGAGAACAACAGACATCATGATGCAAGTACTTTCTAATTGCCATTTACTTTTTGAGAAACATGAACATCAGAGCAAGCAACCATGATCATCCATGTTACCAGATACCAAGATGAAGCATCTAAAGTTATTTATGCAATATATGATTCGAAAAATCGGTCAAAAAGTGGATAATCAACAAGGTGGAGCCCATATGATACAAACATAAACATCTCAGACGAATATGTATATGTAGCAACACTGCAACAGACGGCTATCGTCTACTCGTTGTCAAATATAACGAGCCAAACACTGCAGCTTCATATAAACTATTTACGAAGCCATGTATATGCTAATTAAAAGGAACATATTAAACATTCAATATCAAACAGCAGAACAACAGCAGTACTCAACACTTCTTATCATCATTCAGTCTCTGTACATTATGGACCTCAACACTTCTTATCATCATTCGGTCTTTGTACATTATGGACCATCAAACCTAAAGTACCAAACACATAATCACAAATTCACGTCTTTCGATAAGAAAATACTGCACGAAGGTTCTTCTATCTATTCATGTCCTCTCTTATTGCATTTGGCAAAAGTTGTTATTGATAACAGAAGGCCACTAACGTGAGTAAAAACTATGTGTACATCTATAAACTATAGTAAACTATATAATTAGGCGTTCATCACATACCACTAGCAATTATTGCACAGTCCAAATCCACTAATAACTTTAAGTGGGCGTCCGTCTAAGCTTAATTTATGGGCTTGTGAGCTTTGAAATGCTCATAAACTCAAATGTAAAAGCTCATAATCATAAAAAAAATTAAGCTTATGAGCTTATCAAATTTTCGATAAACTCGTAAGCCCAATGTCAATCCTATACACAAAAACATCAGAAACCGCGTAACAAAAATAAACAAAACAATTTATAATAGCTGATTAAATTCATCACCTAACATATTTCAACACAAATCATTAACAAAATAAAATATCTGAAATCGCATCTATAAACACAAATCGAAATGATTATGATAAGACCGACTGACCTCTGATATGATTTAAAATCATGGAATTGAGATATGCAGGGTTAGGATTAGAAACGGATCTGGAACTATCTGAATCAACGGCGGAGAGATTCATCGGGTTGCGATTGATGATGGCTGATGAGGCCGGTGCTGACGACAGCCATGACGAGCATCTCCTACCCGCGACACGCAACATCTTTGACTTTGTAAATTAGTGGATTTTGAATTTGAATTAATTAGGGTTTGTGTGGAAATGAAATGAAATGAAGATCGATTTGGGGGAAATGAAATGAAATGGTGTTTGCCGAGTGTATGGGAGATTGGTCAGATAGAGACTATAGATATGTATGACTTTTTTTTTTTTTTTTTTTTTTTTTTTTTCTTTTTCTTTTTTGAAAAATTAAATTTATGTCCACCGCTTGATTCTGTGACGGTTCTAGGCTTCTAGCTATGGCCGAGCTCAACAAACCGAACTAATCGAAAAATCGAGCCGAACTGATCATCTTGAAACCGGACCGACCTTAGTTGGTTCGGTTATTGGTTTTTGGTTTTGGTTTTCTTTCGGTTTGGTTTGCTTATTTTAAAAGAAAAGCACATCGCTGTCTAAATCGTCGAAGCAAACGGACCGATTTCCTCCTTTTTGATGACTAAGCGAAACCGACCAAGTCGCTTTGGTTCGCTTCTCAGATAATGTTTTCCACGAAATTGGTTTTCTATTCGATTTTGATCAATTTAAGCCGGTTTTGTTTTTCGATCTCAAGCCTGGTTCTAATGAGTAAATAGACAAATTGATATGAATGAAAAATTTTGGTTCATGACTGTTGAATGGGCCCTGGCAAGTCATAATCTCATAACTGGGCTTTCTGTAACAATTTTACATCAAGGCTTAAACGGGCCTATGTACCTTTGCTCTAGGCCCAAATTCTTTCGGCCATATCCGCTTCATTTAGGAATCATTTTGGTCATCCTGCATGTGTAAATGTGTAACGGAATTGAGTCATTGACCGACTGTTATATCTTTCTCGTCGTCATATTAAATGTCGGTTTGAATTTTGAAGTCTTTCTTTCTTAGCTTTGTTGTAAATATTTTTAGTTGTATTATATAATATTTGATCTGAAAATATGAATAGATCGAGTTTTAAATGTATTTCCATTTCGTGTTATTTTTATCTATCTTATATAACGAAAAATATTTAAGGTCGAAGTTGTAAAAAAAACGAAAATTGACATGGACATTTAATATGGGACGGAGGAGTATAAAGTTAGTGTTGACTATTGACAAATGTTAAATCAGGCGTGCAGATTCATTTATCGGTTCGGTTTATTCGATTCGGTTCATTTGATTAATTTTATTTTAGGTAAAAAAGCAAATCGAATTCAAATTTAATCAAACCGAACCGAAACCCAAATTTGATCCGGTCAGGTTCTTTTGTTAAACCGAATTACATATTTTATATTTTTTTTCATTTAATTATCTAATTTTTAGCGCAAAAAAAAATCAAGCTTAAAAATGTTATATTTATACTAGGAAAAAGATTTAATAAACTTTTATAAATATATATATATATATATATATATATATATATATATATATATATATATATATATATATATATATATATATATATATATATATATTATTTATGTGAACTCGGTTTCGATTCGATTCGATTTTCATTTGCCAAAACCATATTCAAACCGAAAACCAAATATAGTTCGGTTCGATTTTGACAAATCCAGTTCAGTTTTATTCGATTTAGCTCGATTTTCAATTCTTGTGATATTACCCGTCACGAACACCCAAACAATGGGATTTACATATTTTATTTTAGAGTTAATTGCATTTTTGGTCTTTGTGGTTTGGCCAAATTGCAGGTTTGATCGCTTAAAAGCTTTGAAAGTGTAATGATAGTCACGTTTGAAATTTGGGTTGCATTTTTGTCCTTATCGGTGTAACATGACCAAATTACCCTTGTCTTTTTGAAGAAGACAAAGGGTATTTTAGTCATTAACTTTATCTAGGGACCAAAATGCAATCCAAACTTCAAAAAGGACTATTCTTTGCACTTTCAAGTTTTGAGACAAACTTGCAATTTGCCAAAACTCAAGGACAAATACAATTAACTCTTTATTTTATTTAGCTATGAATCTTAGTTGCATTTGCACACTTAAGGGTGAGCATTAGTGCAGGATCGGATAGGACCGAGGCCAAACCAGAGAGAAAGACGGATTAGGGTAAAAGCAGAGGCCGAGACCAAATGTGGTCGGTCAGGTCCGGATTCGATCCGGTCCAAATAAACAGATTTTCGGTTTTGGTGGGACTGGACCGGACCGAAATAAGGTAAAAATAGGGCAGAGGGCCGGACGGCCGGTCCATGATTCGATCCGGTCGGTTTTGTCGTCCGATTCGGTCCGGTCGAAATCTCGACCCTATGCACACTAATGCAAATATATTTTACTAGCACGTTTTTTCAAGATCTTTTGATTCATTTTCATTAAAAGTAAAAAAGAACAAGAAAAAGATAATCTGAGCATAGCTCATAATTTGACATCTAGCACTTTATATGAACAATGCATGAACTGTTTGCAATCATGTATGGCTCTTACTGTTAAACCGAATATATCATTGATTAACATGATTCACTTAATCATCGTAAAGTAATGATTGACATGCCTAAATGGCATGTCTAATCTCATGCCTAACAACTAGATTATAACACTTATACTAATTAAATGCTATCATGAGGAGAGAGAAATATCATACTTCACTTGTCATATGTTAAGTGGATTATGCTTAAAATTAGTCATACCATTTAGGCATAACAATCATTTTCCATCAACATAATGTAATTGATTGTAATTGGCTTGATTGTAGTATTGATTATAGGCATTTACTTTGTTTAGCTCTCATTGTATTCTATATATAGGGTGCTCATTGTCAATGTATAATCGATCAATAATAAACACAATTTATCGTATTATTCTACTCAACACTTACTTGAATCACACTAAAAATGTTATTGAGTTTTGCTAATTTATCGATTGATTATTTACATCACCAACTAGTCTTAAGTAAATATGTGTTATAAAATGGTAAAGCGTAATCGAATAGAGCTCGATAAGGCTCATGGCCTCATTGGCAGAGTATATTGGAGTTAAAACTCGACTCAAAAGTATCTCGGCAATTTGAAACTCGAGTTGACTCGTTTCGTCGAGTAAATTTTAAATCTTTCTGAGTCGATTTCTAATAAACATGAGCTATCTCGTCTCGGTATGCCCTAATCTTCATGTCGGAGGCTTTTGTCCCTCACAATTGTTATTTCAAGTCGGATAATTCCTTATTTACAATTCATTTTTTGCAAAAAAACTAACCCGACCTTGATATATGGATGTTTGATCAAAATATAACACTATGCATATGTTGTCAAAGTAAAGTGAAATATTTTTCGGGAATTACATATGTATCTAACAAAAAGCGTATAGTAATTAAGTATATTTTCAACAAAACTCAAATTTTTGCATAGATATCTTTACCACTTTAATAAAATAGCATCATTACGTGTACTTCTTTAAGCGGATGATGTCTTTTCTTTCAAGTTATTCGGTGAAAGCTTTTGGCTCATATTAACACAACTTAAGCGAAGTATCTTAATGACCGTTTGAACCGAATTATTTTTCGAGTTTAATCATCTTCGTGTGATCCTAACGTAAGTATCATGCAATTTAAAAAAACAAACCAATAATTACACTCCTAACTTTAACCGTCGTAATCATTTGGAGTTGGCCACCCAACAATGAGTTGAAATATTATCAAACTTATTTGTTTTCAGCAAATCGTTTTCAAGTTTAGTACGTTGTATAATTAAAATGACCCTAGTCATGATCGACTCATGGCCAAACTGTTTTGTCGTATGAACCACATTACGTTGGTTCAGGATTGAAGAAGCGCTGAAGCAATTTTATTGTTATGTTCTATGAATTGAACTTTTTTATATCGTTAAATATTATTTTGATGATAAATATTACATGAAATCGAAAAATATAACTTTTTCTCTTCCTATGGGGACAAAACTTTTTGATTGCCTGAAAAGCAATATATTATTGCACAACTTTAATCCAAAGTTACGTTTTGTCCCCCCAAGCAATCATGTCAAAAAGTTTATTACGTTTTCATTTCTCTGAATTATCGATCGTATTGCATACATGTGAAAAGGTTAATAACGTAAGGTAACGGTGAAAATACCTTAATTAAGTTGGATTTAATAAAGATTGCTCCTTGAGCTACCATCAACAACATAACCTGTAACGTATATACTAAAGAACAAAATTGTTACGACTATAGTGTTGTTGTCTATAATTTAGCATGTGTGGCGAAAATAGCGGTAGCTGAAAGCAGTACCAGGAAGCAATAGCGAGTATCAGTAGCGAGAAGTAATAACCATTTGTTTTGATAAAACATTTAATGACGTTGATGAACCTAATTGTATGTTTGGATCCATTAGGTTTAGTGTCTGATATATTTGTTTAATAAGCTATATATTTAGTATAAACTAGGCATGCATTCTTATTATGTAATCACGAATCATATGCAAACAAAAAATCATTATTTCACATGGTATCAAAGCTTTAAATTTAACCCATTACAAAATAGTTATCTTTTGGTTCTCGGCTATTCGCCGATAATTTGAAGGGATCTCGGTTAATTTACTTTTTTAATTTTATTAGCCTTTTTACCTAATCCAAAATCCTAAACCCTAGAACGCAGAGACTTTAGTCGTCATAACACTAGAATGATTGTTGTGATAATGTGTATCAGGATGCCACTTAAGTATTCTTTTTTTTTTCTTTCCTTTTTTCGTTAAGGCAGTCCACAACTAACTTATAGGTCATGAAATACATAATGGTTTTCCTTTCTACTAATTCCGGTTAATTATTTATTTCAAACTTTGTGAAATAACAAAAATAAAGTTAATCTAAATATATCGAATGACCTATAAGAACAAGGGGTGTGGTAACACAGGGAATTGAAGCAATGAATTGCTTCGTAAAAAATTTCCGGGATCGGATGGGTAAAAAACTTGAATAGTAGAAACAAGCATTCCGAGCCTAAGTTTGGGCTCGTTTAATAATCGAGCTCAAAATGTGAGGCTCAAAGCAACTCGAGCTTTTATATATAAGCAGTCGAGTCAGAGCTCTGGCGGGAGCCATTTCTGCTCGTTTTCACACCAGTAACACCACTTGCACGCCATTCACATATGGAAGGGAGTAGCTTGAGCCGTTTTCGATGTTACTACGCCTTCCTCCTATCGTCTTATTAAAGTTCTTTAATAAGATGGCGCAAATCGAAAAAAAAAAATAAATAAAAAAATCATAGTCCCATATTTATAGTCGCATTCATTTTTGGGTTGTCGCATTAATTGTCGATTTATTTTTAAGTAAAAGCTAGAGAATATAGTTGAGGAATATTATTTAAATGGTTGAAATTTAATATGGGTGCACTTTTATTAAAGCTTTGTTTTCTCTATATAGTATAATTTCGGGACGGAGGGAGTAATAAAATATATATGCTCTATGCTTCCACATATATTATCCCTTATTTCTTCCTTAAAGACACTCAAACACAAGTCTTTTAACCACAAAAATGGAATCCCAACCCAAACTCAGAGCTAAAAGAGCTTGAAGATCATACCATTATCAGATCACAAACCATTTGCCATTTTTGGAACAACACTGAAAATCCATTTTACATCCAATTTCATCAAATTCCAAATTTTATATTCAGCACCCACTAGTAGAAAACTTTTTATTTTTTTAATAACTAAAGTAACTAATAACAATAAAATAATATTCCACCATTGTCATCCTCATCATCAATTCACATCACCATCACAATAACAATAATAAACCACAAATTTAATAAACTACCTACTTACCACTCCATTTACTAATCCCCCTATAAATAACACAATCACTCACAGTCTCACTTTCTTATCCTTGACCAGCCCCTTAATTATACATGGCGCACGATAGCAACAATAACAACAACCTCCCTTGCGACAACGACAACCGTTGCATGATCTGCAAATTAATCCCACCGTTACAACAAACCCTCACGTGCAAAACATGTGCCACTCCATGGCACCTCACCTGCCTCTCTTCACCCCCACAAACCCTCTCCGAATGGAACTGCCCTGACTGTTCCGATCTCTTTCCGTCTCACGCGCCTTCGTCGGATGAAGGTGGTTCGCTTGTTGCTGCTGTTCGCGCCATTGAGTGTGACGTGTCGCTTTCTGAGACGGAGAAGGCGAAGCGACGGCAGCGGTTGTTGAGTGGCGGCGGAGATGAGATCGGTGACGGTGGTGGTGGTAGTGGTGGGGGTGGGAGTGATGTGTTGAAGCTGTTGAGTGGGAGTTTTAATTGTTCGTTTTGCATGCAGTTACCCGATAGGCCTGTTACGGTATACTATATATTTTTATATTTTATAAAAACGGCTTACTGGTAAACAAACGCTTACCACTAAGCCGTTTTTTTGCCATGCGGTCAGAGAAAACCTCGTCCGTTTGTTTGTTTATATATATATTTTATTTTTTGGTAACCAATTTTTTGACTTTTTGACCGACTAATTCACGGGTTTTGAGCTGACTGACCTCTCACATTTTAGTAATGATAGTCATAGGACTTTAAAACTAAACACTAGATCATACTTGTATATGCATAAAGAGGTAACACACCAAAAGTGTTGATGAAATGATTATATATATAGTATGAATGACTAAAAGATGTGTTTTTATATTTTGCTGAAAATGGTTAAAAATAGAATGTGTATAGTTGTGGTAATATAGTGGTCCATTTGTGTACTATAAGCATTGCTAAAAATTGCTTGAGTGATGTATTTATGGAATGTTTGGTGTACTTTTGTATGTTTTGTTGGAATCTTTTAGGTTTGTTGGTGTTGGAACCAAAGGGAGCACTGACCTATGCATTATGTATCAACCATAGTTTGACCTCCACTTGCATATAGTACTTTTGCTATCTTGGTGTTCTGCTTAATGATTATGAAAGAATTTCAGATGGCTGTGTAATGGAAAATCTTTTGCATGTGTCGATAAGTTTATGTCACCAAAGAGCTTGTAGCCTAGTGTATTTGTGAAATCTTGAATCAAATATGGTTGTGGGTTCTAGTCTGAGACAATAGTGTGAGATATGTGTAAATGATTTGAGATTGTTAGTGCCTTCTACAAATTTAATACAATTTTATGATTAGCTCAACTTAAGAGATAATCTGTTTATGTTACAGACACGTTGTGGTCATAACTTCTGCTTGAAGTGTTTTGAGAAATGGGTTGGTCAGGAAGCGTGCTTGTGCCATATGTCGAGCTACTATTCCTCCTAAAATGGCAAGTCAGCCTCGAATTAACTCGTCCCTTGTTATTGCGATCAGAATGGCAAAATGACAAAGTCAAATGCTGCTTCTGGACCACCTAAGCCTTACTATTCTGTTCTAAACCACAATAAACCAGATAAAGCGTACACCACTGAGCGGGCTAAGAAGACCGGAAGGCTAATGCTGTAGTGGAAAGATATTTGTG
>CM040246.1:61707565-62152617 GCA_022545495.1 Chrysanthemum lavandulifolium
GATCATCTTTAAGCAACTTCTCAATGAGAAGTATGTCCCCTCGATGTCAATAGGAGTGATCAATTTCCCATGGAATAGAATCACTAGCCAAGTATGCTTCAATCTCTTTCAAGATGAAGTCAGCCTCAAGCGATGAGAAGGAGAAATTGGCTATGATAGGTTGAGAAGATGGTGGAATTTCCTCACTGAATTATGAGAATAACCCGGAACTTCTTGAGTACTCTTGAGCAACATCAATGATATCGATTGATTTTAGAGCTCGGAATCATAGTTTGCGGAGTACCTCGAAGTTTGATCAAGGTTAAAAGTGACAGACTTCATTACCAACACGTAATGTGATTTCTTGCTCAAATACATCAATGAGAGCCTGGCCGTTCTCGGGAATCCTCTTCCAACAATGAGAGGAACCCGTGGATCGACATCGAATCAACAACTACAAAGTCAATGGAAATGGAACTTTCTACTTTCAAATCGTCCTCGGCAATTCCAAGAGGACGGGATATTGTCGATCTGCAAGCTCGAGAGTCATGCATGTAGGAGTAAGATCCGGAGAAAGTTTCTTCCATCGAATGAGGCATCGAGTTTATGCTTGCACCAAGATCGGCTAAGGCAAGCATTCAACCATTCACGAAATACACACGTGAAGGAATTTTCCGGATCTCAAAGCTCGGGAAGCTTCTTCGAATAACTATGAGCGGTTCTCGTTGAGAGGAGTTTAGCCATTTCAAGCAGCTTTTCCTTATTGCTTAACATGTGTTTGAGAGTTGATGCAAACTTGGCATCAACATGATATCCATGGCTTATGTCAAAATGAAGTTCTTGGAAAATTTGAAGAATTTTTCCATTTGATGACCGACTTTCTCTGGGAGCTTTTGCTCAATAAGCGTGATGGGTAAGGAATAGAAGATTTGGATTTTCAATAGCTACAGGAGGTTCAAAAACAACTCTGGATTGGTTTTGATTTGGACAACTGAGGATGGACGATCTTGGTTCCTCGTTATTAGTGGAGAGTTCCTTGTCCGTTGTCGCCTCAGTTCACTTTCCACTACCTTCGGGAGAGAAGAAGAAGGGTAGTAGGAATAGCGGTCCATCATATGAAACACCACTTGGTTGTGATCTCCTTTGCATCTCGGATTAGCGATCGTGTTGCTAGGTAAAGTACACAGGCCGAGTCGATCATTTAAAGACTTCTTTAATTGATCGGTGACTGACAACTTTGTTTGTCTCCTCGGAGTCTTCATGAATTGCCTTAAAGCTCATCGGATGTTGACACGGGAGGAGGTGGAGGAGGACAATTTGGTAGTATGTTATTCGGTTATAGCGAATTCCCTTGATTAGGTTCATATTCCCACAAATTGATTCCCCGGTTGTAAGTGTTTTGATTAAGATTTCCTTGTTGTTGGAAACCTTGGTTGGGTCGGGAATAGAAATTACCTTGGTTTGATAACCTTGGTTCATTCTTGGTTGGTTGATTAAGTTGGGATTACGTTGAAACCGGTGGTGCACGATAAGTGTTAGCACGGTAGTTTGGTTCATTATGAGAGCGGTATTGATTACCTTGATTTGAAGTACGGCTATAGTATTAACTTCAGCGGACTACCCGATGGCGATACGAGTTGTAGTATGTGAGGACCACCACAAGTAACACAAACTTCAACTTTCTTCTTCACCATATGATGGTGCTTGTGTGAAAGTGACTTTCTTTGGTTAGCAGAACCAAAGCTCGAACAATATCCGTGAGTTTGTCAATGCATCGGTGCTAGATGTACTCGCGGGGAGATGAAGTAGAACGTCCGGCATTAGACTCGATATGATGTGTCTTTGTGCGGAAGGGCGGACTTGGGACTTGTTCTCAATGATTTGTAAGGCTTCTTTGTGGTCTTGCTCAAGAAATTACCTCCAGCGGAGGCATTGAGTCTTGATTGGCACAGTTCGGACCATTGTAGAAAGTATCCATTTGCATTAACTGGTAAAACCATGATGCGGACTTGCGAACAAGTCTTTGTAACGATCCCATGCCTCCCCGAATGATTCCTCAAATCTAGAGAATTTCATTATCTCATTCTTAAGACTTGTAGTTGGGATGGAGGATAGAATTAGTTCACAAACTTTGTGACAAGATCTTCCCATGTCTCAATGGAGCGAGGGGTTGTTTCTCGAAGCCAATTCGGGCTTGTCCTCTGAAAATGGGAAGGAAGCTTGATAGCTTCGTGGGACATTCTTATACTTGATGGTAGATGCAATCTTGTTAAACCATCGAATGTGTGCATGAGGATCATCGCTCAAAACCATAGAATTGGCTTTGGGTTGCAGTTAAGTAACCGGTTTTGAGCTCAAAAGTGTCGACCCGCGATGGTGGGACAACAATAGCATCTCCGTAACCCTCGATGGGTGCTTGGAAGCTCATTCATCGGCTTGTCTTGCCATTATGGCGGGTGGTGGTGGTGGTGAGCGTTCCTCGATCACGGTGAAGGAGCGAGCGTCCTCGTCTTCGAGGAATCTTTCAAGTTCGACAATGGACTTGTAGAGCTGGAAGAGCGAGTGCACATGCACTAAGTATAAATCGGTTTTCAAAACAAATGCGAGGCAAAGCGCGACAACTTAACCAATAATCACAAATGAAATGGCTTCTTTGAAAAGGTACACCAAATCACAAGTGACACAAAGGCAAGTTTTAAACGATGTTGGGAACTTATTATGGTCGCACCCAGTTAGGTAGTGCAACGCCTTGATTCTGCGGTGGTTGATTTTATGTATATTAAGTATCACCGAAAAGGCGTAGGTATAGATACGTCTTGATGGGTTTAAAAACTTTTGGACAATATTTTTGGTATCGTCTCGTTAACCAAATCGTATTTCTTTAGAATCACCTTAAAAGAAACACAAGCTAGAAAAGCGTTACGATTGTTTTGTTGTTTTATATTTTTGGTGTTTTAACACTTTAGGAAAAGTGTTAATGAACTTTTTGATTTTGTTATAACTACGGAAAACTTTTTTGTGGTATATGTGCAAGTGCGATTAATAAATGCTTAGAACGCTTCTGACCTCCCGGCGGTGAGCAAAATACGATCGGTGCAAACGTCAAGTTTTCTTCATAAGTTAACCACTTGTGAATGGATAGCGTAAGAAACTCAAAGCAGTTCACAAAAATTATTGTTTTTCTCAGTTAGTTAATATTGAGGATATTGTTTACGGAGGCCAACCAACTATTAAGCTCTTTCACTAAGACTACCCAACTACTGAAACTACTTTATAACAACCTCAAGTATGTATCTTATTTTGTCTATACTAAAAAAAATAATAATAAAATAAAAAATCCCTGGATGACTGCAGATAGTCTAAAAATAATTTGAAAAAAGAAAATACAATGGTCACTTTTTTTTTTTTTTTTTTTTAAATCTTTAGAGTACCGAATAATGGAAAAGACAAAAATTGTAGAAATTTCTCGTTCAACATCTTTTGATCAAATTTGGACCGTCTGAAATAAATGAAACTGAATATATCGGGTCAACTATAAAGTAGTTTCGATAGTTGGTGGTCTTAATGAAAATATTTGAAAACCTTGGGAGAAAAACTCACTCGGGATCAATGTACCCGTAAGTGCCAGCAACTACTGATGTTGACACATGGGTGGCATCTTCAGCTGTAAATGCTCGGACAGGCCAAAATCTGCTAATTTTGCCTGGAAACCTTCATTTAACAATATGTTTGAAGACTTTACATCTCTGTGGATTATCGGTGGCACAACCATGATGCATGTATGCTAGTCCTATAATATAGATGCATTCATGTTAAAAGTAATCTATAGGTGTATATGAGGTGCCCTATCAACCCAGCGGTTGTGAGTTCAATTCCCAACTGGGATTTGGTGTGTGAGTGCATTTAAAAAAAACAATCTTGTTACTAGCCTTCTGCTGCATCACATCAATTTGTAGTCTTCTATCCCAGCTCAAGACGTTTGAGTATCCATCTGAGCAAGTTATTCAAATGTAAATATATTAGTACATAACTCAGAATAATAAGAAGCACTAACTTTTAATAGAAATTTGTGTTTCGTAAGAGCCTGGATTAGTTAGGACATTGTAATAGAACTTTAACTCAGAATAATAAGAAGCACTAATTTTTAATAGAAACTGGTACTTATATTAAACCTATAAATATAGTTAAACTAAGGAAAAAGCAACAACTTTGGCCAATTACCAAATAGATGTTGTCCCAAGTTCCATTAGCCATATACTCATAGATGATTCCCTTGCGGTTGTTGTCATTACGTACCCAACGAGCAAAGTTATGTTTTATAATGAACATCCATTAGAAGCTTGACCTGCGGTAAATTATTTAGTCACCGGGTTATGCCTCATTTCTTTATACTTAAACGAGTCCAACGAGCTAAAGAGCTATGCATAGTAATGTTATGACACCTAGATCCACAAATGTTGTTTTAAAATTAGTTTTGCCATCCAAAAAGGCTACCAGTAGCAACTTGTTCTTGTTTGCCTTCCACCTCTAAGCAATTGAAAAATTCCAATTTATTGAATAGCTAACTAAAATTGTAATACTAATAATATTAACAATAATTGAAAATAATTTTTATCTTAGGAGCTTATAATATCTTTTTAATTTATTTTAAACTGGAAGGCCTTTTCAGCAATGACCCAACTTACCTCGGATTGAAATTCTTTGTACCCTTGAGCTGATGATTCAGAAAGAATCTTCACAGCAACTTGGTTACCCCCAATAGATCCATGGAACACTGTTCCAAATCCACCTTTCCCGATAACCCTCGTGAAGTTGTTAGTAATACTCTGTACCTCAGAATATGTATATTGTTGATTCCTTTGCTTAAAAGTGTCGTCCTTTAGTGCTAAATCTACATTTATCGATTCATATAATGAGAAACCTTTACATTTCATAAGAATTCCTTTAGATGAGGACATATATGAATTTATCAGTCTATACGATAATGAGGTAATGATATTGCAAACCTTTTGTTTTACGCCATTTATATTTCCATACTATAGCATAATCAGTAGCACAATGACTCGACAATTGCTACTATCACTGGAATAACCACCTTGGTATGCTTTTTGTTTTTATGACCCATTGAGACAATAACCTTTATCTTGATCACCAATTACTTCAATGCTGATTATATAAACAAATATTAGAACAGTTTTAATTCGCTTTTCTTAGAGTCTAATTCCTAGTTAATTAAGGTGCAAACCTCAGAAATAACGACCCTTTCTTTGATTTTGCCAGGAGTTCTGCTGGTAGTGGTCTTGTGAAATTGTTCCTGTTAAGTTTCTACAAGAAACACCATATAAGACCATTAGATACTGTCTACATTTTTTTGACCCTAGATTTCGACTACAAACACTACAGAAGCTTCAGGTTATCTAGAGATGCGAGTGTGGCACAGCTCCTGTCAAGTTATTATAAGACAGATCCCTGAGCAAGAACATACAGAGTTGCTTATTTTCTGTAAACTAATAAAATTTGTAATATGAAAACTCAAATATCTAAGAATGAACTTACAATGATTCTATCATAGTGAAATTAATAGCAGTAACTATCTCTCCACTCAATCCATGAGAGAAAGGTTCCTACATTAAATTTGTTATTATTTTCAACTGTAATAAAATGGAAACATTACTCAGTGATGCTTGTTAAAAAGCGTACAAAGATATGATCCTAGCTGCTTTAGGATTCTTGTAACTGCAATTAAGACCATTCCAAAGAAATTTCTGTGGAAAGCATGGATCTCCATGCCAGTTTCTTTAACCCATATGTTGCCTTGGTATTCCCAATTGCAAAAGCTAATCATAACAATTAGATTAAGAAAAATAGCATTAATATATGTTACAATGTTTAATTCAGCGTCAGGCTCTTCTGTCTAGTTTTGTATAGTACTACGTATATATTTACCATCACGCTCTTCTGTTTGGTTTTGTAGGGTTGCTTCCTCTATAAACCTCTACTTATATATTGGAGGGAGGTTTGAATTTCGGGTTTGATTAAAATCAAGCCTATAACTAGTCGAACCTGTAAAGGAGATTTAGTGGTTAGGTGGTTATGCTAGTTGAGGGAGAAATTGGTCCAAACAAGTCATTCCAGCCACGATAAATGTTGAATTCTCTTGTCTGGTTGCTTTTAGTATCTCTACTTCAGCAAGGTGAAAGTAGATGATATACTCATTAGCAGCATCACCATACAGTATGTACATTAAGTTCAGCGTTGAGTTTTTAGGTGTTACAGCATTGCTCATGACTGTTAATGGTACTTTTTCTTCATCTGATAGTCCTGCAGAAACTAAACCAGAATTTATTACTGAATAAGTGTCAGCATCCGTTAACCATGGATACCATATTCGATCATACATGTCATCTTCATATCTGTTTCAACCCAAAAATATATGATTAGTCAACTGGACTGTGAAAGTTTTTCAAATCGGCAAAGATATTGAAAATGCTAACCTGACTGTTTTATTTCCAAAATGTATGCGATAAGCGAGGAATAGTGATTCAAATTGACCTTCATACATGGTGATATCCAATAGCCGTAGTTCTAAACTTGAAATGAAAGGACTTCCTTGACCTGTGTTTATGAGGCACACACTTATGTCATCTGATGAGGCTAGGTGTATTATCTCACGGGTTTGTTCCAAATATGGGTCTGTAATATATATTGTATCCCAATAGTCTGTGCCAAGATAAAGATCAAATTGACGGTTTTGACCTAGAGAATCATAATTCCCATGCAAAAACATCCCTCATCAAATACCGATTATTCTTCCTTGTTGGGGCCTGAGGTGTAGCAGTTTCGCTCATTTTCGGAAAGCTTCTTAAAGTTGTTTGATAGGACGCATTGGTCCTAAGTGTCACTTTATAATTTTCACCACTTTCTATGAAGCCATCATCTGAAACATAATTTATGCCCGTTGCACTACCAGTGTAATCTGCGCCTTTGTATATTCCACAATCTAATGAAGCCTGCTAAGAATAAAGGGTAATTAAGAACTGCATTTGACATACACACATTTTTATAAAACAATTAACACTCTACGTACCAGATTGATCATTTTGAGCATAAACCAAACAAGCTACATGAAGAATCAAAATAGAAATGAAACTTCTGAACACTGTCATTTCTACAGCAAAGAGACATATGTTTGAAGTTTTATGCAAGGTATTTATAACAAAATAATATTTTTGTGCATATCCATCAGTCTTTTGGCTTAGCATTGAGAGTCAAGTCCCAACTGGGTCCTCCAAAGGCGTAGATTCGGTGGGGAGGTGAGTTTACAATTATAATTTGTGCATATGCTTCTCCTTCCTTTCCTAAATATAGAAACTTTTGATCTTGTTTGTTACTCGTATTAACCAATTATTCAAGATGTAAGTAACTCTTACATCAAATTAGGCTGTATAGAGATTGATTCTAGTTAATATGGAAATCCTAGGATGAAAGTTGTGCCTTTATTCCAAAACAAACGTAGATTTCATATGTACCTATCTTCTACTAACAGTCGATTTATATTAGTTTAGCTTCTAAATTTTTGTATTTAAGGTACTAAATTATGGGTTATCGGTACTTACTTATATAGGTATTAGACAAAACGTCGTATTTTTTCAAATTATCTAAACAAAAATTACTCTTGATCTGGTTTCATTACAATATCTTAATATATAGAGGTTTATTTTGTTTTATTCATGGAATTATATTAATAAAGTAATAAGGATAGTTTTTGTACTTTGTCATTAACGACTTTAAGAACTAATAATGATGGTTAGTTGAGAGTTAGGACATTAGTATTAAAGACTGTCTACTCAAAACATTGAAAAGAAGCTAAGGCTGTATAAATGGGGTTGGACCAGTTCAAGGGAAAGAGTCAAATAAAGCTATTTTATGAATTATATCTTCAATCTTGATTGAATTCATTATTATTCTTATTATTATTATCGTATTATTTTTAAGTAAAATGAAATAAATTATCATCAGTTGGGCAATCATAGCATGCATTAGTTGGATTTGCTTTGAAATAATCCATGTAGTGCCTTATTAAGTTTGTTCAAGTGGAATCAATGTGAAATGCTTCAGAAAGAGATTGTGAGTTAAATTTTCTTTTCGCCATATGGATTTTGTTACAAGTCTAGCTCAGACTTCAAATATACTTATTTCAGTTTTCATTTTATAAAGCTGGGAGTGCTCCATGAGAGCAAGACTTTTGTTAACAAATTAATTTAAGTAGTACCTTTTGATAACAAATTAATACTAGAGTTAAGGCTTGATTTGGTAATTCTATTGGTTTTAAGGATTAACAATGGCTTTTGAACCGTAAGAATGTTTTATTAGTAAGTATATGTAAGGTGAAAAGATATAAGGTTAATTACGTTGATTAAGAAAGGTTATAGAAATCTAGAATGCATGTTTCACTTACAGCTGTTTTACTTCTATGAAAGGTACTATGATCCTTATACAAATTAGATTTTTTGGAATGAAGGGTAACTTTAATGTTCATGCAAGCAAAAGTTCAAACTATAAGTACAACCAATAATTATACTTTTGATTATATTTTTCGGTGTATACTTACAAATCGTGCTTTCATTTTTACTACGTAATATTTATAATCTCATGTATTTACTGACTTTTTGAAATATCGTATTGAATTATATACAAAGGTGTGGCTGTTATTCGGGTAACCCGACCACAATAAAAAAACTTACCGTCTTGATCCTAATAAGGTGTGGGTTATTCGGGTTCGTTACGGTTAACCTATGTAAGTTATAACATAAAAGCGGGTAATACTTTTATAAATACCAAGGAAATGTATAAAAATAGCTTAAAATTTTTATGCTTGGTTTGGTTAGCGAAACCGAAAAGGTGAAAACTATCACGAAACCCGACTATATCGGGTTAATTAGTTTAATCTCATTAACCCGAATAATGGTTTTCAATCCGTACAACACGACCCTAATAAGCGTATTCGAGTTCGGGGTAAAGTCAAGTTGGTTGGTTCGGGTATTTTTGACACCTCTAGTTGCACAAAGTGTATATATACACATTTATATCTTGTTGTATTTTGTAGACAATGAAACGTTTAAAATGTTGTAATGTTAATATGTAAAAGGGAATGTAAAATATAAGTATTAAAGTATCTAGGGGGCGTTTGGTATGGGTTTTTTTAGAGGTTAGGCTCAAAGTAAAAAACAAGTGTTTGTATACTCGGGGTTTAATGCTAGATCTCACCCTTAATGGAGTTTGAATTCCCACCCACTAGGCCAACTTTTTGACATTTACTTTCCAACCTTTTTATGCATTTGCATGCTCGTTTCTGGTTGTCGACTTTGTGGGTTTATTCGGGGTTGTTGCTTGGTTGAAACGTCTTGTTGACGACATGGATGCTTGCCCTCCTCAGGTTAACGAGGGAGTAGTTCTCGTCTTGATGGACAAGTGGAGCCGGTTCCAGTTCGAGCCTAGTCATGATGCACCTAATCATGCGCACGAGATCATGTACTTTGAAAATCGTGCTATTGAAAACAAATATTTGAGGAAAACTTGTTCTTGTGGGTGACGATGCAACCATTAAAACCATTGTGACGGTGGATGCTACTACTCTGGGGCTAATACAATTGAGCATCTTAAGGTGCTGATCGGTGCAAAACCGTCAAGTTTTCTTGATGTTAGAATGGATAAGAAACTCAGCTTCTGTTGAGAATTGGGTTCAAATTTTAAGTACAGGTTGGTAGGTGTTGATCGGATGTCGAATAACCGCTAGGATAGTGATCGATGGGGTTTTGAGTTGTTTATAAACTCAGAAGATTAAAGGAAATTAAAAGTTAAAATCTATTAAATAAGCTATCACTATTTTAAAGCGATGTTTTGTTTTATGTTTTTTTAAAGCGGAAATTAAAATCTCTTGACGTACAATTAAACGTGAAACTTACAATATTAACCTAAAAATATGAAAATGATATTTTTATAAACCTAATGATAAAAGAAACTTTTTAGAAAAAAAATTATTTTTATCTAATTATCTAATTATTATTAATTAAAAACTATTTTAACTATTTAATAATTACCTAAAATACAAAAAATTAGGAAATTAAGCTAGAAAAATAAAATTATGAAATGGAAAAGTCTAAAATAACAAACTAGAATTTTCAAAACTATTTTTGTATTTTTTCTGATTATTTTTCTATTTTTTATGAATTTTAAATTATTAAAAACTAATTAAATTACTAAAAATTACCAAATAAACTATGAAAAATCTGGAAAATTACTTTTTTCACTTTTTATATTTATCTAAACTTAATAAAAATGAAAAGTTATTTTTGGACTTTTACAATTTTCTATTAAAAGCTATTTAAATAATCCTAAAAGCATTTTTAATTAAGAAAATAATATAATGGAAAAATGTGAAAATTCGGAAAACTCTAAAATTATACTAGGAATCTATGAAAATAGAAAAACATGATGTTGTGTGGGAGATTATGGGCTGCTATGAATTGAGCTTGAATAAGCTCTTTAATAAGCAAGTGAACCAAATAAACAACCCATCGATCAAAACAATATATATTAACCAAATCTCAACTAAAACAATAAGCTTTAACCACGGGATAGCAAGTTACAACAGTTGATGAATTAAAACAATAAGCTAAAAAGCATTTGGGACCCACTTGCGATCCCAAAATAAGCAAAATAAGCTATAAAGCGAAAACAATTATTAAACCCTAAATTAGACTGGGTATATAACCAAAATCTTGGACCTTATGGAGCTATGATAAGCTCGAAAAGCCTAGACCAAGCGAGAAAAACTCGGTTGGTCTTTTTTGGAGCAGAGGCAACTAGGCACGATTTAGCTAATGCCAAGCTTGTTTAGCAAGCAAAGCTAAAACCGAGATGTGGTATAAAAGACCTAGTAGGCTTGTAGACAAAAATTTAGACCTTGAAAGCTTTAATGAAAGCAACACAATGTTGCACAAAACCATTATTGACATGTTTGACTTTTAAAATCGGTTACTAGTTTGACTAATATGAGACTTGATTCCAAATTTAAGATGATAGTGATGTATTAAGGTGTAATAAGCACAAAGCAATCAAACTTGATGATTTCTAAACACAAAATATTGATTTTGCAATCCTAGATACACAACGATTAACGGTGAGATAGTTTAAAGTGAAAGTTTGACTTTGGTGATGTTGCATACCAAACCTAAGGCAGATATCAATGTATAATGACTAAACAACTATGAACTAACGTTCCAACTCATATACTCCTCGAGGCAGTTTTATCAACAATGCCAAACACTACTTTATAACTTGATTTTGCAACAAAACATATCCAAACTCGAGCCAACTTATAATTATGATCAAACTACTTTAATACCTAAATTACTACTAATAGAGACGGTTTTATGATTTTAACTAAACTCAGATTGTGGACAAGATATTGAAAATCACTTACACTTTGTCCAAGCCACTATGGTTTGTTAACTTGAAACAAGGAACATTATCCTACCAAATTCAACCATTGCATTTCCAACCATTACATCTCTTGTATCCATTTCGACGATTTGAACCAAATTGCCTTCTGATTGACTTTTATTGACTTTCCATGGAACTTGATTAAAATGATTCTTCAAGCTTACAAAAGCTATATAGAGCTTAAGTAAGATGATTTGAGCTTAAATAAAGCTTATTGAAGCTTTGAATACCAAAGTTTGAGTTTGAATTTGAACAGTGTACATAAGATATGCAAATGAAATGAAACTTTGATTTAGAGATCAAAGAATTATATCAACTAGATAACTTGTTTTCGTTATCATGAGCTTAAAATACAAAGTTTCGAGCTAATTAAGACATTTAAAAATAAAAGCATACGGTAATTAAAAAACTAAGTAACTACTCTTCTCGCTTTTTGCTTCTTTTATGCTTCAACTTGTTCCACGTGGCCTTCGATGCAATCCCACCTCTCAAATCAACCAATGGGAGAATAATGAGTGTTTAGCCTTTTCACATTATTGGCGGAAGGCACTATTTGACAGGCTTTGAAACAGAACAAGTAGGGGGTGGCATTAATTGTGGGTGGTAGTGATGATGATGAGGGTGGAAAAGTTGAGGTGATTGGAGGAGAGGTGGCCGGTGTTTGAGGAGAAAGGTGGGGAAGAAGATAAGCGATGAAGTAGCGTGTTATCTGGTTTGACTTTGGGTTTGACACAGGGGTCCAAAATAGAAATTGAGGGGTCTTAGGGATAAAGGCGGGGTCAATTCTATTTTGACAGTGAGTTTAATATTGACAAGGACTATAGATGCAAATCGAAATCTTGAAGGACTATTCACGCCATTTTCCAAAGTTACCATAAGGACTAATACGACAACCTTTAATAGTACAAGGACTAGACTTGACATTTCACATTTTCAAAGGACTATTTTGCCAATTTCAAAGTCCAGGGGACTAAAGTTGTAATTTTGTAAATTTGAATCTCAAGGACCAATTTGACAACTTTTGAATCTAAGGACTTAAAATGATATTTTTCTTTATTTGGTTTTACCAGGGACTTGTTTTGACAACTTTTCAAACTTGGGGGACTAAAGCGCCATTATGCAAACTTGATCGTTTTCACCGATTTTGATATTTTGCATTTAAAACACATAAAACACTTATTTGTGATATTTTATCATTTGATCGTTTCGAGTGTTTTGAGATGTTTTAGAGTTAAGCGTACAAAAATGATGAGTATTTGAACCTCATCAATCCATATTAAGATATTGCTAGTCCTAGCAATCTTTTGAGAAAAACATAATGGATTGAATCTCTTTACCAAAAGCCATTACTTGGAGTAGCCAAATGTTGATTCAAGTAAGAACCATGGTACTGCTGATAACCATGTGATTTTGAGCAAACCACCGACTTTCAACGGTTGATTTGTCTTTGAAGCTTTATACGGACTAGCCAACTCTTAGATAAAATATCTTTGGTGAGTCAATTACCAATTATGGTTTTCAATGCCTTTACTGACCATAAACTTGCAGACTAGCCAACTCTTCACTTTTTAGGATATGGTGGTGAATACCATACAATTTGGGCAAATTGCAAGCAGTCAGGATTTGAGATATCTTTACCAAGAGCCGTTTGCTCTGGATTAGCCAATCCTTTGTCTTCTGAGACATGGCGGATCGATAACCAAATGAGAAAGTGTAAAACACTTACTCCAAAAAAAAATTTTGGCCAAAAGCAGGGAATTGGTATAATTATATGATAAAATTCGTGAAATTCCCCACATAGAAATGAATATTGCCCTCAATATTCAAAGTACCGCGGTTATGCGAAACATAGAACGTAAAGGAAATACTAAGGCCATTATTTAGCAAGGATTTTTTTTTTTTTTTTTTTTGGAACATCTTATATATACACAACATGTGGCAACTCCCCACTAGGGTGTAACACGGGTGAAAACCCATGTACATGCTCTTGTTTTGATACCAGTCGCTAGCTTGACTCGATCCCATTCATTGGTTCATGGGAAAGTTTGAAGATCCGGGACAATCAGGAGGAATGTCCTCTCAAAGTAATGCTTGCCGATGACCATTCACTTTAAAGTCGGGACCATCGGGTTGAGATAACTCAATGATACCATAAGGATAAACCTTAGTGATAGTAAATGGTCCGACCGGTGAGTTTAAGCTTTCAGAAAATCTTCAATCTAGAATTGAAAGAAGGACTCGATCACCAACGTTGAAGCGGTTCTTGATTTTGAGTCATGAATCTTCTTTGTCTTTCTTTATAGATCAAAGAATTCTCGTAAGCTTGATCCGGGAGTTCATTTAATTCATTCATTTGAACTTTCCGGTGATCACCAGGTGATCAAATATTGGCAGCTTAAGGAGCCCGGTGCCTTGTGCTCTAACCTTGGGTAGATGACCGCCTTCCGTATACAAGCTTGTATGGAGTGCAGATCCATGGGTGTTTTGTGGTATCAGGAGGCCAGTCGCGATCATCTAGCCTTGAACAAGAGCCGGTTTTAATGCGCCGTCCTCTCCAGTCTTTAATCCCGGTTTGAAACTTCCACTTGCCCACTAGTTTGGGGTGGTGCGCATGAGAGACGGTGAGTTACACCATGCCATGACTCTTTCGGGTCATTACAATCGTACCACGATCCGGTGTAACTCGTGGAGTTCCAAACCTAGCAAATAGAGATTTCAAAATTTCACAACAACTGGGCATCATTGGTATGCAAAGCCTTAGCTTCAACCCATTTTGACAGAGATAGTCATGGCCACAGTATGTACTTATTACCATGAGAAGAATGGCCCATAAAGTCAATGCCCGGATGTCAAAGATCTCACACACTTGAATGGCGTTTGTGGCATTTCATTCCTTTGTGAGATATTCCTGAGCGTTGACAAGCGTCACGAACTTTAATTCATGGGGGCATCCTTGTAGATTGTGGGCCTAGAATCGGAATCAAACACCTTCTTGGCGGTGTAGTTGGGGCTATGATGTCCCCAGAGGGTCCACATGGCAAGCTTTGAGAATGTCAATAGCTACGACCATATACACATCGCTGATGACTTGATCCGCAAATTTTAAACAAGTAGGGTCGTCGAGTAATGTTTAACATCCTTGAAGAATTTGTTCTTCATTGGGACATCCTTTCACTATGAAGTTACCCGCATGGTAATTTGCGGTCGGCAAACCATGGGGTAGAGTCTCCACGAAAAACCGCATTGAGTGTCTCGAGAGAAATGTTTCATTTATTTCCTTTTTCTCTAACACATCTGGTGAGGTTCTCTCGGGATAGATGATCGACTAGGTTCGGCTCCTTTTTTATCACGTATAATGATATCAAATTCTTGCGGGAGGAGAACCCAACGAACAATCTCGGCTTTGCATCTTGTTTTGCAAAGAGATATTTAAGAGCCGAGTGATCCGTATACACTACGCATTTGGTCAAGATGAGGTATGGCGAAATTTCTCAAGCATACACCAGGCTAATAGTTCTTTTACGTAGTGGTGTAGTGGGTTTGCTTGATCATAGTCTTACTTGCGTAGTGTAGGTGAAAATGCTTTGTTTCGTTGCCCCAAAGGCGCACGATTGCAAAATCACTTGCATCGCACATGAGCTCGGTGGATCGATCGAGGGGCAGCAAATGGAATTGCTTCGCTAAGCCTTTTCTTTAGTGTTTCAAAAGCTTGACCTTTTCAGGAGAGAAGATAAAAGGAGCTTCTTTTCAAGAAGATGGGTCGTAGACGGCGATTTTAGAAAATCATGTGAATCTCGATAAAACCCGGCATGACCAAGGAAACTCCTAATACCTTTAGCGGTAGGGGATGAGCGGTTTAGCAATAACATTTTTGCTCTATCGACCTCAATCCTGTTTTGGAAATCTTATGGCGAGGACTATGCCTTCTTGAATAAAGTGACTCTTCTCCCGCTTTAGACGAGATTGGTGTCTTCACACCTAAGCATTTTGTCTAAGTGGGAGACAAGTCTGAAATGAATCCGATGTTGAGAAGTCATCCATAAACACCATTGTTTCCCGATCATGTCGTGGAATATGGCCATCATCTGACGTTGGAGCGTGCGGGGCGTTACATAAGCCAAAGGCAGCATCGTTTGGCAAAAGTTCCGTGCAGGCGGTGAATGTGGTCTTCTCTTGATCATGTGGATCAATGGGATCGAAAGTAACCGAAACCATCAAGGAAACAATAGTATTCCACGCTAATCTCTCAAGCATCCGGTCCATGAAGGGTGAGAGGAAAATGGTCTTTCTGGTGGCGTCATTCAACTTCGATAGTCAATACACACCGCCATCCCGTAACCAATCGAGTTGGAATTAACTTCGTTTCTATTCGTGACAACGATTATGCCACCCTTTTTGGAACATGAGAATCGGGCTAACCAAGGACTATCGAGATAGGGTAAATCAATCCTGCATCAAGAAGTTTGATAACTTCTGTTTGATAACATCATGGATTTTTGGATTCACCCTCGATGTTGAGCTAACGGTTTGAAGTCATCCTCCATTAAGATTTTGTGAGTACAAAACTCGGGTTGATACCCTTAATGTCGGAGAGTTTCCAAGCAATTGCTTGCTTGTGTGACTTCAAGACCTTTATGAGGCAGTCTTTTCATCTTTACTCAAATCTCGAGCAATAATGACGGGCAGTTATCATCACCCTCAAGAAATGCATACTCAAGATGAGGTGGTAAGTCCTTAAGTTCGACAAATTCTTGATTTTCTCATGACTTGAGTTCCTTGTTATGAAGTTTGTGGGAGAGGAGGAGAAGTGTATCTGATTTAACAACTTCGAGAGTAAGAATATCTCCTCGGGATTAATCTCATGGAGATTAATCTCTTCACGGAATTGCATCAACGGGTGTGAGGGGTTGATGAGTGATCATCTTTAAGCAACTTCTCAATGAGAAGTATGTCCCCTCGATGTCAATAGGAGTGATCAATTTCCCATGGAATAGAATCACTAGCCAAGTATGCTTCAATCTCTTTCAAGATGAAGTCAGCCTCAAGCGATGAGAAGGAGAAATTGGCTATGATAGGTTGAGAAGATGGTGGAATTTCCTCACTGAATTATGAGAATAACCCGGAACTTCTTGAGTACTCTTGAGCAACATCAATGATATCGATTGATTTTAGAGCTCGGAATCATAGTTTGCGGAGTACCTCGAAGTTTGATCAAGGTTAAAAGTGACAGACTTCATTACCAACACGTAATGTGATTTCTTGCTCAAATACATCAATGAGAGCCTGGCCGTTCTCGGGAATCCTCTTCCAACAATGAGAGGAACCCGTGGATCGACATCGAATCAACAACTACAAAGTCAATGGAAATGGAACTTTCTACTTTCAAATCGTCCTCGGCAATTCCAAGAGGACGGGATATTGTCGATCTGCAAGCTCGAGAGTCATGCATGTAGGAGTAAGATCCGGAGAAAGTTTCTTCCATCGAATGAGGCATCGAGTTTATGCTTGCACCAAGATCGGCTAAGGCAAGCATTCAACCATTCACGAAATACACACGTGAAGGAATTTTCCGGATCTCAAAGCTCGGGAAGCTTCTTCGAATAACTATGAGCGGTTCTCGTTGAGAGGAGTTTAGCCATTTCAAGCAGCTTTTCCTTATTGCTTAACATGTGTTTGAGAGTTGATGCAAACTTGGCATCAACATGATATCCATGGCTTATGTCAAAATGAAGTTCTTGGAAAATTTGAAGAATTTTTCCATTTGATGACCGACTTTCTCTGGGAGCTTTTGCTCAATAAGCGTGATGGGTAAGGAATAGAAGATTTGGATTTTCAATAGCTACAGGAGGTTCAAAAACAACTCTGGATTGGTTTTGATTTGGACAACTGAGGATGGACGATCTTGGTTCCTCGTTATTAGTGGAGAGTTCCTTGTCCGTTGTCGCCTCAGTTCACTTTCCACTACCTTCGGGAGAGAAGAAGAAGGGTAGTAGGAATAGCGGTCCATCATATGAAACACCACTTGGTTGTGATCTCCTTTGCATCTCGGATTAGCGATCGTGTTGCTAGGTAAAGTACACAGGCCGAGTCGATCATTTAAAGACTTCTTTAATTGATCGGTGACTGACAACTTTGTTTGTCTCCTCGGAGTCTTCATGAATTGCCTTAAAGCTCATCGGATGTTGACACGGGAGGAGGTGGAGGAGGACAATTTGGTAGTATGTTATTCGGTTATAGCGAATTCCCTTGATTAGGTTCATATTCCCACAAATTGATTCCCCGGTTGTAAGTGTTTTGATTAAGATTTCC
Organism: Chrysanthemum lavandulifolium; assembly: GCA_022545495.1. Classification (NCBI taxonomy): domain Eukaryota; kingdom Viridiplantae; phylum Streptophyta; class Magnoliopsida; order Asterales; family Asteraceae; genus Chrysanthemum; species Chrysanthemum lavandulifolium. Next base: position 61,725,359 of record CM040246.1, read on the forward strand.
TTGTTGTTGGAAACCTTGGTTGGGTCGGGAATAGAAATTACCTTGGTTTGATAACCTTGGTTCATTCTTGGTTGGTTGATTAAGTTGGGATTACGTTGAAACCGGTGGTGCACGATAAGTGTTAGCACGGTAGTTTGGTTCATTATGAGAGCGGTATTGATTACCTTGATTTGAAGTACGGCTATAGTATTAACTTCAGCGGACTACCCGATGGCGATACGAGTTGTAGTATGTGAGGACCACCACAAGTAACACAAACTTCAACTTTCTTCTTCACCATATGATGGTGCTTGTGTGAAAGTGACTTTCTTTGGTTAGCAGAACCAAAGCTCGAACAATATCCGTGAGTTTGTCAATGCATCGGTGCTAGATGTACTCGCGGGGAGATGAAGTAGAACGTCCGGCATTAGACTCGATATGATGTGTCTTTGTGCGGAAGGGCGGACTTGGGACTTGTTCTCAATGATTTGTAAGGCTTCTTTGTGGTCTTGCTCAAGAAATTACCTCCAGCGGAGGCATTGAGTCTTGATTGGCACAGTTCGGACCATTGTAGAAAGTATCCATTTGCATTAACTGGTAAAACCATGATGCGGACTTGCGAACAAGTCTTTGTAACGATCCCATGCCTCCCCGAATGATTCCTCAAATCTAGAGAATTTCATTATCTCATTCTTAAGACTTGTAGTTGGGATGGAGGATAGAATTAGTTCACAAACTTTGTGACAAGATCTTCCCATGTCTCAATGGAGCGAGGGAGCATTTCGGAGAATGAGCACAACAAATATTTTGCTATGTGGTTACGCAAATAAGTAATTAATCTTATGTTACTCAACATACCCTTTCTAAACCTTATTTTCGCTCATTTTGATCTAAAATTGGTGTACTTATTCTTTGAGCTAATATATTTGTAATGAAATTCGGGTTGAGAGAGAGTTAGAAATAGACAAAGAAAGTGTATCCGAAAGCGTAAGGTGGATATCCTATGGACCACACACCACAAGAGTGAAATACGATGAATATTGATGCGTGCCAAACCGCCAAGTTTTATCACTCAAGTCCGCCACTTGTGAATGGCGACCGTAACAAACTTAAAACGGTTCAAGCACGATTGCAATGAAGATCCGGGAGTATAGTGTTTCCGGTCGTTATGTCCCAACGAAGCTATGCAATGGATCACCAAACGATATAGTGATCGAGGAATTTGAACGAAAAGAGATCCGAATTAATTATAACTACGTAAAAGCCAACAAATTACAACGGTTTAAATGCAAATTAAAGGAAATTGAAAAGATAAAAAAAATATTAAATAAACGCTATCACTATTTTTTAAATGATGTTTTTGTTTTTATGTTTTTATAAAACTGAATTAAAAACTACGTAGCGTACAACTGAAAACGTGAAACTTATACAATATTAATCCTAAAAATATGAAAATGATATTTTTACAAACCTAATGATAAAATAAAATTTATAGAAAAAGAAAACTATTTTTATAACTAATTACCTAATTATTATTAATTAAAACCTATTTTTAACTATTTAATATTAGCCTAAAATACAAGAAAATGTTAAATAAAGCTAGAAAAATAAAATTAAGACTTAGAAAAATCTAAAATATCAAAAGAGAATTTTCAAAACTATTTTTATATTTTTCTGATTATTTTTGAATTTTATAGGAATTAAAAACTATTAAAAATACTTAAATTATTTAAAAATACAAATTTAACTAAGAAAATCTAGAAAAATATTTTTTGTCTTTTAAATTTATCTTAACTTAATAAAATGAAAATTATTTTTTGAAGCTTTTCTTAATTAATTGGATTAAAAGCTAATTAAAAAGTGCTAAAAATAGATTTAAATGCAGAAAAATAGCAAACAAACTTAGAAAAATATGAAAAATTCGAGATAAGCTTAAAATAATGTACTGAATCTAGGAAAAATGGAAAAACAAGTGCTTATGTGGAGAATTATGCAACTGCTATGATAAGTGCTTATAGATAAGCACTTTGAATAAGCCAAACACCACAATAAGCCACCAACTTTTCACAGAGGCTCTAATATGCTATAAGTACTGAAATGCAACTAAAACAACAAGCTTTAACCTCGAAAATGTGATTAGCACAGATTTGATGTGTTGAGCTTATTTTACAAAACAGTTTCGGGTACTACTTGGCGTACCAAAGAATAAGCACTTAAATAAGCTAGAAATCAGAAACCAATTATGGGGACCTAAAGTAGACCTAGATGAGACCTAGCAAACCAAAAATCAGACCTAAGGAAACTCTTATGAACCCTGTGCAAGCTTGCACAAAGCTGAGAAAAACTCAGCTTATGTTGAGTTTTGTGAACAGGGGACTTGGGACCTAAAAGACAAGCTCTTTTGGAGCTTATAAAAAATTGGTAAAATTCTACAAAAATGACTATAAGAAATGAGACCAGCTTAAGTTTATAAAACAACAAATCTCACTGAATTTGGTCCAAGAATGAGTCCATGAAAATTCCTTCCAGATGGGCTCAAAACAGATTTTCCAAGTTTTGACTTTTGACAACAATTGTGAACTTTGACCAAAATGAAATTTGAATCCAATTTTTAGGCTCATAATGATGTAATATGTTGTAATGAACTCAATGCAAGCAATGTTTAATAATTCTAAACATAAATCAAGAGTTTGCTAATCCAAAATTCACAACAGTGGAGCAGTGAGACAGATTTTAATTGATGTTGACTTTAGGTGGTTGCAGGCTCAATTTAATGACTCATATGAGCTCAAATGAGCTTAGCAAGCATGAATCTACAAAGCCTAACCACTGAATATACCTAAAAGAAAGATAGTTCAGCAGAACCAAACACCCTTTTATACACTGATTAGCAAATTTAAATAAGCTAACTATTAATCCAACTAGTTTCAATGATCAAACTATGTTGAGACAACCTAAATACACCTTAATGGACAGATTATAACTACTTGTAACCACAAAAACAGACTATGCTATTAATTGTTTAAAAACACTTACAAGTGTCCCTAGCCACAATGGCTTGCTATCAATCAAACCAGAACCACAGTAACCACTAACTATTTTAAACCAACCACCTTGCTTCTAAATCAACCCATTCCCATTCATGAATCACCCCATTCCATTCCTGCATCATTTGTGCACCATGTTGACTTTTGTTGACCAAGTTTCAATATTGTTTAAAACTTAAATACAAGCTTATAAAAAGCTATTATAAGCTAATATAAACTTGTTTTAACTTGGAAAAAAGATGATCAAGCTTGAGATTTAGAGTTTGAAATTGAAAAATTCAACAGCTAACATGAAATTTGAAACATGAACATAAACTGAATTTAGACTTAAAAGAGTTGCAATACACTTTAAACAAGTTACTTTTGATACATAGAACCTTAAAATACACTGAAAATCTATTTAAGTCTAAGAAAGTGAAAATACGACATTCATTATTGAAATTAAACTAAGTACTCCCTTCTTGTTGCTTCCTCTTGGCCTTTTATACACCCAAACAGTTTCTCTCACTACTCTGAGCAAATCCCAGCACTCATTTTGACCATTGGATGTCTGGAAACAATCTTGGCCATTCAATTGGAAATTGGCGCCAAAACTGTATTTAACAGTTGGAGGTTGAGTGTGTGGTTTAAAGATGCATTAAATGCATCCTTGGCTTGTTGTGTTTGGAGGAGGATAAGGGTGATGATGATGGAGTGTTTGCATAGGTTGCAGGGGGGGGGAAATGATGGAGATGGGTAACCCGTGAGTTTGGAGGGAAATGGGGAAGTCAACTGTGTTTGACTAGTGTTATTAAAAGGGAAGGGGTCCAAAGTTTTAATGACAGGGGTCCAATTTGGATTATGGCAGGGGGTCAAATGGGATTTTGACAAGGGACCAAGGGTTTAGGGGTTTAATAATGACAAGGACCTCTATTGTAATTTCTGAAATTCAAGGGGCCTGTTCTGCCAAATTCACAAAGTTGTTCCAAGGGCTGAAAATGACAATCTCAAAAAGTACAAGGACCAAACTTGCCATTTTCTAATTTCCAGGGGCCATTTTTGCCAATTTTCAAACTTGAAGGACTAATTTTGTAATTTTCTCAAACTTTTGATATTTTTCACCAAAGGACTAATTTTGACAAGTTATGATTTTAAAAGGACCTTTGGTGATTTTACTTTGAAATTATGTGCTCGGGGACTATTTCGACAATTTTTGAAACTGGGGACCTGAAGCGCCAATTATGCAAACTTTGCTCATTTTTCATCCGATTTTGAACATTTTGCATCCGTAATATATAAAATGCAATTTTGGAATATTTTCAAGATTTTGATGTGTTTGTGAGCATTTTAAGTGTTTTGCGCTCAGATAGACCCAAAATGATGAGTATTTACACACTCATCAATCCCCACACTAAACTATTGCTAGTCCCTAGCAATCTTTTGAAAAAACTTAATGGATTTGAATCTCTTTACCAAAAGCCATTACTCGGAGTAGCCAAATGTTTCAGTTCAAGTAAGAACCATGGTACACCGATAACCATGTGATTTTGAGCAAACCACCGCCTTTCAACGGATTTGATTTTGTCTTTACCGAAGCCGCTTGCTCGGACTAGCCAACTCTTAGATAAATTATCAATATTATCTTTGGTGAGCCGATTACCAATTATGGTTTTTCCATCGCCTTTACCACAAGCCATAAACTTGCGGGCTAGCCAACTCTTCACTTTTAGGATATGGTGAGTGAATACCATACAATTTTGGGCAAATTGCAAGTCGTCAACGGATTTGAGATATCTTTACCAAGAGCCGTTTGCTCGGATTAGCCAATCCTTTGTCTTCTGACATGGCGGATCGATAATCTAAGTCGAGTAAGTGTAAAACACTTACTCCAAAAAATAATTTTGGCCAAAACGGGATTGGGCGGATAATATATGAAATTTGTGAGAATTCCCCACACTTAGAAATGAATATTGCCCTCAATATTCAAAGTACCGCGGTTATGCCGAAACAAAGAACGAAAAGGGAAATACTACGCCATTATTATGAAAGATTTTTTTTTTTTTTTTTTTTTTTTTATATATATTATGGATAAGACTTAGACACAAAACATGGGCAACCCCCCCACACTAGGGTGGTAGAAAGTAGAAAGAAGAATCTAAACATCAAGTTTTGTCACACAAGCTAGCCACTTGTGAATGGCTAACCGTAACAAACTTTGACATTTCGAAGTATGGGTGACAACCCATATGGCATGCTATCGTTTTTGATTCCCGAGTCGCTAGCTTGACTCGATCCCCGCATTCATTGGTTCATGGGGAAAGTTTGTAAGTCCGGACAACCATGTGGGGAATGTCCTCTCCAAAGTAATGCTTCACCGATGACCATTCACTTTAAAATTAGGACCATCGGGTTGAGATAACTCAATGGTACCATAAGGATAAACCTTAGCGATAGTAAATGGACCGCACACGGATTTTAATTTTCCAGAAAATCTTCAATCTTGAGTTGAAAAGAAGGACTCGATCACCAACGTTGAAAACGCGGTTTTTGATTTTGAGTCATGAATCTTCTTTGTCTTTTGTTTGTAGATCAAAGAGTTCTCGTAAGCTTGATCACGTAGTTCATTTAATTCATTCATTTGAACTTTCCGATGATCACCACCGTCTCAATATCAAAGTTGGCATGCTTCAAGGCCCAAGATGCCTTGTGCTCGAGCTCAACCGCAGATGACATGCCTTCCGCACACTAGCTTGTACGGAGTGCACCCGATGGGTGTTTTGTAAGTCGCACGGAAGGCCCATAGTGCGCCATCTAGCTTATTCGACCAAGAGGCACGGTTTTCACCAACCGTCCTCTCAAGAATTCTTTATCCGCTGGTTAGAAACTTCCACTTGCCCAATTGTTTGTGGGTGGTACGCAGAGAGAAGGTGAGTTACACCATACTTTTGCATGACTCACAAATTGGTCATTGCAAAATGCGTATCACGATCACCGATTATGGCTCGTGGAGTTCCAAACCTAGCAAAGAGAGATTTTAAGAATTTTACCACAACTCGGCATCGTTGGTGGGTAAAGCCTTAGCTTCAACCCATTTTGACAAGTAGTCAACGCCACACAGTATCTATTTGTTACCACGGAAGAAGGAAATGGCCCATAAAGTCAATGCCCCGGATGTCAAAAATCTCACACTTGAATGGCGTTTGCGGCATTTCATTCCTTTGAGATATTCCGTGACGACGACAAGCGCCGCTGTGTTTTGACAAATTCATGGGCATCCTTGTAGATCGTGGGCCAATAGAATCCGAATCAAACACCTTCTTGGCGGTGTAGTTGGGGCTATGATGTCCCCAAGAGGTCCGTAGAATGGCAAGCTTTGAGGACGCCAATAGCTTTCGACCATACACACATCGCCTCGATGACTTGATCCGCGAATTTTAAACAAGTAGGGTAGTCCCGAAATAATGTTTCACATCTTTAAAGAATTTATTTTTTGTTGGGACGACATCCTTTCACCACAAAGTTACCCGCATGGTAATTTGCAAAGTCAACAAACCATGGGGTAGAAGAGTTCCACGAAAAGAAACCACATTGAGTGTTTCGAGAGGAAATGTTTCATTAATTTCCTTTTTCTCGAGCACATCTTGGTGAGGGTTCTAATCGACAGATGATCGCAGACTAGGTTCTCGGCTCCTTTTTATCACGAATAATGATATCAAATTCTTGTAGGAGGAGAACCCAACGGAGCAATCTCGGCTTTGCATCTTGTTTTGCAAAGAGATATTTGAGAGCCGAGTGATCCGTATACACCACGATTTGGTCAATATAAGATATGGACGAAATTTCTCAAACGCATACACCACAACTAATAATTTTTTTACGTAGTGGTGTAATGGGTCCGAGCTTCACCATAGTTTTGCTTATGAGTGGATAGGCTGAAAATGCTTGGTTTTATGCTGCCCAAGACCGCACCGATAGCAAAATCACTTGCATCGCACATGAGCTCAAGGGTAAATCCCGATGGGCAACTAGAATGGGTGCCCGTAGTTTTTCTTAAGTGTTTCAAAAGCTTGATGCACTCAAGAGAGAAGATAAAAGGAGCATCTTTCTCGAGAAGATGGGTCATAGGCCGAGCGATTTTAGAGAAATCTTGAATGAATCTACGATAAAACCCGGCATGACCTAGAAAACTCCTAATACCTTTGACGGTAGTAGGGTGAGGCAATTTGGCAATAACATCAACTTTTGCTCTATCTACCTCGATCCCGTTTTTAGAAATCTTATGGCCAAGGCCTATGCCTTCTTTGACCATAAAGTGGCTCTTCTCCCAATTTAGACATAGATTGGTGTCTTCACACCGTTTTAGCATTTTGTCTAAATGGGAGAGACATGTATGAAACGAGTCCCTAATGACCGAGAAGTCATCCATAAACACCTCCATAGTTTCCCCGATCATGTCGTGGAAAATTGCCATCATACATCTTTTGAACGTGCGGTGAGCATTACATAAGCCAAAAGGCATACGCCTATAGGCAAATGTCCCGTATGGGCGGTGAATGTGGTTTTCTTGATCCGGCGGATCAATGGGGATCTGAAAGTAACCCGAGAAACCATCAAGGAAACAATAGTATCCGTTCCTCGCTAATCTCTCAAGCATCCGTCCATGAAGGGTAGAGGAAATGGTCTTACGGGTGGCTTCGCTTAACTTTCGATAGTCAATACACACACGCCATCCCGTAACCAATCGAGTCGGAATTAACTCGCTTTCTTCATTTGTGACAACAAGAATGCCACCCTTTTTGGAACGCAATGAATTGGCTAACCCAAGGACTATCGAGATCGGGTAAATCAAACCGCATCAAGAAGTTTGAGAACCTCTTGTTTGATAACCTCGTGAATCTTAGGATTCACCTTCTCTCGATGTTGGATCGCTGGTTTGAAGTCATCCTCCATTAAGATTTTGTGAGTACAAAACTCGTGGTTGATACCCTTAATATCGGAGAGTTTCAAGCAATTGCTTGCTTGTGTGACTTCAAGACCTTTATGAGAGCAGCTTTCTCCTCCTCGCTAAGTCTTTAGCAATTATGACGGTAATTTATCATCACCTCCAAAATGCATACTCGAGATGAGGAGGTAGGTCCTTGTTCAACCTCGGAAATTCATCAAGAGATGTTTGACCGATTTGATTTCCTCAATTGTGATTTCTTTTGGAGGAGTGAAGATAATGGATCTTCATTAAGCAATTGCTCAAGATAAAGAATATCTCCTCCGAATCATAATACCATCAATTCCAAAGGAATTGATTCATCGATAGCAAGAAATTCATCGATCTCTTCCGAAGGAAGTCACCTCCCTCAAACGGAGTGAGAGGGGAAGAGTCGGCAATGATACGTTGAGAAGATGTGGTGGAATTCCCACCCACGTAATTATGAAGATAACCAAGAAACTCTTGAGAGTACTCCTCGAAGCAATATCAATTAAATCGACTCGATTAATTGATTCAAGGTCATAATTTGAGGAGTACTCAAGTCCGATCGAGGTTAAAGGTATGACTTCATTACCCACACGTAAAGTGATCTCTTGCTCAAATACATCTATAAGAGCACGGCCCGCCCTCGTGAATCCTCGTCCAACAATGAGAGGAACTCGAGGATCGGCATCGAAATCAACAACCACAAAGTCACCGAAATGGAACTTTCCTACTTTCACGAATACATCCTCGGCGATGCCAAGAGGACGCGAGATAGAACGATCCGCAAGCTCAAGAGTCATGCGGTGTAGGAATAAGTTCTAAGAGAAATTTTCTTCCACATCGAATACGGCATCGATTGATGCTTGAACCAAGATCGGCAAGGGCAAAGCATTCAATCATCCCGTGAAAACACAAGGAAGAAGAAATTTTCCGGGATCTCCTAGCTTCTGGAAGCTTATTTAACAAGACCGCCGAGCAATTCTCATTCAAAGGAGTCTTAGCCATTTCAAACATCTTTTCCTTGTTGCTCAACATGTGTTTCGTAGTAGATGCAAACTTGGGCATCAACATGATGGCATCCGCGAAGCTTATGTCAAATGAAGTTCTTGGAAAATTTGAAAGAATTTTTCCATTTGATGACTAGCTTTCTCGGAGCTTTTGCTCATGTAAACGTGAGGGTAAGGAATAGAAGTTTTGATTTAGGTTACCAACCGGAGGTTCAAAACAACCTGTGTTTGGTATTGGGTTTCGGACAACCGAGGATGGACATTGCTAGTACTTCCGTTATTAGTAGGAAGTTCCTTGTCCTTTGTCGCCTCGTGTTCACTTTCCACTACCTTCGGAGAGAAGAAGAAGAGGTAGTAGGAATAGCGGGTCCAAAGATATGAAGCACCACTTGGTTGTGATCGCTTTGCATCGCCTCGGATTAGCGATCGTGTTGCTAGGTAGAGTACCGAGCCCGAGGGTCGATCATTTAAAGACTTCTTGATGTCGAAATCACGACCAACAACCGATTCATTTCCTCTTGGGATTTCATGAATTGTTTCAACAACTCATTAGATGATGGTCCAGTTGGAACAATGGCTTGAGTTTGCACAGAAAATTCTAGCCTCTATTGTTAGGATTAGGCCTTGATTCGAAAATTTCCTTGATTGTTGGCATGAAAATACCCCGAGTTGAAATTTCCGACTGGTTTCTATTGAAATTTCCTTGATGTTGGAAATTTTGATTCGATTTTGAAAACCGTTGTTTGACCGAAATTACCTTGGTTTTGAAAACCTTGGTTTGGTCTATTTTGATTTTGATTACGGTTTGATTGAAACCGGAGGTCCAGGTAGTGGTTAGGACGGTGGTTCGGTCTATAGGAGCACGATATTGATTGCCTCCCCGATTAGACATCCCGCCCACAAGATTGGCTTCAAAGGGTTACCATCGGTGGCCATACAGCTTATAGTAAGCATGGGGGCCACCACAGTAACACAGACTTCCACTTTCTTAACTTCAGCAGAGGGAAGTTTGTGGAAAAGAGACTTTCTTTTGGTTGGAGAGAACCAAAGCTTGAATAGCTTCAGAAGTTTATCAATCTTAGCATCGGTGCTAGATTGACTCACGGGCGATGAAGAAGAAGAAGGACCAACACCGACTTGGGAAACAACCGCTTGCTTCGTGCAAGGCGGACTTTAGACTTGTTTTCGATTATCGCTAAAGCTTCTTTGACAGCTTTGCTTAGGAAATTTCTCCACCGAGGAATTGAGAGAATCTTGATCGATTGACTCACTTCATTGTAGAAAGTATCGAGTTGCATCAACTCGAGAAACCGTGGTGAGGACATTTGGAAACTTCTTATATTATGATAAAATAGATTTTATTATAATGTTTGAAAAAACTTCTCAAGAATTAAATCCAATTCTTAAGAAACCTCGTTCAAAAGGAATAGCATTAAATCATCAAAACCTCAAACCACAAGTTTTAGAACCTTAACACCAAAACACTAGGCGTCTTAGAACTCCCAAACAAAAGTTATCAAGGAATTTTTGAGCTGACTTTTGCTGTCATGCCGGATCCCTAAGTTTATACTAGACGGATCCCAAATGAGAGGGATCCACGGGATCCGTGCAACAGAAGACAGTATAAGCTAAAAAATGATCACTGTGGATGTTCCACCATCATACTCACTTCAAAGACTCACGAACAAAGACTCAGGTACTGTTCATAGGTGCAAATTGATCATTCTTCTCAAGCCTAACAATCACTTGTGTAAGTATAATCTTCACTACATTGTTAATTTAATTCCTTGATTCTTAGAATTACAATTCCTTCATCTTTAAGAGTTGGGTTCAAATGGGTTTATCATAATTTGTCACCACATTGTTTTCTAAGATAATCTAAATCAAAGAATTAACATTGTTAATACAAATTAAACACATTTCTTGAACTCAACAAAGATGATGAGAGCAAAATTGTGATCAAACCTCTAGGTTACTATTCATCATTAACACCACATTGTGGTTGTATTATTTAGGAACATCATGCCAAGCAACAAGATTACCAAGACACCACTCACTACATTCCCATGTACCATAGGAAAAATGGATTAAGTCCGGATGATAGGAAAGCCTTTAAGTTGCTTGAAAGGAGACTCTTTCATGAAGGTAGAGTTGTTGATCCATCATTCCTTGCAAATACCGACATGAGAGAAGTATTTGGAACTTTTGGGTTTGATTGTTTATTGGATATAAACGAGCAAATTTGCCTGGTCTTTGTGCTTGAGTTCTACAAGACTATTGGTATAATTAGAAATGATGATGGGTCCATTTCAATTGAATTCACTATAAATGGACACGAGTTCACCCTTTCACTTGAGGAGTTTGGAAGAATAATAGGGGTGCCACATAATGGTGTTTACATGTACTCTAATGAGTGGTCGTTGGAGGAATTACACTCTATGGTTGATCATCACGACATTTATCACACAATAATCCGGAAGCAACCACGGTAGGGACACCGTGTTTATGCCAAGAGCATCCCCATCAAGGGTGACTAGAAAGTCGAAAGTGATCTATAGGATCCTTTCCAAATGGAGCTTTAGAGATGTATGCATTGTATAGAAAATGGAAGTTGTGATAGGGAGAATGTGGTGTGTCTATTAGGAAACAAGGATCACCCTAACACATGTCTAAGCTTCATGATCTATTGTCTTGTGGTGAGACCCGCTTCAACATTGCCTACTACATGATCAAGAGAATGGCAAGTATGAGAAGCATGGACAAGATGGTGCTTCCATATGCAATGCTTCTAACCCGCTTGCCAAATTCATCTTGCATTAGACCATTCTCCACAATCCTTGGATCATAGCTTTTGCAATAAGGTTATGGTACCATTAACCGAGGGTAGAACAACAAGGTTTATGGTGGAAGGCAAGAGGCCACACCCACCCACGGATTCCTCGGACGAAAGGGAAGGCAAGGAGAAGGTGAAGGTGAAGGGGTAGTAGCAACCCACTTGAAAATATCGATCTTGACCCCTTGGACTACATTAACCAATTGCCAAACATTCCTAATGAATCACCCGAATGGCAACAAACCAAGGGAATCTTCAAATGCTTCGCCAATTTCTTGAGGAAGAAGAAGTGAAGATAGTTTGATAAAAAGTGGAGGACGGGTGAAGAAGTGAAGGAGGAGAAGAAATGTAAGGTCTTAGGACTCTAATGTATGATGAACAATTTCAAACAATGGTTTGTAAACACTTTAAACTATGCTCGTAGTATGTAGGTATTGCCATATATTGGCACTAAAACAATCCTAACTTAGGTGTTTGGAAAATGAGATTTTACGACCCCTTGAGTGGTCGTCGTCACTCTTTCTAGGAATTCTAGCTCTTCCTACTTTGATTTACATTATATTAGTTGTGTTATTGCATTTAGTCCCCATAGAAACAACTAGGAAAAGCATTTACTATAAAGTGCAAAGTTGCACATTTCCTTAAAGCTCTCTGATCTGCAGTTGGCGGATCCCAGATTTTGAACTAGCCGGATCCCTCCCATAAAGGAACCGCGGGATCCGTGGTATCTGATATGCAATACAGATTTAGTTACATCAAAATAGTCTACTAGATCACCTCAAACAAGTCACATAAGATACTAGAGCCAACTATGTCTTTCTCAAATAGTTGAAAACCTCACACTCATCCATGGCTTATCTAGGATATTTTTCAAATATTTTGATTTATCCACTAGCCAAAACTCACCATAATTCCGCCCAACACTCACACATTATCTATCACGTTTGATAGCACTTACCTAGGTCTACCTTTCAATTTTAGCAAATTGATCTCAATCATCTTTGACTCAAATTAGGCTCAAAATTAGTTTTCATTTCTTTGTATTTTTTAATATTTTAGTAAATTACTCTTAGGACATCATCTAACTTCTAGGACTTGTTATCACCATTTCTCCACATCAAATTAAATGGAATCCTTGTCAAAACATATAGTTAGACTACCCAAGGTCAATTTTCTTGGCCAAAACCATCATCAAGCACCATTACTTGTTACGGTTGAGGATTTAAGATAACCAACAGCTAGAGACTTCAAAATTAAGTCAAAACCTCGAAATCAATTAATAATAAACCTTACAAAAGCATAATGATTTCACCTAAACCACGTCGATATTTGGATCCTCGGTCTTTAACCAAACGGATCCTCACGAGAAGGATCCGCGGGATCCGAGATGCGTATGCATAAATCGACTTCAATATTCAAATTCAAGTCACCTTTTGGTTCTCTAACCACTTTTAGCATTCATTAATTATCTTCCTAGAGCTGATCAAAACTTCAAGAGCATGCTTAGTCCTCTAAGTGGCCAAGAATTTAATTTCCTAATTCAAATTATCCTTTATAAACCAAACAACCTTAGGATTAAGTCACCTACTCTCAATCACATCTCAAAAATCAGCAACTAAAGAAGTTCTTACTAGCACCGTCATCACTATGACTAAGGCTCTTAGCAACAACTCTTCAACCATAGGATCATCCAAGAGAAAAGGTCAAATGATTCATGAAATCTCATCCACCGAAACATCTCCCATTAGAGATAATGAAGCTAGAGTCTCACCTCATCAAACTAATCCAAAGGCTAAAGAGAACCGCAAGGATTAGCATCAAACCTTCGGACTAGAAAAGGGTCATCTAGTTCAAAACTAAACATGGCTAGTTCTAGCAAGCCATCAAACCCTCATTCATTAAGCATGGACTTCACTCCTTGAATGAGCCTCTCCTCACCCAAACATCTACTCATTAGATCATTCACCACCAAGAACTTCCCATTCACCAACCTTTTCATTGAATAGGAACCACCAACAACACCAACTAATGTCATGGGAGACAATGAATAACCTTGATCATATGGAAGAAGTTCCATTACACCCTCATTTTAGAACCTCTCCTACCTCTCAAAATGAAGACCCACAATCACACATAGAGCCTCCTCAAAATATCCATTTCCTCGGGTCCAAACCAAGACAATAATTGTCCAAATTGTCTAAAAACTCAAGGACTTGTTCAAGAAGCACGAAATGAGATACATTTCATGTTTAATCATTTTCTTGCAAAGTTGGATCAAATCAACAAGTCCACTCATCCCTAGACTCAAGCACATTGTAGCATTTTAAGTCTAGTAGTTAGTTAGTATTTAGTGGTACTTGTATGTCCTAGTTCATTCTCTTAGTTTTAGAGATTTGTTTGGATATCTCTTGTTTTTATTGAATGAACACTTATATGCTATATTTTGTGCGTTGTGCTTTGTATTTCACATGTATATTATCCTCATAGTAGCATTATTTGACACATCTTCATTGCTGAAGAAACTGTCAACAGACAGCCGGATCCCTCCATAATGCCTAGACGGATCCCTCGAGAGGGACCGTGGGATCCGTGGATCAAGCACAAATTTCTACTAACTTGAGTTTTACTTGCAGAAAATTATGCATTACTCTTGTTTTCTAACCTTTACTTTGTAGATTTTCAAATTAGCACATGAAGATTTTGACACCATAAAGCTAGGGGAGCTTTGTGTCAAACGATATTGCAAAACACTTGCAACATTAATCCGTTTTGGATTATACTTCATGATACCCCATTGCATCTTTGCAATCTTCAAGGGAACACATTTTAAATCACTTAGACGAACCATTTGTAAACTTAATTGCAAACACAATTAGTTCATTTTACGTCATGTCCTTGACCTTTTTCAAAGAGATGGACTCGTCAAGGGGGAGTTAAGACGAGTACCATTCCGCCACTTGCTCTCTTTATATTTTACATACCTTTTCTTATAAAATTGTGTTAGTTTCTTTTAACACTTTTGTTTCGACAAAAAAGGAGAAGAAAGTAAAACTACAAATTCAAACTTTACTTAATTTTTAGATTTTCCTTAAAATAATTTTATGTTTTGTCATCAACAAAAGGGAGATTGTTAATACAAATAAGCGTAAAAGCGTTTATTTATATTTCACGATCTTCAATGTTTTGTCGATAACAAACGTAAAATCATTTTAACGAAACAAATAAGAATACGTAAATAGTTTGAGTTAATAGTTCCTAACACACTTACGTTCTCACATAAAACACTAAAACAAGTATAAGTGATTTTATGATTTAGATATATATGTACAACAACTAATGTTTACATATTGGGTTAGCACATACTTAAACCAAGTATACTAAAATGGGTAAAAACATGTAAATACTAAAATGGGTAAAACTAGCAAATGATATTGACCCATAACCCATGGTTTTGTATATACCACTTAACCAAGTTCATTGTATCTAGAAAGAAAACCATGGATCAACCCATAACCCATAACCCATGACCCATGACCCATAACAAAAATACCCATGGGCAAAAGGAGCGTTCCACGGACCACGGCTTTGTGCTAGCGGATCCCAGTGGAAGGATCCGTGGGATCCGAGGAACAGTGAGAATTTTCTCTATAAATAGAGAGCCATTTATTCCTTTCTATGGATCACTTTACACACATACTTCCCCAAGTATTCTAACCTCTAACCTCGGATCCAAGTGATCTATGTAGTTTGTCTTTTGTTTTGTGTAATCTTCTAGGTTCCTCTTAGGAGAGATCACCTTCTTGAAGACGTGCAAGCTCAAGTCCATGAGTTGTTAAGCTTCATCATCATCAAGACAACTAAGGTTCTCTTGTTGATAGTTCTTCCTTTCTCCATAGATGTTGAGTTGAAGGCATTAGTGAAGAATGCCGAAGTGTCAAGATGAAAGCATTAGTGAAAGGTGTTCATCATCCGTTGTCAAAGCATTAGTGAAGAATGCTAAAGGTGTCAAGACGAAGGCATTAGTGAAGGGTGCCAAGCGTTGTGTCAAAGGCATTAGTGAAGGATGCCATGAATCAAATCAAGTTGCATTTGGGAAGAATGCCTAGGTCATATAATCGATGAGGTGCATCATTATACATATAAGTATTTGTTTATTTTCAAGGATGGTTATATCCTTAATGGTGTTGTAACAAGGAGAGGATCTCCTTGATATTAGGCGTTGTGTTGTGAAGGGTAGTAGTTCCTCCATAGTAATGGAACTAGGTGCTTAGCCTAGTACCTAATAAAGGATAGGCGACGTTGTGATAGGATTAGTTCTCCTTGGTGTGAAAGAACTCGGTGGTTAGCCTAGCACCATATAAAGGGTATGCGACGTTGTGTTAGGTGTGGTTCGCCTTGGTGTGAAGGAACTCGGTATTTAGCTTTTCTGGGAAAAGCGGTTAAGCGACATTGTGAAGGCTTCTCCGCCATAAGGAGTTGGTGTAGTGCTTACAAACTCTCGAGTAGGTGACTCGGGGGTGGAGTAGGCAAGGAAGGTGTCCTTGTAGCCGAACCACTATAAATAACTTGTGTCGTGGTGATGTGCTTACTCCTTATCTTTCATTACACGCTTATATATCTATCTATCAACGTCCAACATAAACAATCAAATAGATTGACATCGTCGATCTAAATATTTAAAAGGAAGTTTTAAATTGGTAAAACTACTCAACTCCCTTCTAGTTTTCCACACCTAGAACTATTTCCACTAATAGCAAGACCTTAATCACCAGATGTTGTTTATCAACTATTTGTTGATTTTGAGAAGACATGTAAAGAGAATCACACCTATAGGGATAATCGAAGGGGAAAGGGTTTGAGCAAACTAAAGAGTGCTATTTAAGCGAGGTCATACATTTTTAGACAATTAAAAGGTCAATTTGAGAGTCTCTAAAAGGGATTAACTCGGATATTAAAGAAATGGAAAAGGAATTTAATGCAATGATTGTTGAGGTCAATGATTATGAGCAGAACTCAAATATAATGAGATTAAAAGGAAGAATCGCATACCTTAAATGAGAACTTAGTATTGAGTTGTGTGGCTCAAGATGTGTTTTATCATTACTAAGTATTCTATTCGCTTCTCAATTTCATGAATTATCGTTGCTTTGAAAGTTTCCCATGATCGTGTCATTGAGCTTAAAACAAAAACTCACAACTAAATGAGAAAATTGACCGGGATGATCACGATAATTTGGTAAAACATCTTTCTAAGCTAGAAGTTGAACATTTTGATTTGCAACTAAAATATCAACATCTAAAGAAAATGTCAAAACCTCAACCATCAAGACATCCTCAAATGTTCCGAGTTTGATGCGTTTTTGAAATAAACAAACGTGACGAACATATTCAAGCTCAACTGTAACCACGATCAAAAGTTGAAAGCCCAATTTCACAATTAAAGGGTGAAAGGAACAATGTGATCGGCTCCCAAATGCCTCCTCATTTAGATTCTCGCTTCTCAAAACTTGATAACGCCACACGCTGCTGCTCGGGGTCAAAGGAACTTTCTTTTCTTCGAGCAAGTTTTATAACACCCCAGGCAAAGAACCTAATCGCTGTAGTGTAGTAACTAGGTAAGCCACCGGTATTGATATCGTCTCTAGGGAATAGTGTCGTTAGTCAAGTGTATATCGATTTAAGTCTAAAGGTGAGGATGATTATTTTGTATTTTTATATTTTATGGAATGGAAAGGTACGAATCTCGGGGTTCGATTTGGGGTGGAATTAGTCACAGTCAACTATTCCAAAAGATACTAACTAACTTAGGGATCTACCAAGAACGTGAAGCGATCTACTTATGATGTATTACTCCTTGCTAGATATCCAATTCTACCCACCGAATTGTCACGCCCTATTGATGGTTGAATTGTCACGTCCTTATTCCTAGTTGCGTTGTGTGTCTAAGGTTGTAGGTATCGCTCTCCCTAACTTTGAAGTCACCTTTAAGTGTAGTAAACAAAATCCACTTATTCATTCATAAACCAACTTTAAGGTTATCTTTGATTTAGTAAACGAAATCCACCAAGTCATTCATAAACTATCAAGGATTTATCATGTTAAACACAACGATAGCCTAGTCGCACTTCCTAAGCCAATTACAATTAAGATAAGAGACAACCAATCAAACAAGAGAGAGGATGCAAGAATTATAAACTAAACCAATTAGACTCATTGAAGTTGTCACACCCTAATGATGAAGATAGACACAAGCATCACTAAGAAATAAATAAGATCTAATTAATTGTATACAAGTTTCACACAATCATAAGCGTACACTAGATGAATTAGCCAAGCATAATTAATGAAGAGCAAGCAACAATTATGATAATTGAAGACATACCATAGGATTGGATTAACAAACAAACCAACACACAATGTTTATAGAGTGTTTGAACCCTTTAAGTTGCCGGAACACCTACCTAAACCCCGAATCGGACTTAGGGTTTAGGGCTTACAAAAAGCGAAGTTATAATGTTATATTTATAGGCGATTTTCTCGGCAAAGAGCGACGGCCACACTTATAGAGTGACGACGGCCACGACCATTTTTTAGCAAATTGTAGATTTTCTCGCTTCGGCCGCTGGCTTTTGAACCACCTAAACCGAGTTCGTATGCAAAAGTTATGGCCAAAACAATATCAACTACTGCAAGACATGCTGTGATAGTCTTAATCGCTTTGACGACCGCCACCTCAGGTTTCGTGACGCCGTCGTCGCCGCCATTAGGGTTTCGCTCGCCACGTTATTTTGCGTGGCGTCACCTTATGTCCGTGACGCCCGTTCTCTTCGCTCGACGTCGTCGGATTGCATCTAGGCCGCCCGAGTAGCGACGCCTACTTTTTGCATAACCGACGCCGCTACTTGAAAATACGAGTTTGGGTTACCGAATCACAACAATTTTCATCGGCATCGCACTAGCACCGACGCGTCGCCTTCTATTTTCAAAGTACTGCGAGTGTCTCGATATTGACTTTGGCCATTTTCTTCATATATTCGCCTTTTCGTCCAAATAAGTGCCATTCCAAAGATTTTGCCTTCAAGAGACCTAAAAGTGAAAAGGAACGATATTAAGCAATAACGGATACAAAAGTAATTAAATAAGGACTAAAACGACCCTCAAAATGGTACCTTTTAAAACCTTATCAAATATCCCTACACTTGTTATTTGCTTGTCCTCAAGCAAATGTGCTTTAACCAATTAATTTATAAGTTAGGGTCATGAAGCATTAATTCAAAACGGTCCACAACACATATAAGCCCCAAGAAAGTCATAACAAGCACGGAATTATATACTAGCACCTCACATGGGGTGTTTGGATACTCACATCTCTCAAGGTGTATATGAAATATAACAATATAGAAAATGGAAGATAAACACTCATTAACCGGTCCTAGTACATAGATTACCATAGGCTTGAGAATAGATCAAACCTCCATCGCCAGTACAGTAGCACCTAGGAAAGACTATCAAAGAGGTCTTTAAAGTGTTGTAACGTTAGGCTTACTAGGGAAACAAAGGGTTGGTGGGATAGGCTATTTAGTGGTGGTAAGTCAAAATCTTATGTTAAATGTATATGAAGAATGGCTGCTAAGCCAAGACTCGACACTCTAAACTCTAGATAACCCAAATAAATAAACATAAATTTAAAGGATAGATGTAGGATGGTAGCCCGTATTTTTTTTTTTTTTAATCACATTTTTTTTTTTTCTCTTTTCTTTTTTTTTTTTTTTTTTTTTTTTTTTTTTTTTTTTTTAATCATACACTTTTACTCTACCATCCTCTAAGATAACATCAAAAATACTAGGATTTATAAGCATATTCCTACACTTGAGTTTTTATTACTCTAACACTAATTTGACCCGAATTGAAAAGATCAAAACACTTGGGGTACATTATTACGCAAACAAAGGGAATTTGAATTTAACGTTCCCTTCCGTCATTTCATAAACTTTAACTTTTCCCATGAATCCCAATCATCCCAAAACTCAGATACAAAGGATATGACTCGACTTAGCAACTCATGCAAGCAACCAGATAATTGAACTAAGGGTTTAGGGTGATAATAAATATTTGCACTAAAAGTGAGTGCATAAGGGTAGGCTAAGGTTTGGGTGTATATTTGGGGTGGGTGTAAATAATGCTCTTCATTGATATTCCGAAAACCAAAATATCACGAGAACCGCGAAAAGGATAGGCTCGAGGGTTAACTAGGGTATCGGTACTAAAGATGAGTACAACGCAGTGCGGGGAATTACTCAACCGAAGTGGAAAAAGTAATTATATTACTGTGTATCAAACAAGTGGTTATCCTAATGCCTCTTATCATTTAGTTATTCCTAACTACACAAGTGTAGCCTCACTTGCGATCTCGAATGCATCACAAAACAAGTTCTAGAATCTAATATACTACCGGTTCACACTCAAGCATTAAAGGTGAATGCTTTATTCCTACTAATCTAAGGGCGATCCTCACATTTGGGGTGGAATTTGGGTGGTAAGGGTTTTGTGTTAGTCATGCAACTTCCTATCCGTGAGACGCTTTTGTTAAGACTAATGGCCCACCCTATATGTCATGAAAAATTTTAAATTTGGTGCCAAAATTACCCTAACCGACATTTTCTCATGGTTTATTACACAAATGCAATTTAGACAAAGCAAATAGTCAAGGATAACCATAGTTTCAAAGTTCCTGCTTTATTTTCCTCCTCACACTTAAACCAACATTGTCCCCAATGTCTCTCGAAAGTATCAAAGATATGATAAAGAAGGTAATTAAAAACGAAGAAACTAATACTCCCGATTAGCTCGGTAGATCCGTAAAGTGGTGGTTAAATTCTTTCAAGAAGAATTATGCGTGAAAAGCTCCTTCCAATCTTATGTAACTTCTTCTTGACAAACTAAACCGCACATTTGAAGAAAACAAACGAAACCTTCGCAGAAAATCGCGGTAATAATATATATAAGACTCGATTTAAACTAGGATATAATGCTTGTGGAATGGATGTTTACTGCACTTCTAAGAAAATTAAGACCGGAAAATTCTAAAATTTATAAATAGCTCAGAAACGAGAAAAAGTAATCGATGTTTTACTCCTTCCCGACGCCAGTTGCAATCCTCGATGTCAGCGGTTATCCCGACAAAACCGGTCATGATTTTCTGAAACAATTCCGAAAATTTACATCTTTAGAATCGAAAATTTCGCAAAACATCCATTATGACTCGATACAAGCATTTGACTCGAACAAACAAACATATATATCTTTTTAGTTAATTGTTATTCTCATGTTTACGCTTTTTTGAAAACGTGTGTAATCCTCCCTACACTTATCCCTTATGTAAAATACCTTTATATGCAATTAAGACGAGGTTAAAAACAAAATAAAGCATTTTACAAATTTAAACATGAGGATAAACAATTAATAAAAGATATATGACACTAACAAGCAAACAATTAAGCATGGGTTGCCTCCCACGTAAGCGCTTTTCTTTATTTAAGAGTCTTGTAGCTAGACTCATAGTCGTGCTCCCACGCTTCCTCACCACCCTCTCGTGCTCATACTTAAGCCATTCTAACGCTCTTTCATTCTTTTGTAATCATCTCTAATTCAAGGCATTTTTGTAATACCGCTTAGTTTTCTCATGTGGGTACCTAAGCCCACTTTGCTTATCCCTTTCACTAAGCAATGGAATAGGGTCATTCTATTACAAACCTCGATGTCCTTATGTTTAAACCTAGGATGAGTTGCAGACGGTAGATGAAATCTTCAATTTCATCGTGAGAATGTAATTAGACCATCAATCATCCGCTCATTCAACCTAGTCAATTTCTTTGAAAGGTTTTCCAAAAATTATTTGAGTGAGGTCCTTATCTATAAATTCTCCTAAGTCTCTAAGACCATGAACTCTACCAAATAAGTAAAACTTCCGACAAACACGCAAATAAATGATTGCTTCAACAACATTGTTCCCTTGATAAGTTAACTCTTTGACCTTGATTTTGTTGTATAGGTCCTTGAAATTAAGTTTAAAGGTAAGAATGAATTCAAATAAGCATCGAACCCTTCTAGTCCTATTTTGCAAGGGAATTGCATATTAAAGGGGCCATCTTTCTCAATCCTACACCTAGGGTCAAAATATTGGGACGGGTCTTCCTTAATTTCGTAACTAACTTCTTCATTAATGACCTCCCCGCTATCAAGTGCTTCATCATAATCAAATTCTCATCGTAACTGGTAATAGAAAGGACTTTGTTGTTGCCAATTTATCTTATTATGCTCTAGGTGATTACCAAAATGGTGCGTGGGTGAAGGGTTTTAGGATATTGCGTTCTCAATCTCTGGATTGGGAACGGGTAAAGTAAAGAATCTTCGATGAAAATACGGATCATGGTTAATGATGGTTTTTTACGAACGGGTCACAAGAAGCGGGGATAGACTCAAGAGAAATCGAAAATGAGAAAAGGTTTACTTGATAGGAATCAAGCAAAGAAACCTAAACGAGGTGGACTACTAACTAGCTATTCTATTCACTGCAACAAGCGCCTAAAACTTGATAACGCATATACGCTGCTCGGGGTCAAAGGAACTTCCTTTCTTCGAGTAAGTTTTATAACACCCTAGGCAAGTGAACCTAATCGCTGTAGTGTAGTAATTAGGGTAAGCCACGGGTATTGATATCGCTTCTCTAGGGAATAGTGTCTTTAGGTCGATGTGTATATCGATTTAAGTCTAAAGTGAGGATGATTATTTTTGTATTTTTATATTTTATGGAATGGAAAGGTACGAATCTCGGGTTTCGATTTTGGGGGGTGGAATTAGTTGCTAGTCAACTATTCCAAAAGATACTAACTAACTTAGGGATCTACCAAGAACGTGAAGTTTATCTACTTATGATGTATTACTCCTTGCTAGCTATCCAATTCTACCCACCGAATTGTCACGTCCTATTGATGGTTGAATTGTCACGCCCTTATTCCTAGTTCATGTGTCTAAGGTTGTAGTATGCTTTCTCCCTAACTCTTTGAAGTCACCTTTAAGTGTAGTAAACAAAATCCACTTATTCATTCATAAACTAACTTTAAGGTTATCTTTGATTTAGTAAACGAAATCCACCAAGTCATTCATAAACTATCAAGGATTTATCAAGTGTTAAACACAACGATAGCCTAGTCGCACTTCCTAAGCCAATTACAATTAAGATAAGAGACAACCAATCAAACAAGAGATGTGAGGATGCAAGAATTATAAACTAAACCAATTAGACCCATTGAAGTTGTCACACCCTAATGATGAAGATAGACACAAGCATCACTAAGAAATAAATAAGATCTAATTAATTGTATACAAGTTTCACACAATCATAAGTTACACTAGATGAATTAGCCACATAATTAATGAAGAGCAAGCAACAATTATGATAATTCAAGACATACCATAGGATTGATTAACAAACAAACCAACACACAATGTTTATAGAGTGTTTGGAACCCTTTGTTGTCGGAAACCACCTAAACCTCTCGAATCGGACTTAGGTTTAGGGCTTACAAAAGTGAAGTTATAATGTTATATTTATAGGCAGCTTTTCCTGTCGGCAAAGAGCGACGCGGCCACGACCATTTTTTCAAAGAAATTGTAGATTTTCGCTCCGGCCGCGTGGCTTTAAACCACCTAAACCGGAGTTCGTGTGCAAAAGTTATGGCCAAGACAATATCAACTACAAGAGCGTCGTGATAGTCTTAATCACTGCGACGGCCACCTGTGTTTCGTGACGCCATGCGTGTCGCCGTCATTAGGGTTTCGCCTTGGCCACGTTAACCTTTGCGACGCCGCTTTTATGTCCGTGACGCGCCGTCTCTTACTCTTCCGACGTCGTTCGATTGCATCTAGGCCGCCCTCGAGTAGCGACGGCCTACTCTTTTACAACCGGACGCCGCACTTGAAAATACGAGTTTTGTGTTCTAACCGTCACAACAATTTCGGACGGGCCGCACTAGCACCCGCCGCCGCTTTTATTTTCGGAAACTGTGAGTGTCTCGATATTGACTTTGGCCATTTTCTTCATATATTCGCTTTTCGTCCAAATAAGTGCCATTCCAAAGATTTTGCCTTCAAGAGACCTAAAAAGTGAAAAGGAACGATATTAAGCAATAACGGATACAAAGTGATTAAATAAGGACTAAAACGACCTCAAAATAGTACTTTTAAACCTTATCAATAAACAAACCACTTGATAAAGTTAAGTTATGGCGCATGTTAAACGATCTCCAAACGCTAGAATGCTTAGCAACATGCCCTAAGTCCTTTGGTAAGAAAGATAATGTTGTGATGCCTTGCTCTATGCCTAGTGTCAAGCATGTAAGATTTAATGTGCCTTCAAGTAGTTCGATCCCATCACTTGCCCTCGAAATACAAAAAGTAGCAAAACAACTAATGTTCTCATTCCTCTGAGTGAGTAAAAGTGACACCAAAGCGAAAGGTGTCAAAGCCTCAAGGCAACACAAAGAATGATAGACCTTGCAAGCTAGGAATGTTCGATGGAAGAAAGAAGATCACCTTAGAAAGAATGAAACTATGTTGAATAAAACGAATCGTGTTGATTCTAGTGTTAGCTCTAAGCATGTCAGAATTAATGCGATTTCGCCATTGGGAAAACATGTAATGATGATTGCTTGGTTCTGTTATTAATCATGAATGTGGTATGAATGATTTGATTAATACTATTAATTATCGGTCAAAATTGTTAATGCCAACACTCAAGTTAAGAAGGCTAGAAAGCAATGGCGAAAGAAGATTAGAAAACATTGGAAACCCACGGAAATTTTTTAGTAATGTAGGTTATCATTGGATACCCATCGCCGCAAATTTAATCTTAATGAGTTGTGCCCTAAATTATCTAAGTCAATGCCCATTAGGAAATGGATGCCCACCGGTAGAACTATACCTTTAAAAAGAGAACATACTTTGAATAGATCTACCGTTTCTACTAGCCCATCATCTACCACTAATGATCTTATTGAGTCTCGCTCGATGTGGATGTTCCAATCTCGCTCACTAACCAAGTGGAACCTATTATTGCATGGAATCCCATTTATCCGATTATCCATTCTTGTCTCGTGTTCAAGCCGCAGTCGTGCAAATCGTTACGTGGTACCGGACTCATTGTTCCAAGCATATGAATGGAGATCGTTTCATGCTCATGAACCGTGAGTAAATTCATCGGACCGTTAGATTCGATTGAACGACCATTTTGGTGCAATTATGGGTTATGGAGATTATGTTGTTGGTGACAATGTAATTTCCAGGGTATATTATGTTGAAGGTTTTGGTCATAACTTGTTCTCTGTTGGTCAATTCTATGATTCCGATCTAGAGGTGGCTTTTAGAAAACATACTTGTTTCGTTAGAAGTTGATGGTGTGGAACTTTTAGAGGAACACGGGTTCAAATCTATACACCATCTCTATCAAAGACATGATGAAGTCTTCTCCAATCGCTTGTTGTCAAAGGCTTCAAAACAAAGTCATGGTTATGGCGCCGTCGTCTCAATCACTTGAACTTGGCACCATTAATGATCTTTCGAGAAAGGACCTTGTAAGAGGCTTACCCAGTTAAAGTATGAAAAGATCATCTTTGTTCAAAGCATGCTAATTGGGAAAAGCGGAAATATGCCCACAAACCCAAACCCGCAAACTCGCTTATGGAAGTTCTTCATACCCTTCATATGGATTTATGCGGACCAATGAGTGCAAACTATAAATGGGAAGAAATATATTTTAGTCATTGTTGATGACTACTCTCGATTTACTTGGGTAAAGTTTTGAGGACAAAGGATGAAACTCCGGATGTCATCATCAAACTTATCAAGCGACTGAGTTCGACTTAACAAGATCAAGAATTATTCAATGCACAATGGCACCGAGTTTGTTAACAAAGACCTATGTCAATTCTATGAAAGCATTAGAATCAATCATCAAAGAAGTGTTCCACGCGCCTCAACATAATGGTGTAGTTGAAAGACGAAATCGGACCCTTGTTGAAGCCGCAAGAACTATGCTAATTTATTCAAAGGTTCCAATATTTCTTTAGGTTGAAGCCATTGCCACCGCTTACACCCAAAATCGTTCCTTCATACACACTTCTCATGCAAAACTCCATACGAACTTGTTCATAAACAAAACCCGATCTCCTTACCGTATTTGGTGCTTTGTGCTATCCAACAAATGACGCCAAGATTTAGGTAAATTAAGCGTTGTGAAACTTCTCACCATGAGGGTTGGTGTAGTGCTTACAAACTCTCGAGTAGGTGACTCGGGATTGGAGTAGGGCAAGGAAAGTGTCCTTGTGGCGAACCACTATAAATAACTTGTATCGTGGTGATGTATGCCTCCTTATCTTTCATTACGTTTATATCTATCTATCAACGTCTAACATAAACAATCAAATAGATTGACATAATTGATCTAAATATTTAAAGGAAGTTTTAAATTGGTAAAACTATTGAACCCCCGCCAGTTTTCCACAATTGGCATGAGCTTAGATTACAGTTTCTTAGAGTATGTTGTACTTTAAAACTTGATATGATCCATGTATGTTTAGAAAGCTACGAAGGATTATTTTGTCATATTTTAAAAATCGATTATATTGTTTATTGTTGGACAATGATAGATGCTCTATATTTTCTCTCTTAGAAAGCATTATCCATAATTGGATTTGGAGTTACAAGAAAATCACAAAGGTTTATCTAAATATTTCTTTTGCAAAATGTTTAAGTATTTTACAACATAAATCTGGAATTCCAAGTCTGCCGAAACATCTAAATACTTCTTTTCTTAAAAGAATATTTGGCAAAGTATGATCTTTAATTACATATATTGTTATTGTTAAAATCTTAGTTGCATGATTTATTAGTAATTGTTCTAGTAGTTATTCATATTATAGTCATCATCAATTAGTTTTCTCGACTTATTTGTATAGACCTCATTATCTACTCATAATAATGATATCTTGGTTATTCGATAACTTGTATTATTCATCATAAAGTTTATTGACACTTCATCATGTCAATAAATTTCCATAAACTTATATATTATGATAAAATAGGATTTATTATAATGTTTGAAAAAACTTCTCAAGAATTAAATCAATTCTTAGAAACCTAGATTCAAAGGAATAGCATTAAATCATCAAACCTCAAACCACAAGTTTTAGACATAACACCAAAACACTAGACGAACTCGAACAAAAGTTATCAAGGAATTTTTGAGTGGACTTTTCTTTGTCATGCGGATCCCTAAGTTTACTAGGCGGATCCCAAATGAGAGGGATCCACGGGGATCCGTGCCTTGAAAACGGTATAAGCTAAAAATGATCACTGTGGATGTTCCACCATCATACTCGCCAAAGACTCACGAACAAGACTAGGGTAATGTTCCTTGGTTGCAAATTGATCATTCTTCTCAGCCTAACAATCACTTGTGTAAGTATAATCTTCACTACATTGTTAATTTAATTCCTTGATTCTTAGAATTACAATTCCTTCATCTTTAAGAGTTGAGTTCAAATGGGTTTATCATAATTTGTCACCCATTGTTTTCTAAGATAATCTAAATCAAAATTAACATTGTTAATAAATTAAACACATTTCTTGAACTTCGACAAAGATGATGAGAGCAAAATTGTGATCAAACCTCTAGGTTACTATTCATCATTAACACCACATTGTGGTTGTATTATTAGGAACATCATGCGACAACAGATTACAAGACACCACTCCAACACATTCCATGTACCATAGGAAAAATGGATTAAGTCGGATGATAGGAAAGCCTTTAAGTTGCTTGAAAGGACTCTTTCATGAAGGTAGAGTTGTTGATCCATCATTCCTTGCAAATACCGACATGAGTATTTGGAACTTTAGGTTTGATTGTTTATTGGATATAAGCGAGCAAATTTGCTGGTCTTTGTAGCAGAGTTCTACAAGACTATTGGTATAATTAGAAATGATGATGGGTCCATTTCAATTGAATTCACTATAAATGGACACGAGTTCACCCTTTCACTTGAGGAGTTTGGAAGAATAAGGGGTGCCATAATGGTGTTTACATTACTACAATAGTGGTCGTTGGAGAATTACACTCTATGGTTGATCATCACGACATTTATCGCTGATAATCCGGAAGCAACAGGTAGGGACACCGTGTTTATGTAAGAGCATCCCCATCAAGGGTGACTAGAAAGTCGAAAGTGATCTATGGGATCCTTTCAAATGGAGCTGGAGATGTATGCATTGTATAGAAAATGGGAAGTTGTGATAAGGGAGAATGTGGTGTGTCATTAGGAAACAAGGATCGCTTTAACACATGTCTAAGCTTCATGATCTATTGTCTTGTGGTGAGACCCGCTTCAACATTTACTACGCAGTCAAGAGAATGGCAAGTATGAGAGCATGGACAAGATGGTGCTTCCATATGCGATACTTCACGGCTTGCCGTTCATCTTTACGTTAGACCATTCTCCACGATCCTTGGATCATAGCTTTTGCAATAAGGTTATAGTACCATTAACCGGGTAGAACAACAAGGTTTATGGTGGGAGGCAAAGAGCCTTCGCGGATTCCTCGGACGAAGGGGAAGGCAAGGAAAGGTGAAGGTGAAGGGGTAAGTAGCAACCGCAAAATATCGATCTTGACCCTTGGACTACATTAACCCAAACATTCCTAATGAATCACCGAATGGCAACAAACCAGGAATCTTCAAATGCTTAGCCAATTTCTTGAGGAAGAAGAAGTGAAGATAGTTTGATAAAAGTGGAGGCCGGGTGAAGAGTGAAGGAGGAGAAGAAATGTAAGGTCTTGGGACTACAATGTATGATGAACAATTTCAAACAATGGTTTGTAAACACTTTAAACTATACTCGTAGTATGTAGGTATTGCCATATATTGCTTTAAAACAATCTAACTTAGGTGTTTGGAAAATGAGATTTTCGACCCACTTGAGTGGTCGTCGTCACTCTTTCTAGAATTACTCTTCTACTTTGATTTATTATATTAGTTGTGTTGTGCATTTAGTCATAGAAAACAACTAGGAAAAGCATTTACTATAAAGTGCAAGTTGCATTTCCTTAAAAGCTCTACGATCTGCGGTTGGCGGATCCCAGTTTTAGACTAACTTGATCCACTCCATACAAAGGAACCGCGGGATCCGGTAAGTGCTCGATATACTGTCTGATTTGTTACATCAAAATAGTCTACTAGATCACCTCAAACAAGTCACAAGATACTAGGCCAACTATGTCTTTCGAATAGTTGAAAACCTCACTTTCGTCATGGCTTATCTAGGATATTTTTGAAATATTTTGGTTATCCACTAGCCAAAACTCACCATAATTCCTCCAACACTCACATTATCTATCACGTTTGATAGCACTTACCTAGATCTACCTTTCAATTTAGAAATTGATCTCAATCATCTTTGACTGAAATTAGGCTCGAAATTAGTTTTCATTTCTTTGTATTTTTTAAGATTTTAGTAAATTACTCTTAGGACATCATCTAACTTCTAGGACTTATCACCATTTCTCACATCAAATTAAATGGAATCCTTGTCAAAACATATAGTTAGACTACCCAGGTCAATTTTCTTGGCGAAACCATCATCAACACCATTACTTGTTACGGTTGAGGATTTAAGATAACCAACAGCTAGAGACTTCAAAATTAAGTCAAAACCTCGAAATCAATTAATAATAAACCTTACAAAAGCATAATGATTTCACCTAAACCTATCGATAAAGCTGGATCACAGGTCTTTAACCAAGCGGATCCCTGCTTTGAGAAGGATCACAGCGGGATCGTGGATCTGAAGCATAAATCGACTTCAATATTCAAATTCAGTCACCTTTTGGTTCTCTAACCACTTTTAGCATTCATTAATTATCTTCCTAGAGTGATCAAACTTCAAACATACTTAGTCCTCTAGTGGCGAAATTTAATTTCCTAATTCAAATTATCCTTTATAAACCAAACAACATTAGGATTAAGTCACCTACTCTCGATACATCTCAAAAATCGGCCTAAAAAGTTCTTACTAGCAACCGTCATCACTATGACTAAGGCTCTGTAACAACTCTTCAACCATAGGATCATCCAGAGAAAGGTCAAATGATTCATGAAATCTCATCCACTGAAACATCTCCCATTAGAGATAATGAAGCTAGAGTCTACCTCATCAAACTAATCGAAGAGCTAAAGAGAACCGCATGAGTTAGCATGAAACCTTCGGACTAGAAAAGGTCATCTAGTTCAAAACTAAACATGGCTAGTTCTAGCAAGCCATCAAACCCTCATTCATTAAGCATGGACTTCAGCTCCTTGATGAGCCTCTCCCTACACCCCGAACATCTACTCATTGGATCATTACTTTTGAGAACTTCCCATTCACAACCTTTTCATTGAATAGGCCACACAACACCAAGCTAATGATGGGCGGAATGAATGAACCTTGATCATATGGAAGAGTTCCATTACCCTCATTTTAGAACCTCTCCCTACCTCTCAAAATGAAGACCAGCGATCCTGGCATGAGGCCTCCTCAAAATATCCATTTCCTCGGGTCCAAACCAAGACAATAATTGTCAGTGTCTAAAACTCAAGGACTTGTTCAAGAAGCAGAAATGAGATACATTTCATGTTTAATCATTTTCTTGCAAAGTTGGATCAAATCAACAAGTCCTCAATCCCAGACAGACACATTGTAGCATTTTAAGTCTAGTAGTTAGTTAGTATTTAGTGGTACTTGTATGTCTAGTTCATTCTCTTAGTTTTAGAGATTTGTTTGGATATCTCTTGTTTTTATTGAATGAACACTTATATGCTATATTTTATGCGTTGTGCTTTGTATTTCATGTATATTATCCTCGTAGTAGCATTATTTGACACGTCATTCTTGCTGAAGAAGCATCAGCAGACAGTAGGATCCCTCCATAATGCCTAGACGGATCCCTCGAGAGGGACCGTGGGATCCGTGGATCGAGCACAAATTTCTACTAACAGAGTTTTACTTGCAGAAAATTATGCATTACTCTTGTTTTCTAACCTTTACTTTGTAGATTTTCAAATTAGCACATGAAGATTTTGACACCATAAAAGCTAGGGGAGCTTTGTGTCAAGCGATATTACAAAACACTTGCAACATTAATCCGTTTTGGATTATACTTCATGATACCCATTGCATCTTTGCAATCTTCAAGGGAACACATTTTAAATCCTTAGGCAGAACCATTTGTAAACAATTGCAAATTAGTTCATTTCGTCGTGTCCTGGCCTTTTTCAAAGAGATGGACTCGTCAAGGGAGTTAAGGCGATACCATTCCGTCCACTTGCTTTCTATATTTTACATACCTTTTCTTATAAAATTGTGTTAGTTTCTTTTAACACTTTTTGTTTCGACAAAAAGGGAAGAAAGTAAAACTACAAATTCAAACTTTACAATTTTTAGATTTTCCTTAAATAATTTTATGTTTTGTCATCAACAAAAGGGAGATTGTTAATACAAATAAGCGTAAAAGCGTTTATTTATATTTCACGATCTTACAATGTTTTGTCGATAACAAGCGTAAAATCATTTAACGAAAAAATAAAATACGTAAAATAGTTTGAGATTAATTTCCTAACACATACGTTCTACATAAAACACTAAAACAAGTATAAGTGATTTTATGATTTAGATATATATGTACAACAACTAATGTTTACATGGTTAGCTTTTATTCATAAACCAAGTATACTAAAATGGGTAAAACATGTAAATACTAAAATGGGTAAAAACTAGCAAATGATATTGACCCGTAACTTGGTTTTATATACCAACAACCAAGTTCATTATCTAGAAAACCATGGATCAACCCAACCCAACCCATGACCCATGACCATAAAAAAATACCCATGGCCAAAAGGCGTTCCGGACCACGGCTTTGCTAGCGGATCCAAGTGGAAGGATCAAGTGGGATCGAAACGATGAAGAATTTCTCTATAAATAGAGAGCCATTTATTCCTTTCTATGGATCACTTTACACATACTTCCCAGTATTCTAACCCTCAAACCCAGATCCAAGTGATCATGTAGTCTTTTGTTTTGTGTAATCTTCTGGTTCTCTTAGGAGATGTACTTCTTGAAGCGTCTGACTCAAGTCCATGAGGTTGCCAAGCTTCATCATCATCAAGACAACTAAGGTTCTCTTGTTGATGGTTCTTCCTTTCTCCATAGATGTTGAGTTGAAGGCATTAGTGAAGAATGCCGAAGTGTCAATGAAGCATTAGTGAAGGTGTTCATCATCCGTTGTCAAAGCATTAGTGAAGAATGCTAAAGGTGTCAAGGCAGAAGGCATTAGTGAAGGGTGCTGCGTTGTGTCAAGAGGCATTAGTGAAGGATGCGAGTGAATCAAATCAAGTTGCATTTGGGAAGAATGCCTAGGTCATATAATCGATGAGGTGCATCATTATACATATAAGTATTTGTTTATTTTCAAGGATGGTTATATCCTTGTGGTGTTGTAACAAGGAGAGGATCTCCTTGATATTAAGCGATTGTTGTGAAGGGTAGTAGTTCCTCCATAGTAATGGAACTAGGTGCTTAGCCTAGTACCTAATAAAGGATGGCTGACGTTGTGATAGGATTAGTTCTCCTTGGTGTGAAAGAACTACGGTGGTTAGCCTAGCACCATATAAAGGGTATCACGACGTTGTGTTAGGTGTGGTTCGCCTTGGTGTGAAGGAACTGGTATTTAGCTTTTCTGGGAGAAGCGGTTAAGCGACATTGTGAAGGCTTCTCCATAATGGAGTTGGTGTAGTGCTTACAAACTCTCGGTGGGTGACTCGGGGGTGGAGTAGGAGCAAGGAAAGGTGTCCTTGTGGAACCACTATAAATAACTTCAATGAAGTGATGTGCTGCCTCCTTATCTTTCATTACGTTATATATCTATCTATCAGCGTCCAACATAAACAATCAAATAGATTGACATCGTCGATCTAAATATTTAAAAGGAAGTTTTAAATTGGTAAAACTACTCGACTCCCTTCTAGTTTTCCACCTAGAACTATTTCCACTAATAGCAGACAATGGCTGTATGTTGTTTATCAACTATTTGTTGATTTTGAAGACATGTAAAGAGAATCACACCATAGGGATAGCCCAAGGGAAAGGGTTTGAGCAAACTAAAGTGCTATTTAGCGAGTCATACATTTTTAGACAATTAAAAGTCATTTGAGAGTCTCACAAAGGGATTAACTCGGATATTAAAGAAATGGAAAGGAATTTAATGCAATGATTGTTGAGGTCAATGATTATGAGCAGGAACTCAAATATAATGAGATTAAAGGGAAGAATCGCATACCTTAAATGAGAACTTAGTATTGAGTTGTGTGGCTCAGAGATGTGTTTTATCATTACTAAGTATTCTATTCGCTTCTCAATTTCATGAATTATCATTGCTTTGAAAGTTTCCATGATCGTGTCATTGAGCTTAAAACAAAAACTACCTTCGTAAATGAGAAAATTGACCGGGGATCACGATAATTTGGTAAAACATCTTTCTAAGCTGAAGTTGAACATTTTGATTTGCAACTAAAATATCAACATCTAAAGAAAATGTCAAAACCTCAACCATCAAGACATCCTCAAATGTTCGAGTTTGATCAGAGTTTTGAAATAAACAAACGTGCGAACATATTGAGCTCAACATAACGATCAAAAGTTGAAAGCCCAATTTCACAATTAAAGGGTGAAAGGAACAATGGTAGGCTCCCAAATGCCTCCTCATTTAGATTCTCGGTTTTCTCAAAACTTTCATCTTCAAAACATCATTAACGTATTACAACAAGAAAATGAGAGTTTTCTAGAAGAAAATGAAAAGTCAAGCGACACTTCAAAGAGTTATCGATTGGTGAAAGTCACTTGTGACAAAAACAATGAAAAAATAACCCGTTACAAAATTGAAAGTCGAGGTCAATTAAAAGGAAAATGCCACTTGTCTTTAATAGAATGTTGCTTCAAACCTGCAGTTCTAAGTATCTGTGGTATTAAATATATTCCCCATCTTAGAAATAATTTGGATTTCATGAAAATTTTATACCTTAAGGATAGTCTAAAATGTCTCCAGTGAGATTATCGAAGAAGATAGCATAAATAATGCTTCTTCAGCGTAGTTCGGGGTCAAAGGAACTTCCTTTTCGTGAGCAAGTTTTCAACACCTAAGCGATGAACCTAATCGTTTAGTGTAGTAATTAGGGTAAGCCGGGTATTAATATCGTTCTCTAGAATAGTGTCATTAGGCTGAAGTGTATGTCGATTTAAGTCTAAAGGTGAGGATGATTATTTTTATCTTTTTATGTTTTAGGGAAATTGAAAATACGAATCTAGGGTTTGGATTTGGGAGGTGGAATTAGTTGCTAGTCAACTATCCCAAAGAGTACTAACTAAATTAGGGGTCTACATTGCGTGAGCGTATCTACTTATGATGTATTACTCCTTGCTAGATATCCATTCTACCACTGTTGTCAAATCACATTGATGGTTGAATTGTGTGTCCTTATTCCTAGTTGCGTTGTGTGTCTAAGGTTTGTAGGGTGTCGTTTCTCCAACTCTTTGAAGTCACCTTTAAGTGTAATAAACAAAATCCACTATTCATTCATAAACTAACTTTAAGGTTATCTTTGATTTAGTAAGCGAAATCCACAAGTCATTCATAAACTATCAAGTTTATCAAGTGTTAAAACAGCAACGATAGCCTAGTCGCACTTCTAAGCCAATTACAATTAAGATGAGACAACCAATCAAACAAGAGGCGGTTAGGATGCAAGAATTATAAACTAAACCAATTAGACTCATTGAGTTGTCACACCTAATGATGAAGATAGACACAAGCATCACTAAAAATCAATAAGATCTAATTAATTGTATACAAGTTTCACACAATCATAGCGGACACTAGATGAATTAGCCAAGCATAATTAATGAAGAGCAAGCAACAATTATGATAATTGAAGACATACCATAGGATTGGATTAACAAACAAACCAACACACAATGTTTATAGAGTGTTTGGAACCCTTTAAGTTCTTGGAAAAACACCTACCTAAACCCTAGAATCGGACTTAGGGTTTAGGGCTTACAAAAAGTGAAGTTATAATGTTATATTTATAGTGATTTTGTCGGCAAAAGGCGACAGCGTCGCATATAGTGACAGCGTCGTCCATTTTACAAATTGTAGATTTTCTCGTTCGATCGCGTGGGCTTTTGAATCACCTAAATCCGAGTTCGTATGCAAAGTTATGGCCAAAACAATATCAACTACTCATGTTGTGACTTGATCAACTTGTGGCGTCGCAAGGTTGTGTGTAGTAGCCTTGATCTCGGCGTCGTGGATTGCATCTGAGGCCGTGCAGTGGACAATATACTCTTTCACAACTAGGCGTAAATCCTTGAAAATCTGAGTTTGAGTCTGTATCGTCACAATAATTTTT
This sequence comes from Chrysanthemum lavandulifolium, assembly GCA_022545495.1. Classification (NCBI taxonomy): domain Eukaryota; kingdom Viridiplantae; phylum Streptophyta; class Magnoliopsida; order Asterales; family Asteraceae; genus Chrysanthemum; species Chrysanthemum lavandulifolium. The sequence continues at coordinate 61,760,730 of CM040246.1, forward strand.
GGGGCAGGCCATGATAACACGTGTGTCGCCTTCTAGTTAAATAGCCAGGTGTCTCGATTTTGACTTTGGCCATTTTCTTCCTATATTTTCGCCTTTTAGGTCCAAATAAGTGCCATTCGACATTTGCCTTCACGAGACCTAAAAAGTGAAAAGGGCGATATTAAGCAATATGGATACAAAAGTGATCAAATAAGGACTTAAACGACCCACCAGTATGTGTACCCAAAACCTTATCAAATATCCCTACACTTGTTGTTGCTTGTCCTCGAAGCAAATGTGCTTGATTAATTTGTAAGTTAGGGGTCATTAAGCATTAATTCAAAGCAGTCCATGCTTATATAAGCCCATGAAAGTCATAACACGAGTACATACTAGCACCTCGCATAGGTGTTTGGATCTGACATCTCTCGGGTGTATATAGAAATATAACAAATAGGAAATGGGATATAAACACTCATTAACGGTCCTAGTACATAGATTACCATAGGCTTGAGAATAGATCAAACCTCCATCGCTTTGGTAGCACCTAGGAAAGACTATCAAAGAGGTCTTTTAAAGGTTGTAATGTTAGGCTTATGGTAGGAAACAAAGGGTTTGGTGGGATAGGCTATTTAGTGGTGGTAAGTCAAAATCTCTATGTTACAAGCATATGAAGAATGGCGTTGCTAAGCCAGACTAAACTCTCAAACTCTAGATAAGCCAAAATAAATAAACATAAATTCAAAGATAGATGTAGGATGGTAGCCGTGTGTTTTTTTTTTTTTTTTTTTTATTCTATTTTTTCTTTTCTCTTTTCTTTTTTTTTTTTTTTTTTTTTTTTTTTTCATACATACTCTACCATCCTCTACGATAACATCAAAATACTAGGGATTTATAGGCACATCCTCTTGAGTTTTTATTACTCACAACACTAATTTGACCCGATTTGAAAAGATCAAAACACTTGGGGTACATTATTATGCAAACAAAGGGAATTTGAATTTTTACGTTCCTTCCCGTAATTTCATAAACTTTAACTTTTCCCATGAATCGATACGTCCCAAAGTATACAAAGGATATTCGACTTAGCAACTTATGCAGCAACTAGATAATTGACTAAGGGTTTGGGTGATAACAAACATTGCACTAAAAGTGAGTGCATAGGGGTAGGCTAAGGCGATTTGGGGTGTATATTTGGGGTTGGGTGTAAACAATGCTCTTCATTGATATTCGGAAAACCGAAACATCACGAGAACGCGAAAGGATAGGCTCACGAGGGGTTAACTAGGGTATCGTGTACTAAAGATGAGTACAAGCCAAAGGGTGTGGAAATTACTCGGCCGGTGTGGTAGAAGTAATTATATTACAGTCGAACAAGGGTTATCTAATGCCTCTTATCATTTAGTTATTCCTAACTACACAAGTGTAGCCTCACTTGCGATCTCGGAATGCATCACAAAACAAGTTCTAGAATCTAATATACTACGGTTCACTCTAGCATTAAAGATGAATGCTTTAATTCCTACTAATCTAAGTGATCCTCGCATTTTGGGTGGAATTTGGGTGGTAAAGGGTTTTGTGCTAGTCATGCAACTTCCTATCAATGAGGCAGCTTTTGTTAAGATAATGGCCCACTCTTATATGTCATAAAAATTTTAAATTTGGTGCCAAAATTACCACAACCGACATTTTCTCATGGTTCATTACACAAATGCAATTAGACAAACAAATAATCAAGGATAAGCATAGTTTCAAAGTTCCGTTTATTTTCCTCCTGCATTACTGAACATTGTCCCAATGTTCCCGAAATATCAAAGTTATGATAAAGAAGGTAATTAAAATGAAATAAACTAATACTCCCGATTAGCTCGGTAGGATCCGTGTAGTGGTGGTTAAATTCTTTGAAGAATTATTGCGTGTCCTTCAATCTTATGTAACTTCTTGACAAATTAAACTGCACACTGAAGAAAACAAACGAAACCTTGCAAAATAATGCGGTAATAATATATATAAGACTCGATTTAAACTAGGATATAATGCTTGTGGAATGGATATTTCAAATTTCTAAGAAAATTAAGACACAGAAAATTCCAAAAATTTAAGTATGCGAAAGCGAGAAAAAGTAATCGATGTTTTACTCCTTCACGATGCGTCGGAGTTGCAATCGACAAAAAGCGGTCTGCGATTTTACGGAAAAATTACGGAAAATTTACATCTTTAGAATCGGAAAATTTAAAAACATCCATTATGACTCGATACAAACATTTGACTCGAACAAACAAACATAAATATCTTTTAATTAATTGTTATTCTCATGTTTACGTTTCTTTAAAAGCGTGTGTAATCCTCCCTTATCCCTTATGTAAAATACCTTTATATGCAATTAAGGCGAGGTTAAAACAAAATAAAGCATTTTTACAAATTTAAACATGAGGATAAACAATTAATAAAAGATATATACACTAACAAGCAAACAATTAAGCATGGGTTGCCTCCCGAGCGCTTTTCTTTATTAAAGGTCTTGTAGCTAGACTCATGAGTAGGTACTCTTCGTTTCCTCACCTATCCTCTCGTGCTCATACTTGAGCCATTCTAACCTATTTCATTCTTTTTAATCATCTCCTAATTCAAGGCATTTTTGTAATACCGCTTAGTTTTCTCATATGGGTACCTAAGCCCTCTCTGCTTATCCCTTTCACTAAGCAATGGAATAGGGTCATTCTATTACAAACCTCGATGTCCTATGTTTAAACCTAGGATGGTAGCGTGGCATTTGGTAGATGAAATCTTCAACTTCATCGAGAGAATGTAATTAGACATCAATCATCCTTTCATTCAACCTAGTCAATTGTTTGAATGGTTTTCCAAAATTACTTGAGTGAGGTCCTTATCTATAAATTCTCTAAGTCTTCTAAGACCATGAACTCTACCAAATAAGCAAAACTTCCAAACACGTGCAAATAAGTGGTAGCTTCAACAACATTGTTCACTTGATAAGTTAACTCATTGACCTTGATTTTTTGTATGGTCCGCGAGATTAAGTTTAAAGGTAAGAATGAATTCAAATAAGCATCGAACCCTTCTAGTCCTATTTTGCAGGGGTTGCATGTTAAAGGGACCATCTTTCTCAATCCTACACCTAGGGTCAAAACATTGGAGGTCTTCCTCATTTCATTAATGACCTCTCCATTATCAGTGCCTCACCATAATCAAATTCCTCATCGAATCGGGTAATAGAAAGGACTTTGTTGTCGCCAATTTATCTCATTATGCTAGGTGATTACCAAATGGTGAGTGGGTGAAGGGTTTTGTGGGATCGCGTTCTCAATCTCGGGATTGGGAATGGGTAGAGTAAAGAATCTTCAATGGAAAATCACGGATCATGGTTAATGATGGTTTTCGAGCGAGGTCCAAGAAGAGGGATAGACTAAGAAACCTAAAAATAAGAAAATTTACTTGATAGGAATCAAGCAAAGAAACCTAAGCGAGGTGGACTACTAACTAGCTATTATTCCCGGCGTGGCTCAAAACTTGATCTTCTACCGCGTCGTTCGGGTCGGAACTTCTTCCGTGAGCAAGTTTTTCAACACCCAAGCGATGAACCTAATCGTTGTAGTGTAGTAATTAGGGTAAGCCGGGTATTAATATCGTTCTCTAGGGAATAGTGTCGTTAGGCTGAGTGTATGTCGATTTAAGTCTAAAGGTGAGGATGATTATTTTTATCTTTTTATGTTTTTAGGAAATTGAAAAGTACGAATCTGGGGTTTGGATTTGGGAGGGTGGAATTAGTTGCTAGTCAACTATCAAAGGTACTAACTAAATTAGGGGTCTACCGATGCGTGAAGCGTATCTACTTATGATGTATTACCTTGCTAGCTATCCAATTCTACTCTTTGAATTGTCACGTCTATTGATGGTTGAATTGTAAATCCTTATTCCTAGTTGCGTTGTGTGTCTAAGGTTGTAGGGTATCGTTTCTCCCAACTCTTTGAAGTCACCTTTAAGTGTAGTAAACAAAATCCATATTCATTCATAAACTAACTTTAAGGTTATCTTTGATTTAGTAAGCGAAATCCACCAAGTCATTCATAAACTATCAAGGATTTATCAAGTGTTAAACACAACGACCTCTAATCGCACTTCAAGCCAATTACAATTAAGATAAGAGACAACCAATCAAACAAGAGGCAGTGGGATGCAAGAATTATAAACTAAACCAATTAGACTCATTGAAGTTGTCACACCCTAATGATGAAGATAGACACAAGCATCACTAAGAAATCAATAAGATCTAATTAATTGTACAAGTTTTGACAATCATAAGACACTAGATGAATTAGCCAAGCATAATTAATGAAGAGCAAGCAACAATTATGATAATTGAAGACATACCATAGGATTGGATTAACAAACAAACCAACACACAATGTTTATAGAGTGTTTGGAACCCTTTAAGTTGCTAGAAAAACACCTACCTAAACCCTAGAATCGGACTTAGGGTTTGGGCTTACAAAGTGAAGTTATAATGTTATATTTATAAAGTGATTTTACGTCGGCGCAAGCGACAGCGTCACACTTATAGATTGGCGTCCCGTCCATTTTCCAGCAAATGTAGATTTTCTCGTTCGGTCGCGTGGGCTTTTGAATCACCTAAATCCGAGGTTCATTATGCAAAAGTTATGGCCAAAACAATATCAACTACTCATGTTGTGACTTGATCAACTTGTGCGGCGTCACGCTTAAGGTTGTGGCCGTGTACCGATCTCGGCGTGCGTCTAGATTGCATCTGGGCGTGCGAGTGGCGACGACCTACTCTTTCGCAACTAGGCGTCGTCGACAAAAAATCGAGTTTTGAGTCTGTATCGTCACAATAATTTTGGGATGCGTCATAACACACTGCGCCGTCGCCTTCTAGTTCGACAACTATAGTGTCTCGATTTTGAATTTGGCCATTTTCTTCATATATTCGCGCCTTTTCGTCCAAATAAGTGCCATTCCGACATTTTGCCTTCGAGACCTAAAAAGTGAAAAGGAGCGATATTAAGCAATAGCGGATACAAAAGTGATCAAATAAGGACTTAAGCGACCCCTCAAAATGGTACATTTAAAACCTTATCAATAAACAAACCACTTGATAGTGAAGTTAAGTATGCATGCTTATATGTTAAGCGATCTCAAAGCGTTTAGAATGCTTAAAAGCAACATGCCCTAAGTCCTTTGGTAAAAGATAATGTTGTGATGCCTTGCTCTATGCCTAGTGTCAAGCATGTAAGATTTAATGTGCCTTCAAGTAGTTGGATCCATCACTTCTAAGCACGAAATACAAAAGTAGCAAAACAACTAATGTTCTCATTCCTACAGAGGTAAAAGTGACACCAGCGAAGCGGTCAAAGCCTCAAGGCAACACAAAAATGATAGGACCTTGCAAGCTAGGAATGTTCAGTGGAAGAAAGTAGAAGATCACCTAGAAAGAATGAAACTATGTTGAATAAAGCGAATCGTGTTGATTCTAGTGTTAGCTCTAAGCATCTTATAGTGTCTGAATTACGCTACTTTGGGAAAACATGTAATGATGATTGCAGCTTCTTTGTTACTAATCATGAATGTGGTATGAATGATTTGATTAATACTATTAATTATCGGTCAAAATTGTTAATGCCAACACTCAAGTTAAGAAGGCTAGAAAGCGATAGCGAAAGAAGATTAGAAAACATTGGAAACCGGAAATTTTTTAGTAATGTAGGTTATCATGGATACCCTCACGGCATAAATTTAATCTTAATGGTTTGGCCTAAATTATCTAAGTCAATGCCCATTGGAAATGGATGCCTGGTAGAACTATACCTTTAAAGAGAACATACTTTGAATAGATCTGTTTCTCTACTGCATCATCTACCACTAATGATCTTATTAGTGCATACGATGTGGATGTTCCAATCTAGTTCACTAACCAAGTGGAACCTATTATGCATGAGAATCCCATTTATCGATTATCCATTCTTATACGTGTTCAAGCTGCAGTCATGATCGTTACGTAGTACACGAGTTTCGGTGGCTATATATTTGGAGATCGTTTCATGACTCATGAACCGTGAGTAAATTCATGGAATTTGTTAGTTCGAGGCGACCATTTGAGTGCAATTATGGGTTATGGAGATTATGTTGTTGGTGACAATGTAATTTCGGTATATTATGTTGAAGGTTTTGGTCATAACTTGTTCTCTGTTGGTGATTCTATGATTCCGATCTAGAGGTGGCTTTTAGAAAACATACTTGTTTCGTTAGAAGTTGATGGTGTGGAACTTTTTAGAGGAACACGGGTTCAAATCTATACATCTCTATCAAAGACATGATGAAGTCTCCAATCTGCTTGTTGTCAAAGGCTTGAAAACAAAGTCATGGTTATGGTCGTCGTCTCAATCACTTGAACGGCACCATTAATGATCTTTCAGAAAGGACCTTGTAAGAGGCACCCAGTTAAAGTATGAAAAGATCATCTTTGTTCGGCATGCTAATTGGGAAAAGCGGAAATATGCCCCATTGTTTTCCATGAAACTCACAATTACACTTTTATCGCAAAACGAAAATATTTATGTGTTTTGACAAACTCACAAAGCTATTATGAAAAAATTCAACATTGTGAATATATATCAGGCTATCAGCTATTGTAGCTTACGTTAACGATGCTGATTATTATTAGCATTCATACGTTTTTATATGTAGCTTACGTCTGAATATCAACAACTTTGAAAATTCCACCTAGGGCACATCACATGTTTTTTTTTTTTTAACCGCAAATTTATTGAAGACTAGCAAGACGCTGTAGAAATACAAAGAAATGAACTAGGACATTTGATCCAAGAGATCCAATCAAATTACTTTTACATCTACTGTAACACCAATTATAAGACAACAAGACAATCCAATCAAAAGTAAATCCAATCGCGGTTGAGAGCTTCCAAACAACACTTGATTACGGAATTTTCAAATCACCCACCACATGACATAAAAGACTCCTTCTAACACACTTTTCCTCCCTTTAGAGAGACGAAGAAAGATTGAACCAAGAAAGTTCAATCAACATAAGGCATACATTCTTGAATATCCAACTCCCACCAATTAAGAACTTTAAGCAAAGATGACGAGCCACATTACACATGTATAGTTATCCTTTGATTCCTTGTATGTACATCGCTAATAATAAAGGGATAAATTATATACACGCCTACATAAAGTTGTAACAACTAACAACATTTGATCATGCCACCAAACTAGAAAAAAGTCAAACAGGGCCATCTCATGTCATTTTTCCAATATGTCATATCTATTGAATCCGGTCAATATAGTCGCAAAATGTTAAATACAGAAATAATTTTGCAAGTGTTTGATAATAAACCGATAATGAGAATCGACGACGGATATGCCTCTCGGCCCATAGCCAAGGGGTCCCGATATTTGACAATACATAGCCGAAGGGTCCGATACACCGACAACACATATGCCTTGCCGGTCCTTAGCAGAAGGGCTTGATATCCCAGTGAGGGCCCGATACTCTAGCACAACAGCCCAAGATAAGGGTACAATGTCGTCATCCGTCCAAGAGCTCACGACCGACAAGCACTTTCGCATCTAGCACCGGATACACTTTGTCTCATCCCCGCGGATGTCTGGACCGACCCCAGGGCGTTGTCGAGGACGATGTCGCCTTGATACCATCAACGGTCCCATGAAGTACGACAGATGCAGGGACCAGACAGTGACATCGAGCAAGATAAATATGCGCATGATCGGGATTAAGGTATCATTTCACACACACATACATTTATACTATACCTTTCGGTGAAACATATACTTACTTCACCGAGTCGTCCCGGATAACACCCGGGCGAGACTAACGTCTGCTCATCTTAGGTGTATCCGAAGGCTTATTCCTGCGTCAAGGATAACCGCAACAACCCACAAAAATTACTTCGACATTGGCGCCATCCGTGGACCCGTGATTCAATCTACCGAGCTATAGGATGACGGGTTCGACACCACCGGAAACTTCGTGAGGAAGTTCACACCATTGACAAGTGGAGGCTGGAAGATGGTACGACCGCTTCTCAAGTCAATGATAAAAGAACACACATAGCGAGGGATACCGCTGAGCCACTACTTGGACTTCAAGACTAAACGACTCTTGATAAGGACGCCAACGATTAAGAAGAAGGAAATAGTTACGGGAATAAAGTGAAGACGAAGACCGCGAAACCTTTCAAAGAAGTCTCGAAATTCCATTCAAGAGGCGAATCATCGAAGTTTTCCGCCTCGAACACAAGATGCCCACCCACATCAAGTTGCACGATGGGTCCACGGACCCCAAGATCATCTCAACCGATTCACCGGAGTCGCAGGACATGGAGAGTGGCCAATGCCCATATGGTGCCGCATGTTCCAACAAACGCTGGATGGAAAAGCCCGTGGATGGTTTGAGTAATGCCACGGAAGCATTGATGAACGGGCCGCTTTAGGACCGGCCGAGGCTCGCTTCTCCCCGCACAAAGCTTGTGTCAAGGACCCCACGAGATCGCCAAGATAGTGAGAAAGGCTAATGAAACGCCGAGTTCAAGGAAAGGTGGACCACTTGAGATGTGGTTTATATGTGGCGCCCGAGATCATGAGGATCTCCTCATTCATGAACGGGTGCAAGTGCCCGGCGGCTAAGCGGTTCGCCGACACGATCCCTAAGACGGTGGAGGAGATGATGATTAGGGTCGACGACTTGTAAGGTCGGAGGAAGCTCGCCAAGATCGAATTGCCTCGAGGAGAACACTATGATACAACCAGGAGAGCCTCGACGGGACCTTTCCGAAAGGACGAAAGGGCCGTCAGGGGTCACTACGGAGGAGACAAAAGGAATGAAGGACGGCATGCATACTCAGGGAGAGACCGTGGAAGTTCACACCGCCATGGTGACCGGTCGGCTCCTTACGTGCCCCATCGCGGCGACCATCAGAACCGAGGCAACCCACGCCTAACCCTGGATTCACTCATAAAACCACCAAAAGAAATCTTAGCCACCGAACACCGCCCACGCCTACCCTCCAGTCGGCGCGTGATCCCCACGCAAGGAGAATCAAGATAAGTACTCGTGATTATCATGGAGAAAAGTGGCACTATACAAAATGATTGCTACCAACCAAAAGACAGCTGGAGATAGCGTTGGAGTCGGGAAGCTAAATCATCCGGGTCAAGGATCTGAGACAAAAGGGAAGGAGAGAACCTCCAAGGAATGATGCAGGAACCAAAGACAAGGTCATCAACATGATCCGAACCTGGCCCGAACAAAGGAAAAGGAAGTCATCGGAGCAAGAGGAAAGATGGATGAATGTGCCCATAACATTCCCTCCCCTCCCTGACGGAGATGTGTCGGATGACCCTCTCATAGTTGAGGCCACGATGGAAGGATACTTAGTAAGAAGAGTCTTCGTAGATGAAGGAGCTTCTGTAGAGGTGATGTTCGAACATTGCTTCAACAACCTGCCTCATGAGATAAGGAGTCGGATGAAGCAAACGCAGACAGATTTATTGGGATTCGCCGGATAGGTAACACGTCCGCTGGGAAAGATCGAATTAGATGTATCATTCGGAGACGAGGGGTTGTACAGGAAGGTCAGGATGAAATTCACAGTCATTCGAGCACCATCACCATATAATGTCATCTTAGGAAGGACCGGATTGAAGATCCTGCGAGCCATACCTTCTACGGTTCATTCCATGATGAAGTTCCCAACCCTCAAGGAATTGCCACGTTGGTCACTCGTCTGGCCATCATTTCGTAATGTCTGAGGTTGGAAAAATTGCACCATCGCTCCGAGCAAGATAAGGAAGAACCAGCACGGGAGAAAGGTGGGGTTAACTGAGGAAGTGGCGATTAACCCTGCCTTCCCCGAACAAGCTATAACGATAGGGGGTGCGCTGTCCGCTGAGGGTAAGCGACGCCTCAAAGAACTTTTACGAAGGAACATCGATATATTCGCATGGGAACCGGCGGATATGACGGGAGTCCCTAGAGGAATCATAGAGCATACCCTAAACGCCAACCCTTCAAGAGACCCGATGCCAAAACGCTTAATGCCGGTCGCGGATCGAGTCAAGCAATCGCGAAGGAGGAGAAGAATGGATCAAGGCCGCATAATCGTGCAAAGGAAATACCCCACTTGATATCCAACCCCTGCTCGTGAAGAAGTGTGACTAAGTCAAGCGGCGTGCATCGATTTCAAGAACATCAACTCCTACCGCCTAAAGATTATTACCCTCACGGAGATTGACCGAAGATCGAATCTACATGGATATAAATACAAATGCTTGGATGCTTACAAAGCGGTATCACCAGTACAAATGGCGAGAGAGGATGAAGAAAAAGCAGTTCTACACCGAGCAAGGAACCCATCACACACCAAGATGCCATTCGGCTCAAGAACGCCGAGCCACCTATCAACGGATGATTGATTCCGCCCAATCACGCAGATAGGGAGGAACCTAGAAGCATATGTGGACTATGGTCATCAAGAGCAAAGAAGAGCGAGGAATGCTAGCGGACATAGCGAGACATTCGACAACCTCAGGAAGATCAACATGAAGTTGAATCCTAAAAATGCTCTTTTGGAATGGAGGAAGGAAAGTTCCTAGGGTATATGGTAACTTCGAAGGAATTGAGCAAACCCAAAGAAGATTTAAGGCAATAATGGATATGCAATCACCAAGGACCCCGAAGAAATGCACGAGCCTAGTGGCAAGTTGGCGGCACTTAATCGCTTCTTGGCTCGTCTCCGAAAGATCATTACCATTCTTCGAAACACTCAAAAGCATCACCAAGGAGAATAAGGAGGAGTACCGGTGGACGGAAGAGGTAGAATCAGCATTCCAGGAGATGAAAAAGCTGATAACAGATCTTCCCTCACTAACAACACCATTGGCAAAAGAAACACTGTATGTATATTTAGCAGTTGCTGAGGAAGCAGTCAGCGCGGTTCTCCTCACGGAAAGGAAGGGAAGGCAGTTACCAGTTCGTTATGTAAGCCGAACACTCAACGAAGCTGAGAGGAATTACGCCCCGATTGAAAAACTGGCATTATGTCTGTTGCACATGTCAAGAAGGCTCCGGAGATACTTCGAAGCACACCCCATAAAGGTAATCACAGATCAACCAATAAAGCGGATCCTCAACAAGCCGGAAGCGCCCGGAAGTTAGCTAAGTACTGTGGAATTGGGTGCATACAACATAACCCACGAACCCCGGAGTGCGATCAAAGGCAAGTGTTAGCGGACTTCGTCGGAAGCTCCCATCGGAGAAAGCACGAGAAGTACTTCACCAACCCGTCAAGAAGCAAGCGAGGAGGGAAATGGCTTTTATACATCGACTGAGCATCCAATAACAAAGGCTCCGGAGCGGGTCTCGTACTAATCAATCCGGAGGGTATGGAATTTACTTATGCCATCCGACTTGAATTCGACAAAGACTAATAACGGCCGAGCACGGAAGCCCCACCGGCGTGTCTAAGGATGGCAGAGCATGCGGTGTTCAGAACCTCGAGGTCCGGTGGACTCTAAGTTGGTGGCTAACCGATAAGCGGAGATTACGTGGCAAGTCATGAAAGCATGATCAAGTACCTAGCGGCGAAGGAGTACATAGCTAGTTTTGAGAACTTCACCATCCGGAATATACCGAGAGGTCGTAACCAAAAGGCGATGTTCTAGTAAGTCGGCACACGGCCGCTTTTGACCACTGACGAAGGAAGCATCGTGGAGGTGCTAAGGAAAGATCGATCGAAAGCAAAGAGGTTAATGTGTTGTTGAAGAGGAGGAGATAATCGGATGACCCCATCATTCTTGTCTCAAGCATGAATTTGGCCTAAGACCTAATGAAGCCCGCAACCGAGGATGAAAATCAACCAATATGTCATGGAGGATGGCATACCTACAAGAAAGCCTATTTGGTACCTATGATGAGGTGCGTGGTCCCCACAGTGCAAACCACGTTATAAGAGAGATACACATGGGGGGGCGGTGGTATGCATTCCTGGCCCTCGATCGGTGTGGCAAAGGCCATGCAGCAAGGATACTATCGCCTACAATGCACCGGGATGCTAGAAACGAGATAATCAAGTGTGACTCGCCCGATCCACTCCCGATACCACGCTTCCAAAGACCAAACCGACGCCATCATGGCTCCATGGCCCTTCTACCAATGGGGCATGGACATAGTAGACCTTCGCCACCGGCAATGGAAGGTCAAGTTCCTCTTGGTTGCAATCGACTATTTCACCAAATGGACTAAGCCAAACCGCTGGCAAAGATTACAGAAAGGACGCCACGAGGTTCGTATGGGATAACATAGTATGCCGCTTCGGTCTCCCGCCGCCATCGCTCACGCATAATGCTAAGCAATTGAGACAACCCTTCAAAAGTCGGTGCGAAAAGCTCAACATCAAACAGTCAACAATGAGAGATTCTTCACACAAGCTAACCACTTGTGAATGGCTAACCGTAAGGCGGATAAGAGAGGGAATGAACTTAAAAAGACCTAAAACACAAATGCAATTAAAGATCGAGGAATACTAAAGGATTCTCAAACCGGAGGTCGTTAAGTCCCACGGAGGATGAATTGGGGTGTGTAAAACATTTGATCGATGGTAGAATGATTACTAAGGAATAGAGGGATCAATAAGGATATTGATGGAAAAATTACCTAAAGAAAAGATCTACAAATTAAAGCGACTTAAATGCAAATTAAAAGAAATAAAAGATAAAAGATATTAAATAAACGCTATCACTATTTTTAAATTCGATGAACGTTTAAAACCTACAACGTATGTTTAAATTAAAAACTACGTATCGTACAAAATAAAACGTGAGTTTTAAAGAAATAAAAGACCTACAAATATGAAAATGACATTTTAACAATCCTAATAGTAAAAGAAAATTATTAGAAAAATAATTTTATTTTTACAACTATTTATTTAATTATTATTAATTAAAAACTATTTATTAAGTATTTAAAATGCACTAAAATACAAGAAAATACAAGATTAACCTAGAAAATGAAATTATAACTTAGAAAAGTCTAAAATATGATAAAACTTATTTTAAAACTAAAAATATATTTTTAGACTTATTATGTATTTATTATTAATTTAAAACTATTTAAAACTAATTAAAATGCTAAAAATACTTTTTAAACTAAGAAAATTATGGAAAAATACTTTTATTACTTTTATATTTATCTTAACCTAAGAAAATTGAAAATTATTTTTTGAACTTTTATAATTTATTTGTATTAAAAGCTATTTAAAATGCTTAAAACTGCTTTTAATTAAGAAAAATAGCAAACAGTTATGAAAATTATGAAAATTTCAGGAAAAGTCTATTTTAATCTACTGAATCTAAGAAAATAGAAAACATGGGCTTGTGTGGAGAAATATGCAATCATAGTGGCAAGTGCTTATTAATAAGCACTTGAAATAAGCCAAAGGACACAACAAGCACCAAACTGATATACAAGCTAAAATAAGCTATAAGAACTCTAATTCAACTAAAACAACAAACCAAAACCTCTGGATTGCAAGTTAACACAGATTTGAGGTTTTGACTTAATGAAAAAACAAATTTGGTAAGCTACTTTGAGCTTATGCATAAGCTACCAAATAAGCTAGAAACGAAAAGTAAAAATTGGAACTTGTATTAGACCTGGTTGAGACCAAATATACCAAAACTCAGACCATGATAAGCTCTTATGAGCCTTGTGTACAAGCTTAGCAAGAAGCGAGAAAATCTCAGATCAACCGAATTTGATGAGCAGGCAACTAAGTCCTTTTGATGAGCTTATTTGAGGCTTAAGAAAAATTAACAAAATCTGAAAAATGCTTATAAGAAACTAGACCAAGAAAAGTTATAAAACCCAAAGTTTGACTTGTTTTGACCCAAGGATGAGTCTCGTGATAAATCCTCTAGTTGGGCTCAAACCGGATTTTGCAAATATCTTGACTTTTTAATGATTTTAAACTTTGACTTTTATGAGATTTAAATCAATCTAGCTTACTAATTATGATGTAATAAGCTATGTTGAGATGAGATTAAGCTAGGTTATCAGATTCTAAGCTAGTATGGTGATTATGATAAGCTAAAATCCAACAGTTAACAAGCTAGGTAAGGATTAAGGTACTTTTGACTTTTTATAGAACTAGGACAGGTTTTTCTGGTTTCTTTGAGTTCTTAAGACTAAGTTTGACTCAGACTAACCAAAACCAAAGGACTGCACAAATTTAATACAGTAGAACAAGTAAAACCAAACACCCCTTTTAATGACTGTCTTGATGTTTTTCAAAGGATTTCTCTGATTCAATCCATACAAATGATAACAGACCTTATAATATTGATTACTAGGACTAATGAAACATTAAACAACATTATCAACAACATGAAACTCAAGATTAATAAGTAAGCTATTATGACTGTTTAAATAGAGATTTTAACAATTTACCAGTTTTAAAGAACAAGCAAACTATATTAAACTTTAATCTCACTAATCAAACACCAATAAGCATAAAAGCAAAGATAAAAAGTAAATAAGCACTTGAACAAGTTGAAAAGCTAGAATTTAGCAAATGGCTTACAAATTGGTTTCCAAGGAAATATCGAGAACCAAGACATAAAAACACATCCTAAAGCTTCCCAAGAAGCACTAATCCCAAGACCATCCACTATACATCCCGCTCAAAATTTCTTGAACCTTGCACCATGGATTTTTATTTTCACCGATTTATTTGGTATTTTATGAATTTTTGTGTTTTGGATACTAAACTGATTTTAAGGTATCTAAAAGCTTGCATAAGCTTTATATGGAGCTTATGTGACTTACTCAGTCCAAAGTAACCACTAATTAATAACATTCACCATTAATGAAATTCTTGGATAATGAAAATTTTGCATAAACTGAGATATTACTTGAAACTGAAATTGGTTGCTTATAAAAGTTTTATTTCAACTTGAAAACATAAAATACAAAGCTTGAAGCTTAAACAAACACTGGAATTTGAAAGTTAAACTAAAACGACATTAAAATTTAAAATTACACTAGATTAATTATCCATCGCTTTTCTCTCAGATTTATTGACCTCAAATATCTCTTGTCGACCTCGAGCTAATCCCACCACAATCCAACCATTGAAATCATCCGATCATCGAATTGCCATTTGGCGATTTTGGCGCCAATTTTTCAAAGAGTTGGTTTTCTCAATTAATGGGCTTTGGTTGATAGTGGAGTGGAAGGAGAGGTAATCAAGTGGATATGGTGAGGTGGAAAGGTGAAAACGATGGTAAAACCACCGGTTTTGGTGTATCTGAAAGTGAGGGAGGAGCTTGAACAAGATGGCGGTTTAACTGCTTTTAAAACTGGGCCGGGTCAAGGTTTGGGTTGGATTTGGGCTTAGTAATAATAAAGG
Organism: Chrysanthemum lavandulifolium; assembly: GCA_022545495.1. NCBI lineage: Eukaryota > Viridiplantae > Streptophyta > Magnoliopsida > Asterales > Asteraceae > Chrysanthemum > Chrysanthemum lavandulifolium. Next base: position 61,776,194 of record CM040246.1, read on the forward strand.
GTCCGTTTGGTTAATGTTAACAACAAGGACCAAAGGTGTAATTTAGCCAAAGTTGAGGGTTTGATCTTGAACATTTTCCAAAGCTCTCATAAGGACTAAACCGCCAAGTAAGATTAGTACAAGGACCTATGTTGATAATTTCCATTTTTTAAATCCAGGACCAAAATTGTCAAGTTTGAAACTTGAGGGACCAAACATGTAAATTCTCAAAAGTTTTATCATAAGGACCATTTTTGTCATTTATAAATAGAACAAGGTTAAAAGTTGATAATTTTCACTTTTTAATTTAACCAAGGACTATTTTTGACAATTTTCAAAGTTAAAGGACTAAAGTTGTCATTTTGTGATTTTTAAACTTTAAAGGTTTGTTTTGACAACTTTTGAATCTCATGGACCTAAAATGATATTTTACAAGTTTTTGAATTACCAGGGACTGATTTTGACAACTTTTATAACTGGGGACTAAACCGCCAATTATGCAAACTTGATATGTTTTTACCGATTTTGATGTTTTGCATTTAAAACATATAAAACACTTGTTTGTGATATTTTATCATTTTGAAGTGTTTCGAGTGTTTTCGATGTTTTGGCATTTTAACAAGATAAAATGATGAGTATTTAGACACTCATCAATCCCCACACTAAGATATTGCTAGTCCCTAGCAATGATTTGAGAAAATTTAATGGATTTTATCTCTTTACCAAAAGCCATTACTCGAGTAGCCAATTGTTTTAGTTCAAGTAAGAACTTTGGTACAATGATAACCAAATGATTTTGAGCAAATCATAAGTCGTGAACGGATTTGATTTGTCTTTACGTAAGCCGCTTACTCGGACTAGCCAACTCTTAGATAAATTTTTAATATTATCTTTGGTGAGTCGATTACCAATTATGGATTTTCAATCGCCTTTACCACAAGCCATAAACTTGCGGGCTAGCCAACTTTTCACTAGTTTAAAGATATGGTGAGTTGAACACCATACAATTTTAGGCAAATTGCAAGCCATAAACGGATTTGAGATATCTTTACCAAGAGCCGTTTGCTCTCGGATTAGCCAATCCTTATGTGGGTTAGACATGGTGGATCGATTATTTGCCGAGTAAGTGAAAACACTTACTCCGAAAAAAAAAAATTTTTGGCCAAAACGGGAATTGGGTGAAATAATTACATGATGAAATTCGTGAGAATTCCCCACACTTAGAAATGAATATTGCCTCAATATTCAAAGTACCGCGGTTATGCCGAAACATATAACATAAAAGGGAAATACTACGGCCATTATTTTGTTTTTGATATGTACACATATATATATATATTTTTTTTTTTTTTTGGTTTTAGATAAAGATTGATATATACAATGTGGGAAAACTCCCCACACTAGGGTGATAGAAAGGGATAAGAAGACGTAAATATGGATGAAAATCCATATTATGTGGGCTACTATTTTTGATTCCCGAGTCACTAGCTTGACTCGATCCCGCATTCATTGGTTCATGGGGAATGTTTGTAATCCGGGACAACCATGTGGGAAATGTCCTCTCCAAAGTAATGCTTTAATCGATGACCATTTACTTTAAAATTTGGACCATCAGGCTGAGATAACTCAATGGTACCATAAGGATAAACCTTAGTGATAGTAAATGGACCACACCAGCGGGACTTAAGCTTTCCCGAGAAAATCTTCAATCTAGAGTTGAAAAGAAGGACTCGATCACCAACGTTGAAAACGCGGTTCTTGATTTTAGAATCATGAATCTTCTTTGTCTTTTGTTTGTAAATTAAAGAGTTCTCGTATGCTTGATCACGGAGTTCATTTAGTTCATTCATTTGAACTTTCTCGTGATCACCTACTATCTCAGATATCGAAGTTTGCATGCTTTAAGGCCCAAGAAGCCTTGTGCTCTAGTTCAATCGGAAGATGACATGCTTTTCCGTACACTAGCTTGTATGGAGTACACCCAATTGGTGTTTTGTAAGTCGCACGAAAAGCCCAGAGCGTCATCCGCTTTATCCGACCAGATGCACGATTTTCACCCACCGTCCTTTCAAGGATTCTTTTAATACCACGGTTTGAAACTTCCACCGCCCACTTGTTTGGGGTGGTATGCAGAGATAGACGGTGGTAACACCATACTTTTGCATGACACGATCAAATTGGTCATTACAAAATGTGTACCACGATCACTAATTATAGCACGAGGAGTTCCAAACCCGCAAAGAGAGCTTTCAAAATTTCACAACTACTCGGGCATCATTTGTAGGTAAAGCTTTGCTTCAACCCATTTCGACAAATAGTCAACAGCCACGAGTATGTACTTGTTACCACGAGAAGATGGAAATGGCCCCATAAAATCAATACCCCAGATGTCAAATATCTCACAAACTTGAATGGCATTTTGTGGCATTTCATTTCTTTGAGATATGTTTCCATGACGCTGACAAGCATCACAGGTTTTGACAAATTCGTGGGCATCTTTATAGATTGTGGGCCAATAAAACCCGGAATCAAACACCTTTTTGGCGGTGTAGTTTGGACTATGATGGCCCCGGTGGGTCCAAAGATGGCAAGCTTTAAGAATGTCAAGAGCTTCTTGTCCATAAACACACCGTCGGATGACTTGATCCGCACAGATTTTGAATAAGAAAGGGTCGTCCCGTAAATAGTGTTTAACATCCTTGAAGAATTTATTCTTCACGGGTCGACATCCCTTTCATTAATGAAGTTACCCGCATGGTAATTTGCAAAGTCAAGAAACCATGGGGTAGAAGAGTTTCCACGAAAAGAAACCGCATTGAGTGTCTCGAGAGGAAATGTTTCATTTATATCCTTTTCTCGAAAACATCTTGGTGAGGGTTTTCTAATCGACAGATGATCGCAGCCTGTGTTCTCGGCTCCTTTTTATCACGTATGATAATATCAAATTCTTGGAGGAGGAGAACCCAACGGAGCAATCTCGGCTTTGCATCTTGTTTTGCAAAGAGATATTTAAGAGCCGAGTGATCCGTATACACTACACATTTGGTCAAGATTAAGTACGGCCGAAACTTCTCAAATGCATACACCACGGCTAATAGCTCTTTTTCCGTGGTGGTGTAATGAGTTCGAGCCTCACCATAGTCTTACTTATGAGTGAATAGGTGAAAATGCTTGTTTCTTCGTTGCCCTAAGACCGCGCCGATAGCAAAATCACTTGCATCGCACATAAGCTCAAAGGGTAAATCCCACGGGAGCAACGAGAATGGTGCTTCAGAAGCTTTTTCTTCAATGTTTCAAAAGCTATGATGCACTCGGGTGAGAAGATAAAAGGAGCATCCTTTTCAAGAAGATGGGTCATTGGCCGGGCGATTTTGGAAAAATCTTGTATGAATCTACGATAGAAACCGGCATGACCTAAAAAACTCCTAATACCTTTAACGGTAGTAGGATGAGGCAATTTAGCAATAACATCTACTTTTGCTCTATCTACCTCAATCCCATTCTTTGAAATTTTATGGCCAAGGACTATGCCTTCTTTGACCATAAAGTGGCTTTTCTCCCAGTTTAGACAAAGATTGGTGTCTTCACACCGTTTGAGCATTTTATCTAAATGGGAGAGACAAGTTTGAAAAGAATCCCTAATGACAGAGAAGTCATCCATAAACACCTCCATTGTTTCCCCGATCATGTCGTGGAAAATGGCCATCATACATCGTTGGAACGCTGTGAGCATTACATAGGCCAAAAGGCATACGCCTATAGGCAAAAGTTCCGTATGGGCGGTGAATGTGGTCTCTTGATCCCGTGGATCAATGGGAATCTGAAAGTACCCCGAGAAACCATCAAGGAAACAATAGTATTCATTCCCCGCTAATCTCTCAAGCATTTGGTCCATAAAGGGTAGAGGAAAATGGTCTTTACGGTGGCGCCATTCAACTTACGATAGTCAATGCAAACACGCCATCCCGTAACCAATCGAGTTGGAATTAACTCGTTATCTTCATTTGTGACAACAAGGACTTATGCCACCCTTTTCATGGACACAATGAATTGGGCTAACCCAAGGACTATCTCGAGATTGGGTAAATCAATCTCGCATCAAGAAGTTTGATAACCTCCTTTTGCTTGATAACATCATGGATTTTGGATTTACTTTTCTTCTCGATGTTGAATAAAACCATTGTAGGATGACATTTTGGCTTAAAGTCATCCTCCATCAAGATTTTATGAGTACAAAACTCGTGGTTGATACCCTTAATGTCTGAGAGTTTCCAAGCAATTGCTTGCTTGTGTGACTTCAAGATTTTTATGAGAGCAACATTTTTTTCATCTTTACTCAAATCTCTTAGCAATAATGACTATACGGTAATTTATCATCACCTTCAAGAAATGCATACTCGAGATGAGGTGGTAAGTCCTTAAGCTCAACCTCTTTAGGGAAATTCTTCGCGTGAATTTTCTCAACCGAATTTTGACTTCCTTGTTATGAAGTTTGATGGGAGGGAGAGGAGAAATGTCATGATTTAACAACTTCTCTTATTATGAAGTTTAATGGGAGGAAGTAGAGGAGAAAATGATTTAACAACTTCTCGAGAAAATATCTCCCCATTAATCTCATTTTGATTAATCTCACAGAATTGAATCACTAGAGTGAGGGTGGATGATGGATCATCATTAAGCAACTTCTCAATGAGAAGTATGTCTCCTCAATGTCAATTGAGCGTGATCAATTTCCCATGGAATGTAATCATCGGATAAGTAGGCTTCAATCTCTTCTAAGATGAAGTCACTTTCCTCAAATGGGGTGAGAGAAGGAGTAGAATTGGCGATGATAGGTTGAGATGAATGAGTGAGATTATCACTCAAGAATTATGATCATAACCAAGAACTTCTTGAGAGTACTCTTCGAAGCAACATCAATGATATCTATTCGGTTAACCGACTCGTAATCATAGTTCATGAGTACCTCAAGTTTGATCAAGGTTAAAAGTGATGACTTCATTACCAACACGCAATGTGATTTCTTGCTCAAATACATCTATGAGAGCACGGCCTTCTCGTGAATCCTCGACCAACAATGAGAGGAACCCGATGATCGGCATCAAAATCAACAACCACGAAGTCACCGAAAATGGAACTTTCCTACTTTACAAATACGCCTCTGCAATGCCAAGAGGACGGATATTGTACGATCCGCAAGCTCGAGAGTCATGCATGTAGGAGTAAGTTCCTAAGAGATAGTTTCTTCCAAATCGAATAAGGCATCGTGTTGATGCTTGCTCCAAGATCCGCTAGGGCAAAGCATTCAACCATTCCCGAATACACAAGGTAAGAGAAATTTCCCGTGATCTCCAAGCTTTTCGAAGCTTCTTCGGATAATCGCAGAGCAGTTCTCGTTAAGAGGAGTTTTAGCCATTTCAAACAACTTTTCCTTGTTGCTTAACATGTGTTTGAGAGTTGATGCAAACTTGGGCATCAAGATGATAGCATCCGCAAAGCTTATGTCAAATGTAATTCTTGGAAAATTTGGAAAAATTTGTCCATTTGATGACTAGCTTTTTCACGGAGCTTTTGCTCATTCAAACGTGATGGATATGGAATAGAAGATTTGGATTTGGTATTTTCAATGGGAGCTACTGTGGTTCAAAAACAACTCTGGATTAGACTTGGGTTTCGGACAACTTGAGGATGGACATCATTGGTTCCTCCGTTATTAATGTGAAGTTCCTTGTCCTTTGTAGCCTCCGTCCTAGGTTCACCTTCCACTACCTTTGGGAGAAGAAGAAGAAGAGGTAGTAGGAATAGCGGGTCCATCATATGAAACACCACTCGGTCGTGATCGCTTTAGCATCGCCCCCGGGTTAGCGATCGTGTTGCTCGGAAGTTTTCCGAGCCCGAGGGTTGATCATTTAAAGACTTTTGAGATCGCAACTGACCGACCAACAACCTGCTCATTTCATCTTGGGATTTCATGAATCGCTTCAATAACTCATCGATGATGGTACTGGAGGATGTGGAGGGAAATTCGAGGTCCGATGTTTTGATTAGGACCTTGTTGTTGAAAATTCCTTGATTAGGATTCACATTCCCATGAAATTGATTCCCCGATTGAAATTGTTTTGATGAAGGTTCCTTGTTGTTGGAAACCTTGATTGGGTCCAGATAGAAATTACCTTGGTTTTGATAACCTTGGTTCATTCTAGGTTGATTCGATTCGATTAAGATTCTCGTTAAAACCGGGTGGTGCTCGATAAGTGTTAGCACGGTAGTTTGGTTCATTCGAGGACGGTATTGATTACCTCCTTGATTTGAAGTACCGCTATAGCATTTGCTTCAAACGGACTACCATCGGTGGCGTGACAGATTGTAGTATGCATGAGGACCACCACAAGTAACACAAACTTCAACTTTCTTCACTTCACCATGTGATGGTGTTTGAGTGAAAGTGACTTTCTTTTGGTTAGCAAGAACCAAAGCTCGAACAATGTCCGTGAGTTTATCAATCTTAGCATCGGTGCTAGATGTACTCACGGAGATGAAGTAGAAGGTCCAAGATTAGACCGATTTTGATATGTCTTTGTGCGGAAAGGACGGACCGGGACTTGTTTTCAATGATTTGTAAGGCTTCTTTTGTGGTTTTGCTAAGGAAATTACCTCCGCGGAGGCATTCAGAGAGTCTTGGTCACTTGTCTCGCACCATTATAGAAAGTATCCATTTGCATTAATTCGGTAAAACCATGATGTGGACATCATGAGCAATTCTTTGTAACGATCCCATGCCTCCCGAATGATTCATCAAATCTCGAGAAAATTTCATTATCTCATTCTTAAGACTTGTGGTTCGGGATGGAGGATAGAATTGTTAACAAACTTGGTAACTAGATCCTCCCATGTCTCAATGGAACGAGGGGTTGTTTCTCAAGCCAATTCCGGCTTGTCCCTACAGAAAATGGGAATGTAAGAAGCTTGATAGCTTCGTGGGACATTCTTGTACTTGATGGTAGATGCTATCTTGTTAAACCATCGAATGTGTGCATGAGGATCATCCCGCTCAAAACCATAGAATTGGCTTTGGGTTACCGATTAAGCAACCCGGTTTTGAGCTCGAAGGTGTCGACCACGATGGTCGGGACAACAATGGCATCTCCGTAACCCTCAATGGGTGCTGGAGAAGCTCATTCATGGGTTTGTCTTCCGCCATTTCGACGGTGGTGGTGGTGGTAGACGCCTCACCACGGTGAAGGAGCCGAACGCCCTCACGCTCATGAGGAATCTTTCCAAGTTCGAAAGTGGACTTGTAGAATCGAAGAACGAGCGCATGCACTAAGTATAAAAATCAATTTTCAAAACAAATGAGGCAAAACACAAGTGAACTTAACCAATAATCACAAATGAAATGGCTTTTAAGAAAGGTACACCAAATCACAAGTGACACAAAGGCAAGTTTTAAATCGATGTTTGGGAACTTATTATGGTCGCACCCCCGCTAGGTAGTGCACCGCCTTGATTATGGTGGTTGATTTTTATGTATAAATTAAGTACCACCGAAAAGACGTAGGTAATGATTTGTGCAAAGGGGTTTAAAACTTTTGACAATATTTTTGGTATCGTCTCGTTTAACCAAATCGTATCTCTTTAAGAATCACCTTAAAAGAAATACAAAATAGAAAACGTTACGATTGTTTTGTTGTTTTATATTGTTTTGGGTTTTAACACTTTAGGAAAAGTGTTAATGAACTTTTGATTTATATAAACTTTACGTAAAACTTTTACAAACTGTGGTATATGTGCAAGCACGGGTCCGAAAATGCTAGAAACACGCTTACACCTCCCAAGCAATGCGCCAAAATTTGATTGGTGCTAAACAAATAAGTCTAATCACACAAGCTAACCACTTGTGAATGGCTAACCGTAATGCACTTAAAACTACCTAAAACACAAATGCAATTAAAGATCGAGGAATATAGGGATTCTCGGGTCGTTAAGTCCCACGGAGGATGAATTGGTGTAAAACACTTGATCGATGGTAGAATGATTACTAGGATAGTGATCAATAAGGATATGATGGAAAATTACCTAAAGAAAAGATCTACAAATTAAAGCGACTTAAATGCAAATTAAAAGAAATAAAAGATAAAAGATATTAAATAAACGCTATCACTATTTTTAAAGTCGATGAACGTTAAAACCTACAACGACGTTTAAATAAAATTACGATCGCACAAAATAAAACGTGAGTTTTAAAGAAATAAAAGGCCTACAAATATGAAAATGACATTTTAACAATCCTAATAGTAAAAGAAAATTATTAGAAAAAGAAAATTATTTTTACAACTATTTATTTAATTATTATTAATTAAAAACTATTTATTAAGTATTTAAAATGCACTAAAATACAAGAAAATACAAGATTAACCTAGAAAATGAAATTATAACTTAGAAAAGTCTAAAATATGATAAAACTTATTTTAAAACTAAAAATATATTTTTAGACTTATTATGTATTTATTATTAATTTAAAACTATTTAAAACTAATTAAAATGCTAAAAATACTTTTTAAACTAAGAAAATTATGGAAAAATACTTTTATTACTTTTATATTTATCTTAACCTAAGAAAATTGAAAATTATTTTTTGAACTTTTATAATTTATTTGTATTAAAAGCTATTTAAAAATGCTTAAAAACTGCTTTTAATTAAGAAAAATAGCAAAACAGCTTATGAAAAATTATGAAAATTTCAGGAAAAGTCTATTTTAATATATTGAATCTAAGAAAATAGAAAACATGGGCTTGTTTGGAGAAATATGCAATCATATTATAAGTGCTTATTAATAAGCACTTGAATAAGCCAAAGGACATCAACAAGCACCAAACCGATATACAAGCTAAAATAAGCTATAAGAACTCTAATTCAACAAAAACAACAAACCAAAACCTCAGAATTGCAAGTTAACACAGATTTGAGGTTTTGACTTAATGCTAAAAACAGTGAAAGGGCTACTTTGAGCTTCGATGCATAACTACCAAATAAGCTAAACTAGAAAGTAAAAATTGGAACTTGTAGATAGACCTGGTTGAGACCAATATGTAAACCAAAAATCAGACCATGATAAGCTCTTATGAGCCTTGGATAAGCTTAGCATAAAGCGAGAAACTCTCAGATCTAATCGAATTTGAGCAGGCACATAAGCCCTTTTGATGAGCTTATTTGAGGCTTTAGAAAATTAACAAAAATCTGAAAAAATGCTTATAAGAAACTAGACCAAGAAAAGTTATAAAACCCAAAGTTTGACTTGTTTTGACCCAAAGATGAGTCTCGTGATAAATCCTCTAGTTGGGCTCAAAACGGATTTTGCAAATATCTTGACTTTTGATGATTTTAAACTTTGACTTTTATGAAGATTTAAATTGATTTAGCTTACTAATTATGAGTTTAATAAGCTAAATTGAGATGAGATTAAGCTTTGTTATTGATTCTAAGCTAAATGGTGAACTTGATTTGCTAAAATCCAACAGCTAACAAGCTAGGTAAGGATTAAGGTAGACTTTTGATTTTGATAGAACTAGGACAAGTTTTTGCACAAACTTTGAGTTCTTAAGACTAAATTTGACTCAACAACCAAAACCAAAGGAATAGACCGCACTAGCCTTTAATACAAGAGAACAAGTAAAACCAAACACACCTTTTAATGACTGTCTTGATGTTTTTCAAAGGATTTCTCTGATTCAATCCATACAAATGATAACAGACCTTATAATATTGATTACTAGGACTAATGAAACATTAAACAACATTATCAACAACATGAAACTCAAGATTAATAAGTAAGCTATTATGACTGTTTAAATAGAGATTTTAACAATTACCAGTTTTAAAGAACAAGCAAACTATATTAAACTTTAATCTCACTAATCAAACACCAATAAGCATAAAAGCAAAGATAAAAAGCAGAAATAAGCACTTGAACAGTGAAAAGCTAGAATTTAGCAAATGGCTTACAAATTGGTTTCAAGGAAAATCGAGAACCAAGACATAAAACACATCCTAAAGCTTCCCAAGAAGCACTAATCCCAAGACCATCCACTATATATCCCGCCCAAATTTCTTGAACCTTGCACCATGGATTTTTATTTTCACCGATTTATTTGGTATTTTTATGAATTTTTGTGTTTTGGATACTAAACTGATTTTAAGGTATCTAAAAGCTTGCATAAGCTTTATATGGAGCTTATGTGACTTACTCAAATTCAAAGTAACCACTAATTAATAACATTCACCATTAATGAAATTCTTGGATAATGAAAATTTTGCATAAACCGAGATATTACTTGAAACCGAAATTGGTTGCTTATAAAAGTTTTATTTCAACTTGAAAACATAAAATACAAAGCTTGAAGCTTAAACAAACACCGGAATTTGAAAGTTAAACTAAAACGACATTAAAAATTAAAATTACACTAGATTAATTATCCATCGCTTCTTTCTCTCAGATTTATTGACCTCAAATATCTCTTGTCGACCTCTCGAGCTAATCCCACCACAATCCAACCATTGAAATCATCCGATCATCGAATTGCCATTTGGCGATTTTGGCGCCAAATTTTCAAAGAGTTGGTTTTCAATTAATGGGCTTTGGTTTGATAGTGGAGGGGGGGAGAGAGGTAATCAAGTGGATATGGTGAGGTGGAAAGGTGAAAACCAAGTGGTAAAACCACCGGTTTTGGTGTATACAAAGGGTGAGGAGGAGCTTGAACAGTGATGGCGGTTTATCTATTTTAAAAACTGGGCGGGTCATGTTATTGGATTGGATTTGGGCTTAGTAATAATAAAGGGTCCGTTTGGTTAATGTTATCAACAAGGACCATTTATGCAATTTAGCTAAAATTGAGGGTTTGATCTTGAACATTTTCCAAAGCTCTCATAAGGACTAAAACTGCCAAATGTGATTAGTACAAGGACCTATATTGATAATTTCCATTTTTGTAAATCCAGGGACCAAAATTGTCAAGTTTGAAACTTGAGGGACCAAACATGTAAATTCTCAAAAGTTTTATCATAAGGACCATTTTTGTCATTTATAAATAGAACAAGGTTAAAAGTTGATAATTTTCACTTTTAATTTAACCAAGGACTATTTTGACAATTTTCAAAGTTAAAGGACTAAAGTTGTCATTTTGTGATTTTTAAACTTTAAAGGTTTGTTTTGACAACTTTTGAATCTCATGGACCTAAAATGATATTTTACAAGTTTTTGAATTACCAGGACTGATTTTGACAACTTTTATAACTTGGGGACTAAAGCGCCAATTATGCAAACTTGATATGTTTTTACCGATTTTGATGTTTTGCATTTAAAACATATAAAACACTTGTTTGTGATATTTTTATCATTTTGAAGTGTTTCGAGTGTTTGATGTTTTGGCATTTTAACAAGATAAAAACGATGTTCACTAAGTAATGATATATATTCCCCACGGGAGGAGGAAAATTTTCCGCAACCATATCTCATGCATAAGGGAGGGACCATGGAGATTAGCTACCTCCCACCACGTGTCCGAAAATCCCTCATTAAAGTTCATTTACCCCCGCAAGTGCAATGACACTAGGGAAGGCCACACACCAGTCGTAGGCGAACGATACCCTGATAATGCTAAGACATTAAGGGACGAGCCGAGGCATATGCGCCCAATGGCACGCAGGTACTCCGTAGCGTGACGACGCTGTGGATGAGCCACCATGTATATTTACCACCAGGCGAAAACATTACCCCAAAAAAAATGCTAAGTCATTAGGGAAGGCCGCAGCATATTTGCTCACGGGCATAATTTAACACCGAAAGTGTCAAGACGCTACAAAAAAAAACGGCATACACGAGCATATACACACCAAAAATGAGGGTCCGGTATACGGACGGCCTCGTCTGATCATAAATAACGATAAACATTACAACCACAGAAGTACTAAAGAAGCATCAAATTGTTCAAATACATCAGATTCAAGGCACGCAGGCCTAATAATAACGACCCTATCCGACACTAAGACTCTCCGAGGCGCCGCCCTGGTAGCTCCGGCCCCTGGGAGCACGCTCATCAAGTCTCGCAAGGGAAGATGATAAGACCGCTTGATCTTCTCAATGTAAGGAAAGATCTTACGAACATCTCATCATAAGCGACCACAAAACCCTTAACCGCTTCCATGTCAAAATCTTTCAGTAGAAGGATCCCGCGACCTCCTCATCGCCACGACCAACCTTGAGACCATCCAAATAACTGTAATCAATAGCGGCATTAAAAACGCCCCCAAGCTCGCCGGTACTCATTACTCCCATGTAGGCGCCGAACGATCACGAATCAACTCTTTCACATAGTTGAACCTCACAATATCCTCGTGACTGCTCACGGCAAGCTTCTCAAATCGACCCTTAGACTGCGGCCTCCTTTCGATTCATCAAACTCCTCCGACTTTCTCTTCAAGGTTTCTTCCAACAATCCTACCTTTTTTCCTCTCTCATCTTTGAGCTTCAATTCATTCAGCTCCCTCTCCAAAGCAACCAGACGAGAACCCATCTCCTCTGCCTTCCGGCCACAGTCATTATGAGACGCTTGGAGATCTTGATTGTCTTGAGCGAGTTTTTGGTTAACCTCTGTTTGCACCCGGAGATTATTTTGAGCTTCGGAAAGCTGAGTCTCGACGCTAGAGCAGGTGGAGTGAGCTTTGTAGAGATCCGCATAATGGTGGCTTAAGCGTTCGAACCTCTTGAACACGTCTGTAATAGCCATGGTCCCATGACATAACTCGAACCATCCTCTATACAAAGCCCTGTCATCGGCCAAATCCTCTTGCTCCGCCAATATGAAGGGAGGGCCAGTTACTCATCATATCCCAAGATGCAGTCATCATTCGTGGTGGTGTTAAGCGGCAAGCTCCAGCAGGGAATGAACGGTTCCCCGGAACCCCTTCGGCCAAACCCACCTACAAAAGGAAGGGAGACTTGTAAGGTTAGGAAGGGCAAACCAAAGTAAGCGAAGCAGTTGCGACGTACCTCCGACGAAGGTGCTAGCCTGGGAAACACCGTGAGCACCTGTTACCGTCCCACTCGTTCCGGCTCCTAGTAAGAAGAAACGAATGATATATATATAAAAAAAAAACAAGGTGATAACGGCAGACACATCACGAGTTAAAAGGCATACCTTGACCGGAGACATAAGGGCTAGCAACGACGGGAGGATCTTCCAGTGAAGTGGCCTCCGGACCATGAAGACCAGCGCCCTGATCACCACCACCGCCAGCCACACTCCCTTGCTCAGACCATCTACAACGCCCTCGTGCATCGCGGTATTGATGGGCGACGCCAACGAGTCTGGCCGAGAGTTATCCGGGCTTGACGATAGATCAACGGAAGGAGTACGGGTCTTCCTTTAAGCGCGTCAAGGACCGGTCGATCGCTTCCGCCGCTTCCTTTTCTTTTCCTTCGCCAAGACGGACGGATCGCCTTTTCCACAATCCGTTGTGCCCGGCTAACCTCCGGAACCTCCTTTCCCACTTCCAAGGGTTGGGTCACATGCTGAGGTATCTCCGTCCCCTCGGCAAGAGGAGCACCCTTCCCTAACCTGGACCCTTCTTCGGACCTCAAACGCAAGTAGCGAGACATGGTAATAACTGCGCATAAAAAGAAAACATGGGTATATATATATATATATAAAAGAAAAAATAATAAATAATAATAAAATAAAATGAGAAAATGTGTGCTTGCGTTACCATTCTTCTCTATATCCTTAAACTCCCGGCGAAAGCTTAATGCTTCCAGACCTTAGTCAACCCAACCTCATATAAGAGACCCGAATGAACAGGCCTAAGCTCCACTATCCCCACACACCTCGCCACATCAAGATCCGTGTTCCTCCCGCGGAGCATCATCCAAACACTAGAGTCCGGATGTCTCCAAGGCATGGCATCTCGGAATTGCCTCCGTCTATCAAGAAGAAATTATCTTTCCAATTCTTCAAGCTTGGCGAGGTGTTTCTTAAAGATACGCCCCGAGAATTCCTCCGGCTCGACTAGCGAAAGAGAACCAATGTCCCTGTTTGTTCAATTTGTAAAACCCGAATAGATTCACCGGCTACCAATCCCAAGGCTCGGACAATATACCTCAAACATAACAATCCTATTCAAATCCAAGGGCACAAGTCGTGATATGCGAACCTTGAAATACCTTATCACCTTCGTGGAGAAAGGTAGAAAACGGAACTCGCACCCCGAAAACGTAGCACCGTCAGACAACCCAATGGCATCCTTGACTTCTCCATAGTAAGATCTATCGGAGGTAAACGGGGATTGAGGTCCCTAGGAATCCCATACTCATTGATGAGGCCTTCCAGCTCCCCTTCGGAAAGCACGGAGGAATATATATGCATGTCCGACTTGGGGACAAGGTCGGACGCCGGATGCTCTGAACCCGAAGCCATAGAATATCGAGAAGGCAACGCAAACAGAAACGAAATAAAAGGAAAAAGGACGCACCTGAACCTCACCGGAGTACTCGAAGATAAACAGTAATAAAGATGGGTAGGGTAAAAGTTATGAATGAAGGTTAAAAGCTTATATAGGCAAAGGAGCGGGACACAAACGTCACGTCGGTCGGGCGGCGCGGATCCGAACTGTCAAACGAATACCATCTTCCACGCGGCACGATCCTACCTGAAACCAGATATATTATTTTAACTCATGTTAACCTAATGGGCCTGGGCCCATTACCCAAAGTGAAGCCCATATAACCAGAACCGGCCGAGACACTCCGAATGAAACTAACGGACAACTATATTAATCCGAACCTATCGTTCTCGTCCCATTCAACGGAGGACTTTTAAGTATCATGTCACTTGTCAAAAACAAGTAACACGATACTGGGGGGGACATGACGACTTATATGCCTCTCCGGCCCATAGCCGAAGGGCCCGATACTTGACAATACATAGCCGAAGGGCCCGATACCCGACAACACATATGCCTTGCCGGTCCCTAGCCGAAGGGCTTGATATCCCTAGCCGAAGGGCCTGATACTCTAGCACAACAGTCCAAGATAAAGGGTACAATGTCGTCATCCGTCCAAGAGTCTACCGACCGACAAGACTTTGGCATCTAGCACTGATACACTTTGTCTCATCCCCGTGGATGCCTGACCGACCCAAGGACGATGTCGGGGACGATGTCACCGATACCATCAACGGTCCCATGAAGCACGATGACGCAGGACCGACAATGACATCAGCAAGATAAATATGCGCATAATATCCGGGATTAGGTATCATTTCACACACATACATTTATACTATACCTTTCTAAAACATATACTTACTCTACGCCGAGTCGGGTCCTGGATAACACCCGGCGAGACTAACGCGTCGCTCATCTTAGCGGTGATCCGAAGGCTTATTCCTGCAGTCAAGAATAATCGAACAACCCACAAAAATTACTTCGACAAGAACATAATTTTTTAGTAATCATGGTTTCTAACAGGAATTGAACTTTAGACCTCATATTAAAATGATATTCACAAGCTCTTTTGCTACTAGAAATGATAATAGATTTTGATGTACAAGTTTAAAAAAGTTTGAAATAGCAAGAAAAGGAGATGGTTTTATGAACCAAAGTAAAACAAAGAAAAAAGGTAAATAAAAATGAAGCTGTAATATATTTGTAGGTTGAGACTTGAGAGTACCCAATGGCTGGCTCGTTACTTCTATTAAACGTCGTCTCCTAATTAAACTGGACCCTTTTAACCCACCCAAAAGGCTTTCCTTTTATTTAAAGCTTTTGTCGTTAATTTTTTTTTAAACTATATCCTACAAAATACAATAATTACTTTATACTAAGATCATTTTTTTTTTTAATTTTATTATACGATCTTGCATGTCATGATAGTGATACAAGGCTCATGCCTCATACACATACCCTTATGCTATGCACAATGGGTGGGTGAACCGAGTGGGTTGAGGTTGGGTTGAGCAAGGTTGCCCCATTGTGGGGTGTTAGGTTGTCATCGGTTGAGTGGGAGAAAGCCATGAACTAGTTTGGCTGTTCGACCGAATTCAAAGCAAGAAAAAGTTAAAAATTCCAACGGTTTGGATTAAAAAAAAATAATAAAAAATTAAAAACTTTATCACTTTTACAACATTATAAATATCAACCTCAAACACATTTTTAAACACACAATTTCAAGCACAATTCAAACAACTTCGTTTTTAATAAGTATTGTAACGTCTGCGTTTTAATAAGATTATAACGCCTACGCTTTATTTTAATAAGATTGTAACGCTTACGTTTTATTAGTTTAAGTTTTAATTATTGTTGTAATGTTAAGTATTTTTATTAATGAAGTTTAGTTTTGTTTTTAAAATATTTGAATTAAAAAAAAAAAAATAAAAATCTCGCGTCACCATCAGTGAGAAATTAAGGCCGCCATCGATCGCTTGAGAGAAAAGCAGACGCGTATATATAACCAGGCCATATATATATATGTTTAACCTTATATTTAAAAATAAAAAAAATAAAAAAAATAAAATAAAAGAATATCTAGTGTTTGTTTAGGCTAAATCTTTGGTCAAATACCTACTCTCACTAAAATGAATAGTACATTGTACACGGCCAATTATTTATACTTTTTCCTTTGTTAACAACCAAAAAAAAATGGCATCTTTACAGTTTACACTTAACACATTTTGCCTGCAAAAAACTAATC
The DNA here is from genome assembly GCA_022545495.1 of Chrysanthemum lavandulifolium. Classification (NCBI taxonomy): domain Eukaryota; kingdom Viridiplantae; phylum Streptophyta; class Magnoliopsida; order Asterales; family Asteraceae; genus Chrysanthemum; species Chrysanthemum lavandulifolium. The sequence continues at coordinate 61,792,915 of CM040246.1, forward strand.
ACCAAATAAATAAACTAATCCTTATGATTCATGATAGCCGCCAACAGCACATGATTAACAAATAATTATGATTAATTGAATCAAAGTTACTTTTGCTATTAACTTTTTTTAACTATTGTTTAACTATGTTTTATCAACTTTTAGACCAAATAATCAAGAGAGTTTTGAGTTTATCCACATACAAACAAAAGTCGAGTAAAACGTATCTTTTTTTAAAATGTTGTTGGTTTAACGCTTATTTTAGTGATAATAGTCATAAAACTTTTATTGTATGATGCTATTATAAACTTATGAGAAATCTAGAGTTGTTTATAATGTTATGCCTAAACATATAGAGGGCGGCAATAACAGTAAACATATGCATTTAGAGGGCGTCGGAGCGGCAAATAACAGGTTACGCACTTTTTCTGCTCTGAATTTGAAAGGTATAATCCTTGCTTCTTCGTTATGTCCATTATGTAACGAGGCAACAATTGATCACGTTTGATACGAGTGCATCCTTGCTTGCCTGATATAGTTAAAATGTTGGCGTTAGTGGGGTATCGTCGCTCCTACGCACTTCTATATAAAAAAATGCTATTTTTCGATATCTTGCCTTGACAGATTCCAAATTGGCAAGTGAAGCTTTGCAAGGTGTTTTCTATGTGTTGATGTTGTCCATTTGAAAGTGGAGGAATCAGGTGGCCCATGCTTCTAACAATGAGAAAGACATAATTTTGATTGAGAACATATTCTCGCAAGTTCAGCAGTTATCCCCTCTCTGAATTTCGAATAAGTGTAAAAAGCTTAATTTTAATTGAGTAGATGGGTATTAGCTTATACATGAGTCTTTAGTTAACATCTTTTGTATTTTGGTGTTGGGTGTAGCTTAGTGCTTTAATATTGTAAGCCGTTTTTTCCGAGTTAGTTTGTTTCCGTCATGAAAGCTTTATTGTGTTTTTGTTTTCTTGCACTGTTTTTCGTAAGTGTTTTAATAAAAGCCTTGCATCTTTAAAAAAATTTTATACCTAAAAGTGCATAATAACATGGGTTGTTTGTAGTTAAAAATTGACTCTCAATAAACAAATAAAACAACTACAAAGACTACAAGGGGTGACCGAACGGTAAAAATACTATCATTCTAAAAAGGAAGTCAAGAGTTCGAATCTAACGAGAAGAAAATTAATCTCATTGTGACAACGGAAGTTCACCTGTGCTACATCCGAGCTATCCAAAAAAGTAATCGCTTTGAAATTAGTTGGCTCGCGGTCAAAACCAAATGAAATTAGCATTTCTCAACTTTTAATTAAAAAACCATAACTAAACAAATAAATAATCATAGACAATTAAATAAACTGTGGTAGGTGAAATAGCAAAAATAAACACCAATATATGAGTAATTCTCATTTCTACAGATCTCACACACACTAAACACAGTCAAAAAACACACACAAACACAACCACCAACCTCCATCAAACAATGGCCTCAATCTCAAGCTTCTCATCTCCTGCCACTGGAATTAAGTCCTCACCGGTCCTACCAAAACAACCCACCGCCGCCGTCGTGTCTTTGGGTTTTCCGGTGAAGCTTGCACCGTCGTCTTCACGGTTGTCCCTTCGGTCCGGTGCCCCTCTAGCTGCTGCTTTGATGTAAGTCTGATCATATTTTTAAAAAAGTTTTAATCTTTATATATGATCATTGATTGCTTATTTATTTTTTAAATAATTTTTGTTTAAAGTTGGTGCCTTGATCATTAAAAATGAGCTGGGGTTTAATTATTTGACTTTAAATTAATACCCTTTTGAGATTTTATATAAAAGATTCAAACTTTTTGATTTTATATAGTTTTTGCATGCAATCAAATTTTTTGTGATCATTTTTTTTTTTTTTTTGGTGTTAAATTTGTTTTTGATTAAAGGGTTAAATTGATATGCTTGATTAATAAAGATTAACTGTTTTTTAAGGATTTGACTTTAAATTAATACCCTTTTGAGCTTAGCATTTTACAAGGTTTTTTATAGCTATTTTTAGGTGCATGTGATTTGTTGATTTGTTATTTGACTTATTTTTGGAATGATTAAGGGGGGTGTTTTGCACACTTTTGTATCAGTTTGCTGTTTTAAGTAGCACACGAATGATTGTGAATATTTATAGCTCAAATAACAAATTTCGGGTAAAGATTATGTAGAGGTCATTTTGCGCTAAAATTTGTAACTAGTAGACTATTTGATTATAATGACTCTAAACAGCAAAAGCTCAAAGAAGCTTGCTTTTTATTTACAGTTGATTATCTGATTTTGGTAATTCAAGATTTTGTAAATGCCAAACGTTCATTTATGCACTTTTTGCTGAGTTAAATTATTTTTTCAAAAGTGTGAGATGTAGCCAAAATGGTGGAAATGGAAGCCCTGTCAAGAGAACGACTCTTCATGAGCTTTATGAGAAGCAAGGACAGAGTCCGTGGTATGACAACTTGTGCCGCCCTGTTACCGATCTTCTTCCCTTGATTGAAAGTGGTGTAAGAGGTGTTACAAGCAACCCAGCGGTAATTAAGCCTTTATTTGTACCAATATTTCTTTTATATGATGCAAAATGTGATATTTTTTCTTTCCACGTTCACTCTTATGATAATTAGTAATGACTTTTTGTATATGCGGTTACAGATTTTCCAAAAGGCGATATCAACCTCGAATGCTTACAATGACCAGTTCAGGTAGTGTATACAACCTAACAAGTAATGGCTTGTTGTAATAAAGTTTTGCTATATAATTTATTATCACGAGGGGTTGTTCTAATTTGACTTTTGGATATGCATATTCCAAGTCTCAAAACATATATTTTTGGAGCATCTTTTTTTCAATCGATAATTTAACTTTGTATCCTAGCACTAAGTTATCTAATGAACGAGTATGGTACTACAGGGAACTCGTACAAGGCGGAAAAGACATTGAAAGTGCATATTGGGAACTTGTAATTAAGGATATCCAAGATGCTTGCAAACTATTTGAGCATATTTATGACGAGACAGATGGAGGTGATGGTTATGTTTCTGTTGAGGTTTCACCTCAGCTTGCGGAAGATACCCAAGGGACAGTTGATGCTGCAAAATGGTTGCATAAAGTGGTTGATCGTAAAAATGTTTACATCAAGATTCCTGCAACCGAAGCATGTATCCCTTCAATAAAAGACGTTATTTCCTTGGGAATAAGTGTTAATGTCACTGTAAGTTGATCTTTTACGTCTTAGTCTATAGATGATTTCATTGAGCAAGATAAAGATGTATTTGTCCTTTAGGGGGGTTTTGGATTTGTGTTTTGGAACTGGTTGTTTGAAAATTAATCAGTCTTCGTGTTTGGATAAACATATATATTTTTTTTTATCGTTTAGCAGTTCATACTAGGGCTGAGCATGGAAGGTTCAAAACCGAACCGGACCAACAAAACCGACTGAACCGATAAAAACCGAACCGACCTGACAGTCATTCGGTTCGGTTTTGGTTTTGGTTTTTTACGATTTTCGGTTTCGGGTCGGGTTGGTTCGACCAAAACCGGCAAAAACACACCTAAACCGAACCGACGGACCCGACACAAAACCGAACCGAACAGACCATATTCGGTTCGGGTCGGTTTTGGACCGATGCTCAGCCTGCCATACCAACTGTAGCAAAATTGATAACCTAAGGAAAACTTAAATTACTTAAACGTATCTTAAATATACCGTGAGTGACTTTTTAGTCCCATCTTGTAAGAGGTCCCAATTTTTTGTTCAAAAATGTATCTTTTGTCAATTAATTCAATACCTTCCTAAATAATATGAAGTAAGAATCTTGCCAGAAACAAAAAGCCCCATTTTACTTATTGAAAAATGACATAATCACTTTCAAAACACAGATTCAAACACCTCCTAGTGATGACAAGTCAGTCCCGCTGCCATTATTTGCATTAATTTGATGTTTGTACATTTTAATGTCCTGAACTTTTTTTCCTTGAAGGTTTATAATATAATTGAACTCGATAACTTGTTTTTCTTTGCATGCCACACCAAGCTTAAATATCTTACTAGTTTTCCTCTTAATGACTTTTCGCAGCTCATATTTTCCCTATCGAGATACGAGGCAGTTATTGATGCTTATTTGGATGGGCTAGAGGCTTCAGGTCTTGATGATCTATCTAAGGTTACAAGTGTTGCTTCTTTCTTTGTTAGTCGAGTAGACTCACTTGTCGACAAAATGCTCGAGAAAATTGGAACACCAGAGGCTCTTGACCTTCGAGGAAAGGTAAAAAAATCAACCATTTAAGTAAATAATTAACATTTTACCTCAATATCTTGCTTTTTGAACCATGTGGTCACTTTACAGGCTGCAAATGCTCAAGCAGCTCTTGCCTTCCAACTTTACCAAAAGAAATTCTCGGGTCCAAGATGGGAGGCCCTTGTTAAGAAAGGTGCTAAGAAGCAAAGGTTGCTCTGGGCTTCAACCAGTGTTAAGAACCCAGCCTACCCCGACACCCTTTATGTAGCCCCACTTGTTGGGCCTGACACGGTGAGCCTTATGATTCCCTTTTTGTAAGATGGCCGCCTAGTAGTAAAGCTGGAAACTTTGACCCATTTACATATGAATGGGTTGAATCGGGTTATGTTTTATTTGTGACGTGTCAAATGGGTACAATAGAAAAAATAGCTAACTGATCTAACGGGTTGAAAAGTCGCCCAAAGAGTATCTTTAATGGCATAAAATGATAAAACACTTTTTAGAAAAAATATCAGCTTATTATGGAAATAATGTAATTAAGTAATTTATTTATTAAAATGTCTAAACTTTTGGGCTAAAGGCTTTGTGGATCAACAGACCAGACAGAAATAACTTATATAAACCCGTTTTGAACCATGACTTGACCTGCCCGTCTTGGCACTTGCTATCTAGCTGGCGACGAATGTTAACTGGTCTATGTTATCTTTTTGTGTAGGTATCAACCATGCCTGACCAAGCTCTGCTAGCTTTTATCGACCATGGAACTGTTGGAAGGACAATTGACGCAAACGTATCAGAGGCTGAAGGTATCTACAGTGCACTAGAGAAGTTGGGAATCAGCTGGAGCGTTGTTGGGTCTCAGTTGGAGAACGAAGGAGTAGATTCATTCAAGAAAGCCTTTGATAGCCTTCTCGATAGCCTTCAAGAGAAGGCTAATTCCATGAAATTAGTCAGCCTGTAGACCACTCGATATTTGTTTTCCAGTATTTGATTTGCATCAAACAGAATTCGAAAAATAATAAAGAGACTCATGTAACAGTGATTGCTCTGTAAAGTAATGGTTGGTTGTGTAATGTGAGAGTTTTTAAGTGTATTAATGAAATGAATGAATGGTTTTGGCTTTTATATTGATTTCCTTATCTTTACATTCCTTGGTTGTGTGGTGGCTCTTGCAAATGTGTTTCTATCCATTTTCCTATTTTTTGGAATTTTTTTTCCAGTCAAAACACTTCTCTTTATGAAATCAACACTGGTAAGATTTTGGGGGTGTTCGGATTTGAGTTTTGTACTTGTTATCTTTAGTTGAGATAAATTAGATCTGCCTTTGATCCTATGATTATTTAGGTTTCAAATAATCAATACAAAGTCATTTGTCTACCCTTTTTAACCAAAACATTTTTTTGCATTGAACTGATACTGTAATAGAAAACGTCAAAACGGTAGAACACTAACAACTTATCGACTATTTATACCATACAAAAACACAGCAAACACTATGTTACAGCGTGTTTTATCAACTATTTGCACCTTACGAAAACGCAGTAAAATGTTCTATGTTTGTGAGAATTCAAGATTTCAAAGATATGCCACTTATTTATCTTGGTTGGTTAAAGGTTGTAACTTGAAACTATGTAACCCATAAAGATTATATTCCATGGTCAAGCTTTGGCCTTTTTTTGGACACCTAGACAAAAATGTATGGTGGGAGAGAGGGTAGTTTGGTAAATTCATAAATGCATTCTGAAGCTGTTGGCAAATGAAGCTAAGACGGTTATCTTTCCTCTTAATCTTTGACATTTTAATACTTCTGCAGTTGTGTGTTGCTTGCTAATAAATGGTGTTATCACTTCCATCCTTCTTTACCCCTAAGCTTTCTTTTTCACAGGTACCCTTTATTTATCACACTATTTCTATATCTTTTATTTATAAAAAAACCAATAAAATCTGAAGTGTGTATCTTATGATTTTACAGCAATGGGTGCAAAAATCACCAAATCTACATGCTACCCATGTATCATGTTCTTTATCCGGTTGGTAACTCTTATAGTCTTTCTACTACTTTTTACTGGTTATATGCTGTAATAATTATCTCATTAATGCAGATGAAAAAGGTTCATTGGATGATGCTAAATCTTCGTGTAATATCGATAGAAGAAAATGGCTGGTGTCATCTGTTGGGTTGTTGGCAGTGTCATTGGGAAGTTCTTTAGGAGATGGAGTTGCTGTGGCATCTAATTTTGCTGACAGTAATCTTGTTATCCCTTATTAATGTAAAACTTATTTTATCGGCATTCTGCTTTAATAATTACTTGATGCATACTTGTGCTAGTTGCGTATAGATTATTAGTGATTATGTGATATGAAATCATCAGGTCTAACTAAGTTGTATGAAAAAATGTTCTTGGTTATTTTATTGTTTAAAGTTGTGATCATCAAGTAACCAGTCATTTGAGTGTATGACAGAAGTTTGATAATGTAAGGATTTAAATGTGAAATGACTTCCAAATAATCACATAGTTTCGTTCCAGTTATGCCTAAACTCATTATCGGAATCTGGTTGTTTTCCACTAAATACCACCAAACAACTGGATATTTGGACGTGATCATTTGAGGCCTGAAAACACAATAACTAGATAATCAATACCAGAATGAAATGCCAAACACCCCTTGAATATACACCAAAATCAATGAGGAAGTCCGAAAATCTGTGCAGAAGGTGCAAAATTTACAGAATGATAAATAAATAGTATTTCATGGGCATTATGCAACATGAGTACACTTTTTGATTTGCAGTGCCAGCCTTAAAGGGGAAGGATTATGGAAAAACGAAGATGAAATATCCAGACTATGAAGAAACAAGCTCAGGACTCCAATATAAGGTCGCTGCCATTGAGTGTATTTTAGTTTTCTTAGTTTTATAGCTACTTCACACATTCAAGCTCCAGCTATTGCTTTTAAATAAAAACTCAATAAATGCAGGATTTGCGAGCAGGAAATGGCCCAATTCCAAAGAGAGGAGACACTGTAGTGGTATGCGAACTGTTCTGTACGTCCCCACTTATGTTTTTTATCTTCACCATCTTAACGTGCTAGCACAAATCACAGAAAAAAATTAGGAAGAGAAAGTGTCACTAAAGACACTAAGAAAAAAAGTTAAATTGTAAGAGAAGTTTTGATGTACTGAATGCATTTATAGGTTGATTGGGATGGTTACACAATTGGATATTATGGCCGCATATTTGAAGCAAGAAACAAGACCAAGGGTGGTTCCTTTGAGGTATATCATGCATATCATGTGCAAATTCATCAGTGTTATTCTCAATTGTAGACTTGCATTCACTGTATTATAATTCTGTAGGGAGACAACAAATCTTTTTACAGATTCCGACTAGGTTCCCATGAGGTATACTTCCTTTTCTCCTATGATTTTAGTAAAATGAAAAATCATGGTGCTGTGCTCCTAATGGATCATGGTTTATTATCAGGTGATTCCAGCTTTTGAGGAAGCTGTTGCAGGCATGTCTTTGGGTGGCATTAGAAGGTGAGATATATTTTGGTTATGGTTTCAGGTGTTATGTTATCTTGTGATGATACTTTGTAAGGAAAGTCGCTTATTTGTTTCATATATTTGACCATCTGTTCAGGATTATTGTGCCTCCGGATCTTGGATATCCAGAAAATGATTACAACAAAAGTGGTCCTAAGCCAACAACATTTTCGGTACTTTCACTATCTTGATTATTATTGCGTCATGTAATGATTGCTCCATAAAGGTCTTTTTAACACTAACATCTTCCACAGGGCCAAAGAGCACTGGATTTTGTGCTGAAGAACCAAGGATTGATCGATAAAACCCTTTTGTTTGACATTGAGCTTTTAAACATTATACCCAACTGAAGTGTGTCTGTGCAAGCAACTCATTCATATATGCAAGTGATGTGCTCAGTATTACAGTATAAATATTGCAGCTTTTGACCTTTCATCAGTTCTTGTTCTCGTGTGTTTAACATCCATGAACTTGGAATTTTCATCCATGGATTTGTTTTGCAAAACATTTGCAATTTTTGGTACATTGAATCGTAGAAGCATATGTTATACATGTGAGTAAGATATTACTATATTAGTAACGTGGCATCCGAATATGTAGCTATTTACTATGTGTCCTAATGTGCACGTACTAGTTTAGAGGTGAGTAGGTTAATATTATGTTTACTACACCAAATGTGGCTACATACAAAATGGTCGTGTAGGATCTCACTTGACGATCTTACACATGTTAAATAACCACATAAAGTGTGTGCCGGTGGTGATTTCCTACCTATTTCATCATGCCTTGGTTTTCTTGCATGTTGTATATCATCAAGATCAAGTTTTAAGAATACATAATTAATTTGATTCTCGTCAGTTATTTCATACATGGCTTCACCTGTTGAGATAATCTCGCAAGTAAATTTTTAGTGGAAGTATTCAGTTCATGATTGTTTTACATTGACATATCAATCATGGTTATATAAGGGGTGTTTGGGATTGCTTATTTCAAACTGATTACTGCTTATTTACTCTATAATAAGCTTTCTATTCAAACACCCAAAACCACTTAGCTGCTTGAAAAATAAGCAAATAAGCAATCCCAAACACTTTTCATGTTAAGATAATCGACAAAAATTCACATCAACAGCAAATTCTCAGGTCAAGAAATGGAGACAATAAAAGAAACCAAAACTGTGAATGTTTAAAGATACATAAATTACTGAAACCAAACAAACATCCTTAACACACCAAAATCAGGGAAAGGAAAACAAGAGAACAAGTACCTAACCTATAAACATTGCAACACAATTCCAGGTTAGTTAACAGGAAGTACTTTTCGCTTATAACGGACCATAACCTTCCCTTTGACACCAACCACCATAGCATTCCAATCAGTCTCGGGAAACGGAGAAACCAATTCCAACTCAAAGTTCCTCAACAAATGACTCCAAATCGCTTTAATTTGCAAATAAGCAAACGGCTCACCTAAACAACCATGTCTCCCACCACCAAAAGAAATGTATGAAAACGCCCCTGATACCTTATCTTCCTCTCTACCTGGACTAAATCTATCCGGATCATACGTGTCTGGATCCTTAAATACATGTGGCAACCGGTTGGCAAATGCTGGTGACGTGGCAACAATGTGGCCTTTCGGGATATCATAATCCTTTCCTTCTTTCGTAGTCACAGTGAAATCACAGTGTGAGCTACGTAGCAACATGATTAGTGGCGGGTGAAGCCTCAAAGCTTCCTTAATGCATCTATATAACACGTTCATCTCGGATAAAATATCATGATCAATCTGGTTTCCATGATCTTTCATGATATTCTTTTGCTCATCGAGTGCGGCTGCCATGTATTTTGGGTTGCAAAGAAGATAAGCTCCAGTCCATGTTGAGGTTATAGAACTTGTGTGCTGGCCCGCAAATAAGGCGGCAATTAGAAGCCCTGTAACTTCTGATTCGGTTGTGGGGCGGCCGTTTTTGTATTTGGAGTCAATGAAGCATTGTAACATGTCGTTTTCTGATTTCCCACTTTGCTTACGTGAGTTTATGATTGTTGAAAAGATGTGGGCGAGTTTCTTACGGGCTCTGTCACGGGTGCGGTGGCAAGGGATGGGGAGGTATGGGAATATGACACTGATGGGCTGCATACCGTTATCAAGATCATGGAAAAGAGCTGACACGTCATCGAATAGTTTGTTACGGACTTCTTCACCTAAAAGGCATCTGCTGGCAGTTAGGATGATGAGACGTTCGAGTTCGTGTTTTAGATCCACTTCACCACTATCACCCCATTTTGAGAAATATTCCTGCAAATCATAATAAAATTAATGAGACAAACAATATAAATGATACTGCTAGTTAGGGATTAAATTATGCAGCAAAATCAGATAATCAAGTGTAATAAAATGTGGAGCAGAAGGTAAATTTGGATGGGCTAGTGATGTTCGTAGTTATAATAATAAGCCAGATTCTAATTATGCAACCAATGCATACAACGAAAAAAAGGATATCACAATGAAAAAAGAGACATTATGTGAGATTAGAGTTGAAGTCTTTTTACATTAGGATAAAAAGAATGATTAAATGAAAAAGAGAAAAGCTGATTGCTGCGTCTTCAAATTCATAAAGCAAATTTAACATGAAATGATCAGAACTAGATAATCAGTTGTAACAAAATGAGTTATGAGATACAGTGCTCAGATGTGGTTCTGGTCGTGACAATCAAAATATCAAGTTCTTGAAAATTTCTGATTACAAGGGTGTTTGACTTTTGTTATCTGTGTATTTTTTAAGCATATACTTGGGTGTTTGAAAAAGACTATGAACCTTCTTGAGTTTAAAATAAACAATCCCAAACACCCCCTATAGAAAGATTGCTTACTTTATACTCCTCATGTTATAGAAAAATAAGTAGGTACCAACCTACAAGTATTGAGTGCATAATTATTATACCTATCCATGCACTCAAATCTACTTATCTACGTAAACAACATGCACATAACCACTTAATTAAACAATCCCAAGCACCCTCTAAATAACAAATAACCACTAAGGGGTCGCCAAGTTGGTAACAACTTTGTAACTATCGTTGAATCGATTCTTTTTAATGAATAGATCCGATCGCAACTTCGAATATGGAATTCAAAGGGATCATCACTAAAATGTGAAACAGATCAACTTCATCATACGTGATGCAAACACCCCTAAAGTGACCATGCCCCGATTTGACTCTGCGTGATGTTGGGCTCAAGCCGAAAACCGGATATTTAGTTCAAACCTACTCCTAAACTAGAACCACCTTCCCTAGTGGTAAAGTCCTTAATTTCCTCACAAGAGGTCAGGGGTTCAAACCTCTCTAGGTATGTACATTTAGAGTGGGCAGGGAAGGGCCGGAAGCGGTCCCAGCTGAGGCCGCGTACATCTGAGTCAAAATGGCACGCTAACCTTATCCGTTTACCCGTTTTACTACTCCTAAACTAGATCATACATCATTAAACCCCTTAAAACATAAGCCGAAGAGTTTCAAAATAAGCCACAAAAACTGAGCTTACGAAACATAAGCCCAGAACCAAATAAGTCATAAGCCGGCTATATAAGCCGAAACAAAGACCCCCTAAAACTAATAATCAAACAATCACATCCAAATATTCATAAAAAAGGTAAATTTCTTTTACCTCAGCTTCAGAAACCATCATATCCACATAACCCTTCAACTTAGTAACCCTCAAAGCCTCAGTAAAAAACCTAAACTGCTCCTGCCTAACAGAATAATCAACATCAAAAACAACACCAGGACCAAAAGTAGGAACATTAAACTGATAAACCTCCTGCTGACTCAGATCTGTCTCACTTGCTTTAAAGAAATGAGCAGACACTTCTGGGCCAATCAAAAAGGTTATATTCTTATTAAAAAACAAGTTTAATGTGAAAACAGATCCTAGTTTTGGGTACTCTTTTCTAAGCATGACTATTGGTCCTTTAAGAAACTGTAACAGGCCTCCTATGATTGGGACTGGTGTTTGGATTAGTGGTGGGAGGTTTTTTTTGGGTTTTGGGAGTAGGAATGTGGAGATGATTTTGAATGTGATTAAGGTTGTCATTAAGAGGGTTGCTATGTTTACCCATTTTGGATCTCCAAATTGTTCTAGGATCATTTTTTTTTGGGTGAAGATGGAAGATGGGAGAGGGAGAGAGTAGTGGAGTGAGACTAATAATGTGATGTGATTTGATTAAGTAGGTGTGATTAAGGGGATATTCTATGGGCTTAGAGCAGAAGGTAAGGAGTTGTTTTAACATGCCAAATGCATCTTTCTTTCTCTTTGGCATGCCAAATGCCTTACCAGGTAAAGTGCCAAACTCATGTTAAAAGGAATTGAGCCACTCAAATGGCTTAAGCCAAATGTAAGTTTGTGTGTTTTATTTATTTGTTTTTTTGTGTATTGTGAGTGAGTGGATATTTTTAGTGGGGTATTTTGTGGGACCCAATAACATGTTAGTTGTGTGTTATGAAGGAGGTGTTTTAGTTATTGTTGTGTTATTATGAGTTGTATGCCTACACGATGATAAGCCAATAACGTTAATCTGCTCTCCCATACCGCGCTTCTTAGAGCAGAAGTAAGGAGTTGTTTTAACATGCCAAATGCATCTTTCTTTCTCTTTGGCATGCCAAATGCCTTACCAGGTAAAGTGCCAAACTCATGTTAAAAGGAATTGAGCCACTCAAATGGCTTAAGCCAAATGTAAGTTTGTGTGTTTTATTTATTTGTTTTTTTGTGTATTGTGAGTGAGTGGATATTTTTAGTGGGGTATTTTGTGGGACCCAATAACATGTTAGTTGTGTGTTATGAAGGAGGGTGTTTTAGTTATTGTTGTGTTATTATGAGGTGTATGATGTGGCGCTGATGTGGCATACCAATAACGTGTTAATGGTTCCTCCCATACCTTGTGCTCTTAAAGTGAAAACAGGTGATTACATAATTTGTAACGAAAGAGTACAAAAGTAGGGTGTTTAAGTGTTAAAGCATCTCCACTTGTTCATTGGGCACTTCCAGACTTCCGTTTACACCGGGTGTAATCCTTTTCACATAAAGGTCCATAGAGTTGAGATCCGGATGTCATATTTACCGTAGATCTAATAAATCAATCTTAGCCATTTATTTTGATCAAAATTAATATAAAACCCATTTTCCAAATTTTTATTAAAAACAACATATCTTATAAACCAGAATCTTATTCTGAAAAATACTGTATCGCGACGAAAATTAATTTATCTTTCATAAATACGCACTTCTATATTTTCGACAAACATTTTTTCAAAATTCATGAGAAAAATCACATATGATTTGTAAAATCATATATGATTTATGAAAATCACATGTGATTCGATTTTTATAAATCATATATGATTTTTTCAAATCTACAAATCATGATTTGAAAAATATGATTTATAAAAATCGAATCACATGTGATTTTCACAAATCATATATGATTTTTCTGAACCGAAATTTTGAAAAAAAAAATCGTAAAAAATATATAGAAGTGCATATCTATAGAAAGATAATTTAATTCTCGTCGCGATGGTATGATTTTTTTCGCGTAACGATTAACGGTTTATGAGATATTTAATTTTTTTAAAAAAAGGGTGAAAGTTTATTTTTTTTTGTTTTGATTTGAAAAATGAATGGCTATAATTTGTTCATTTGATCTATGGTAAATTTGAGATCTATATTGAACTTTTGCCAAGGTCCATATGATCTTTTCCTTGCATCTTTTTACTATTTTTATCGGAGTTGATACTTACACTATTTTTTTAAATACATCATAATTGTGCATTCTTGTCTTGAACAAATGCATTACTGGTGTTATACAATATAGTGTATGTATAAGAAAAAATGATGTGAGTATCAACCCCTCATGAATAATGGTAACCTTACTTAGAGCACTAGATGCGCACGAGTCAGAAGATGTTTTTTATAGCAAAAAGTATTGCTAATTTAGCATTTTTTTTTTTACTCATAACTTATTACTTAACCCAAAAACACATTTTCTTCATCACTCAAGTTGTAGGACACCTTCCGGGCGTCAAACTTAATCCGATAAAACATAAACTAAACAAAAAACAAAACAAAAACAAAGCAAAAAAGGAAAGAAAAATGTAGTATAACTTGGCTGGTAATTTTGGCGCAATGCCTTATAACACGGGTGTCAAAGACATAGGGTCGCATTATGGGCTATAATGTCCCTTTAACTTGAGGGGTGTGTTGAAGAAAAACAGATTCAATTGATAACAAAACACTTTTATTACTCACAAAACAAGTTTACAATCACCAGAAAACTATTCTCAAACAGTTTATCTAAACAAGAACACAATATTTGATCTCAATCAAATATAACAATATCGAACATCGAGAACAAGTGTTTTGATCAAGGGAATCAAGAACACAATTAGGGTTTACAAGAGCAGTATTTTAGAGAGAAGTATTTTGAGAGAGAGAGAGTCGTATTCAGAGATAATAAGAGAAAGACTTTGTCTTTCTCTTTATATAGCAATAGAATATCGGCCTTGCACCTTCTTCTTTTATCAACTTGCTATAACTGACCCAAAGTATACCACAACTTAAAATATTAGCACTTCAAGTCCATCAAGATTCATAAAACTTCAACATCTAACCCCTTAACTTCTCATCAACAAATAAGCTTATACATAATAATCTGCAATCACAATAAGCAGTATCAGATTACAAATAAGCTCTTAGATTATAAATATTAACATCCCCCTTAATCTGATACCTGATATATGTCAAACATGCTAAGATTTTTGACCAAAAAATTATGTTGCAATGTATCCAACCCTTTTGTAAAGATATCTGCAATTTGATTTGCAGAATCTACCTTAACTGTTTTAACAACACCATTTAAAATTTTTCTCTAACAAAATGCAAATCAATCTCAAGATGTTTAGTTCTTTCATGGAAAAGCGGGTTGGTTTGCTATTTTAATAGCGATTTGCTATCACAAGAAAGAGGAATAGGTAAAAGACCGGTTATTAAGATCTTTTATAAATTTTATAATCCAAATTACTTCATTTGTTCTTGAAGCAAGAGCTCTATACTCGATTCAAGAGAACTTTTGAGAGAGTAGGTTGCTTTTACTTTTCCAAGATACTAAAGACCCATTTAAGAATACACAATAGCCAAGAATGGATCTTCTAGTCACAATACATTTAGCCCAATCAAGATCGAATAAGCAAGAAGAGACATACTAGAATTCTTAGTAATATGAATACCCAACCTAGAGCTCCTTTAAGATACCTAAGTATCTTTAAAGCTATTCGAGATGAGACTTAAGTGGAGAGTGCATGAACCGACTCAAACAATGAACAACATAAGATATATCGGGCCTAGTATTAGTCAAGTAAATAAGCTTGCCCATAAGCTTATGATAATCAATAATATTTTCAAGTAAAGGATCAATATCAGAGCTTCATTAGAAATAACAAGTTTAGGCGCAAAGGAGTTTTAGAAGGTTTGCAACCAAGCATACCATACTCACTTAGCAAATCTAAACAATACTTTCTTTGATTTAAACAAATCCCTTTATCGAGATCAAGAACTTCAATACCAAGAAAATATTGTAACTTTCCAAAGTCTTTAATCATGAACTTAGTTTTAAGAAAGATCTTGAAGTTGTTAATTTCATCAACATTATTCCCAGTAACAATAATATCATCAACATAAACAAGTAATACAATAAACACATCATCTTTAGACTTAGTGTATAATGAATAATCACTTTTACTTTGAGTAAAGCCATTTTCAATAAGAGCAGATGTAAGTTTAGCATTCCATTGTCTAGGAGCTTGTTTTAAACCATATAAGGATTTTTTAAGCATGCATACCCTGTTATCACCTTCAGGGAAGAACCCTTCTAGTAATTTCATGTATACAGGTCTCATCAAGCTCACCATAAAGAAAAGCATTGTTAACATCAAGTTGAAAAATAGGCCAATTATTTTGAACAACAACATTAAGCAAGCATCTAACAGTGACCATTTTAACAACAAGAGAGAATGTTTCCTCATAATCTACTCCTTCTTTTTGATTATACCCTTTAGCAACCACTCTAGCTTTATATCTATCTATTTCTCCATCAGACTTATACTTTATCTTAAACACCCATTTACTTCCTATAGCTTTTCTACCATGTTGGGAATTATGCGAAGTAGGATTTCTTTGTCGATTCTGTCAAGGATTCTCATTGATAGAAGCGAGAATCTGCTTGAAGAAGAGATTCTCTTCAAGTATAAAAGCCGTGCCGTGTTTCTGTTGAAGAGTGGAAGTCGACTAGGATCTGCACACGCTTTATTAATTATATGCTAACCCATCATTATTCTTGAACTGCCCGAGGTTAGCATGGGTATTATTGTACTGCTCAATATTGTTTAGTGTTTTAGTCATTAAATGCATGTTTGCATGTTTAGTCGATTGAGTAGTAATAGTTTAGGGTTCCTTGTCTATAAAAGGAACTTCATAGTTTGTAATAGAAAACTAATTCGAAACATAGAGTTTCAGTTAATAAAAGATCCATAGAGGATCTAAGTGTTCTTAGTTATAACAACTTGTATTTACATTCCGCTATAGAATACGAGTTGTAGAGATTTTCTATTAGTTTGCTTATGATTACATAGGCAACACTAACGATCCACGAGTGCTCAAGATCCATCAAGTGTCGCCAAGATTCAACAAGTGGTATCGAGCCTCGGGAAAGTCTCTACGATATTGAGAACCATATTTTACCTCACCCCATACAACCAAAACATATTCACCATGCCCGAGGCGATGATGAATCAAGTCACCAACAACAACATCAAAAACACCACCTCTATGCAAAGAACTTAGTCTCTCCAACAAGAATGGTAAGTTTCCTTATCCGAAAAGGAAGAGTATGATTTGTGGACAATGAAGATCAGAATCGGATCTCAATATTGATTGGAATCTTTGGGAGATTGTGAAGAAAGGAAGCAATCTGAAGAAGACTATCCCGGATCTTGATGGTAAGTTTACCATTGCTCCTCCTAAAGCTTGAAGAGATTTTAGCGTGCAAAGAGAGCACAAAGTAAGAACCATCCTTCTTCAAGCTATTCACGAAGATCACTTGGGTGATTTTCACCACATGGATGATGCAAAGGACATATGGATGGCTCTTAAAGCAAGGTTCGGTGGTAATGAAGAATCCAGAGAATGAGGAAGTCCATCTTGAGACAACACTTCCAAGAGTTCAATATCTCGAAGAAGAAGGTATCCATGAGGGATCGACGGGTTTCACAAGATTTTGAGTCACTAAACCAAATTGAATGCAAAACCCGACAATGATGATTGCAACTCAAAGTTCCTACGATCTTTGCATCCATCATGGTTACATGTAAGTATAGCCCTTAAAGCTAAAGGCGGGTTGGATATGCTCACTTTTGATGAGTTGTACAACAAACTCGCATCTCTTGAACTCGATGTCGATCTCCCTACCGTGCATCCTCTTACGGTCATACTGACCTTTGTTGGGACATCTCACCCAATATGATGATGCATGCTCCTAGTCCATCTTACTTACCATCATCATCTTACAATCGTCCCCACTCCATCCTACCCTCAAGCTAAAAGCGGTAGTGTATTGGAGGATGTGCTTCATTCATTTGTTCTTGATTATGATACTCGGCAACATCTTGTTATGAAGACTTTGATCGGTGGACCCACTTGAAATGGAGGAGATGAAACCGAAATGGCGGTGGCCGTGCTTTCGATGAGATATCAAGAGGTTTGAGGAGAGGTCGGGAAGAAATTTTGGCTTCAAGGAAAGGATCCATTTCGTTTTGACGGAGAAAGGTCAAGTGCTTCTCTTGTCACCGGATGGGTCATTCTCGAGGAATGCAAAGATAGGAAGAGTAGAGGAGCTAACTACAATTCCTATCGCAGATATCGTAAGGAAGCTAGAACTTGACTCTTGTCACCTTGGATGAACAGTCAACTGGTCCGCACATGAACACGTGAATGAGGAAGTCACGACACCGAGAAGCTTGGATTCTTGGCAAGGTGTACTTGAAGATAGGCATGATCGGTTTGCCTTGATGGGACTCTCTCGTGTACACAATTGTATATTTGGTTGTAGTGAAAGATACAATGAACTTAAAGAAGCTTATGATACTATGAAACCTAAATACAATGAATGCTATGTTGATAATGAAGCCTATAAACTTTCGTTAAAAACATTAGAAAGACAAAAGTATGGTTTCAAAAGAATCGGATAGCTTATGAAGAAAAGATAAAGGGTTACAAATTGATCTAGATATTGGACATTAACTTAAACGCTTGAAAAGAAAAAGGCGATGCTATTCGAGAACCTAGAGCTTAAAGAGAAACTAGGAGAAATAGCTAGACATAAACAATGGTTAATATCGGTGACAATCTAGCTAGAGAACTCTATAATAGTCGGTCGGTGAACTCTGTAATAGGTTTAGGCTTTCAAAAGTATGTAGGATTGGAAGCTAGGCAAGATGGCGTAAATCTACACTGCGCAGCTTAGCACATTTTAAAAAGGAAGGTGATTTACATGTCGTCCTGGACCTATTAGAGGTGAATTCATGCCTCTTGACACATCCATTATTATTGACTTTGATGGATCACACCATTTGTATGGCAAAAGTCAAAAGACTTGCGGACACCGATGCTTCATCTTATGACTTTGTCTCTTTCTCGACGGTGACAATTCATCGGATTAAGGGTCTACTTTCACCGTGATTCAAGTGATAAGTCGACCTTCCCAAGCCCTCACCGAGCCTACACCCAAGCTGCACCCAAGTCTATCTACAAGCCTTCTAGGATAGTCACGAGGAATCAACTTCCAAGCTGTTTCCCAAGACTTGTCCTTTAAATCTTTGCATAATAAGTCTGTTAAAACAATTCCTTTAATATTTCTGGTTTAAGTACTTCTACTTGTAATAGAACATCTTCTTTGTTGAATCAATCTTCCAAAAGGAAGACATGTTTTGTGTGTGGAAGTAAATTTCATTTAATTAAGGATTGTGATTTTTATGAGCAAAGATTGGGTGTATGTGCTCTTTCGAGAAACCTAGACCGGTGTGGACCAATGTTAAGAATATTCCACCTTATGTCCCACAAGCAACTTATATCGACTCTCCTTGGAGGAGATCGGTGATAGACCTTATGTGCAACCTACTAGCCCATACTTTAAACATGGTTCTTGGCCGCATATGTTGACTCTATGAATAATGGGAAAGGATGTTGGGATGCTGTCAAGACCTCGCAGTAGTTCTTGGAATGATAAGGACCTAAATTTCAATGGAAACCCAAGAACAATGGTGGATCTTTCTCTCTGTTAGAATCCCTTAAGCGCAAAGTTTAAGGAGGCATAGGCTCGGGGAGGATTTTATTTTATTTTGTTTTGTTTTGTGAGTTTCTTAGTTAAAAAAAAAAAAAAAAAAAAAAAAAAAAAAACTTACTTTCTCTTGCGGGTTTCTTGCATTTTGTTGATGGTTTTAACTCACCACTATACCTTGTGTGTATCAAAGAGTTGGCTAGTCCAAAGGGTACAACTTTGGTAAAGACACATCAAATCTGTTGATAGGCGTAATGATTTGCTCAAAATCATAGGGTTCAAACCACCCATGCTTAATTCTTTGAAAGTTGTATGGTCATCAATTCACCATGGTATATTCCTTGTTGAAATCCAAGAATTGGCTAGCCCACAAGTATATGGCTTGTGGTAAAGGCATCTGAATCCATATTTGGTTATCAATTCACCAATTCTAAGAATTGACTAGTCTTGAGCAAGCGACTACGGTAAAGACACATCAAATCCGTTTATATAGTTTACGATTTGCTAATAAATCGGATGGTTATCAATGTACCATATTTTTGAACTTAAACATTTGGCTACTCCGGTAGAGATGGCTATTGGTAAAGAGACATCAAATCCATTATTTTCAATGATTCACTCTCACATGAGTTAACACACCGGATGTGATGAGAATAGTATGCAACTAATAAGTCTTGATGTAAAATATGTCATTTGTTCTTGCAAAGACCAGCGTTTCAAAGTTTGGTCATCATAAAGATGAGATTACTATTGGTTCTTTACTCGATGTTTGAGAACAATCCTCTAAATCTGCGATCTTTAAGATCTATCAAGGTTAGAAGCGGAACTTAACCAAGTCAAATTCCGGTTTAGGGAGGATTGTTGGGAATTATGCAGTAGGATTTCTACATCAATTATGCCAAGGATTCATGAAGTAAGCGAATCTGTTGAAGAAGAGATTTTCTTTGAAGTATAAAATCCGTGCTGTGTTTCTATTTGAAGAGTGGAAGGTGACTAGGATCTGCACACGCTTTATTAATTATATGCTAACCCATCATTATTCTTGAACCGCCCGAGGTTAGCATGGGTATTATTGTCTTTCAATATTGTTTAGTGTTTTAGTCATTAAATGCATGCTTGCATGTTTAGTCGATTGAGTAGTAATAGTTTAGGGTTCCTTGTCTATAAAAGGAACTTCATAGTTTGTAATAGAAAACTAATTCGAAACATAGAGTTTCAGTTAATAAAAGATCCATAGAGGATCTAAGTGTTCTTAGTTATAACAGCTTGTATTTACATTCCGCTATAGAATACGAGTTGTAGAGATTTTCTATTAGTTTGCTTATGATTACATAGGCAACACTAACGATCCACGAGTGCTCAAGATCTGTCAAGGTCTGTCAGTGTTCAACATACCAGGAGGTAAAACAGTGATTTCAAAAGTATCATTTCTATATAAAGCCTCAATTTCATTATTCATAGCATCAGTCCAATAGATAGATTTAGAAGCTTCAAAATAGTTTTTTGGCTCATGAATTTTATTTAACTGAACTGTAAAAAAATAATTTCTAGAGTTAAGCTTAGAATAATTCACAAATTTTTCAATACCATACTTAAGCTTAGATTCAACAACAAA
The DNA here is from genome assembly GCA_022545495.1 of Chrysanthemum lavandulifolium. Classification (NCBI taxonomy): domain Eukaryota; kingdom Viridiplantae; phylum Streptophyta; class Magnoliopsida; order Asterales; family Asteraceae; genus Chrysanthemum; species Chrysanthemum lavandulifolium. Next base: position 61,813,686 of record CM040246.1, read on the forward strand.
GTCATTATAATTTCTGGGAAAAACAGAAGGTCTAGAAGACCTTCTCAAAGGTACTTCTTCCTGAACTAGAGAATTTGAATCTTGATTCAAATTACCCTCAAAATTAATGTTTTCTTCAAGTGTAGTTACCATCTCATCCTCATCAACAAAAGACACTCACATCCTTGTTATGATCAATGATGGGGTCTCTACCGAGATAAAGGAGAGTAGCTACCTTCACTTGGTGACTCAATGTCACTATTGGATTAAGGTCTCTCTTTTCATCATTGGGTAGTTCGGGGTTTCAACATCAAAAATTTCAAATGATTTAAGTCTTGAAAAATATTTTCGATATTATTGTTCTTATCGTGAGAGATTCCTTAAAAGGAAAAATAGACTCAAAAAATTTGACATTTCTAGAAAAGATGAATTGATGCTTATCAAGACTATATAACCTATATCTCTTTAGAATTAGAATACCCCATCATCACACATTTTTCAGATCTACTACTCAATTTATCATGATTATTAACAATAGTAGCAAAACATAAACAACCAAACATCCTTAAATCACAGAGAGCGGGTTTTTTTTATCATATATCATCTCAAAAGGAGATTTCCCATTAAGCACAGAAGAAGGAAATCTGTTAATAAGAAAAGTAGCAGTAAGAACACATTCAGTCCAAAATTTAAGAGGAATTCCCCCTGAAACTGAAGGGATCTAGCTACATTCAAGAGATACTAATGTTTCCTTTCAGCAATACCATTTTGTTGTGGAGTGTATGCACAAGAGGTCTGATGGGTAATACTTTTTTCCTCACAGAACTTAGAAAAAGTATGATTAACAAACTCAGTACCATTATCACTTCTAAAACTCTTAATTTTTTTTATCAAATTGAGTTGCAATCATATAATAAAAGATAGTGATATAATGAACAGTTTCATCTTTGGTTTTAAGTAAGTATACCCAAACAGCCCTAGTGTAATTATCCACAATAGTCAAAAAATATTTATAACCTTCTTTACTAGCAACCTTATAATGCCCCAAAGATCTAAATGAACAAGTTCACCTAAAACAGTTAAAGTATGATCACTTAAAGGAAAAGGTTCTTTAGTTTGCTTAGCCCTTTGACAAGTTTCACAAACCAAATTTTGATCTTTTGAATTAAATTTCAAATCGGGTTTAAAACATTTAGAATAGGGTCGCAAGGTGACCAAGCTGCGGTGCGGTCATATTGAGAAAGAGAAGTTTGAAAAAGAGAGTTATGACTTTTAAAAGAGATACCTCCAGAATTGAAATAATATAAACCACCAGACTTATTACCAGTCCCCAGAACTTTTCCCATATTCAAATCCTGATTCAAGAAATAGCATTTATTCTCATCAAAGGCAACCACAATTTTATTATCTTTAGCCAGTTTATGAACAGAAATTAAAGTGACACAATATTCTGGTATAACCAGAACATCATATTATATTAAGGAATCAGTTAGTTTTAGATTTCCAATTTTGGTAATAAAAGCTTCAGTCCCATTAGGATGACCAACCTTTATTTTAAGATGAGAAATATCAAAAACATTTATTAATTCCTTGTCACAATGTGTCATATGCTAGTTAACACCAGAATCCAAAAATTTTCCATCAGAAGTAAGTTTAGATTTCAAATTACAATTTGTAGAAAAAAACTTATGAAAATTCTAATTAAAAACTCTGCTATTATTAAAATAAGTACGTGCCATATTGGCCTGCACACTGTTTCCTTTGAGTGTATTGTCTTTGATGAGAGAAATGAGAGTAGTAAGTTGTTCATCTGTAAATCCAGAAGATGAACTAGACCCCACATAGTTATTGTTAGAAAACATTTTGGTAGTATTATGAGGTCTATTATTGTTACTCTTTTTTCCAAAATTTGGAGGATACCCACTCAATTTAAAACATCTTTCTTGAGTATGGCCATTAAAACCACAATTTTCACAAACAAGAGTAGAACCAGTATTCATTCTATTATCAGATACTCTATTAAAATTAGCAGAAGGATTATTAGATTGAGCATTCTGATTAATAGGTCTAACAGATTGACTGGTCTGATTATTAGTCTGATTCACAACTCTAGAAGTAAAAGGAGAATTATGATTTCTACTGGTACTTCCAGACACAACATTCCTATGATTCTCCTCACTACTGATAATTGCATAAGTACCTTTAACATCAGGCAAAGGATCTCTAGAAAGAATATTACTTCTTATTTGCATATAAGTATCATCCAAACCCATTAAAAATTGCATTAATTTTATAAGTTGATTATGCTTTTTAAAATTATCACCAGCATGACAAGTGCATCTAGGGAACTGAACCATATCATCAAATTGTTTTCACAAAGTACTCATTTTGTTAAAATATTCAGAGATTGTAGTGCCATTCTAAGTTAATGAATTTATCTTATGATGCAAAATAAAGGTTACAGAACCATCAACCCTGTCAAAGGTATCTTTTAACTCATTCCACACATCAGATGCACTTTTAGAAAAAATTTGCCCAAGAAACAACTCTTCAGAGATGGAATTTAGAATCCATCCCAAAACAATAGCATTAACCCTGTCCCATTGCTACCCAAAACTTCATCAGTATTGGACCTTCTACATGTTCCATCAATAAAACCAGTTTTATTTTTGGCCTCTAATGCTAAAAGCATTGCACAAGACCAAACATTATAATTTTCGGTTCCTTTGAGTTTTATTGAGACAACAGTTAAATAAGCGAATCATTTGGATGTAAATGTGAGGATGACTCAAATCCAATTTACTTATTAAAGTAACTGGGTTCTCTAGTTTATACTCATCATCGGTATAACTATGAATAAAATTATGAACAAACATTATACCAAGAAACATAAACAAGCACAGATAAGAAAAGAAAGTAGTTCACATGCTTTCCTTGCCACTAAAGTGGTAGGTCGAGTTCACACAAGCACACAACAAATTAAAGAACAACAATCAATTAGAAAGAAAAAATAAACTACTCAACCAACAATCAATCACAACTTCCAATAATTCCAAATCCTATCATCCGGCAATCTAAACAGAAAATAAGAGCATAAATTAAAAAAGAAAAGCGAGAGAGGTGTTACAGAGCACGCAAGAACAATCAGCAGCGGAATAACAGACCTACTATACCCTAGATTCACTTAGTCTAGGGATATAGCGATATATCTGAGAAGAACCAAGATCCAAGAACCAACAAACCCTAATTTTCGAATTGGGGCAAATCACTGAGAACCACTTCCAATCTTAACAAATCACTAGATCTATCGATTAAAGAATCTTAATCGATCTCAGAAGCCTTTAATCACAAAAGCCCCAAATTTCACCAAACCCTAATTTTCTCAAAAATTAGGCGTTTCTCAAAAAACTTAAAGATCAATTAAATCAACCACAAGATCTATCAATTAACACAAATTAATTGACAAATCAACTTACAAATTAAAAATCCCCAATTTTAACGAAACCCTAATTTTTCAAAAACGATTTTCAAAGCAGGTTGCTCTAATACCATGAAGAAAAACATATTCAATTGATAACAAAACACTTTTATTACTCAAAAAACAAGTTTACAATCATCAGAAAACTATTCTCAAACAGTTTATCTAAACAAGAACACAATATTTGATCTCAATCAAATATAACAATATCAAAACATCATAAACAAGTGTTTTGATCAAGGGAATCAAGAACACGATTAGGGTTTACAAGAGAGTATTTTAAAGAGAGTATTTTGAGAGAGAGTCGTATTCAGAGATAATAAGAGAAAGACTTTGTCTTTCTCTTTATATAGCCATAGAATATCAGCCTTGCACCTTCTTCTTTTATCAACTTGCTATAACTAACCCAAAGTATACCACATCTTAAAATATTAGCACTTCAAGTCCCTCAAGATTCATAGAACTTCAACATCCAACCCCTTAACTTCTCATCAACAAATAAGCTTATACATAATAATCTGCAATCACAATAAGCAATATCAGATTACAAATAAGCTCTTAGATTATAAATCTCAACATGTGTTTGTTAAAAGTAGTAGTGAGATGTATTATAGGACCTTTGGAGGCCGGGAGGGCCCCCCCAAATTTTCTGGCACCTAGTGTAAACATTATAGGTTTTAAGGGTAATTTAGTTGAGGTTACAAACAAATCTCCGATTCGGCCCTCCCAAAATAAATTCGGCCCCCCCAAAAAAAATGTTCAAGTTCCGTCTATGGCAGTAGCCACAACTCACCGCTAACAGCTTCTTAAAGAAGTATTAGAAAAATGAGCATTCCTAAAAAATAACAAAGCTCACCGCTCCTTTGTCAAACGATTACTAATAATCAAAATGCTCATTGCTCACCGCTCCAAAAAGCTCTACACCGCTTCATGCCAAACATACCCGAGGCACTGAGTGCTTTTATCGATTACTTATACTTTGTTTAAATAAAAGTAAAGTAAAGTAACGCCCAATGCCGCTTTCCACGGGTTATAGGTGCAACACCGTTTTCGATTGTATGGGGAGGTTAAGATGTGATGACCTTACCCTACCTAAGGTAGAGAGGTCGCTTCAGTTCTACCAAGGTAGAAAGGACCTCCGACCTTTGTAGGAGTGAGGATCGAACCCACGACCTCTCGGTTGAGTATAAAAGAGGTTCCAACCGATCCAACCCTCTTGTTTTATACTTTGTTTAAATAATAAATATAAACATTAAATGAGAAAACATGCACACACACAAAAACACCCTCACCACTTTTATTTCATTCGACGGTCACCACCACTAAATCACTCATTATTTTACCCTACCACTAATAGTCTTTCCATTCATGTAATGAGCCTTCACACATGATTATGTCAAAATCAATCAGACCACGTGTGACCTTATTGCGTCTCGCCTTAGGGTTTTATGTTACTTTTTCAACCATCATCTTGCCGCTTTTATTCTATGTTGATTTCATTATCATTACTAACTATTTTTAACGAGACACGTCATGCCAAACTAATCTCAATCCGACCGCTATGGCGACCTCAGCCACGAGCTCCCCATGTTGATCCATCGCTAAACCTATTGTGGTGGATGCACTTACAATGTATTCAAAAAGTTAATAGGTATATTTGAGTGTTTGGATTGAGTTGAATAACCGATATTTGTCATTTTAATTTAATGGTATTTTTGGCAATGAGCATTTTAAGAATGTTTAGCGTTTAGAATTAAATACTTGTTTGGTAAATAATGTTAACATTTTGTTTCCTTCTTGAACAACACTTTTCAAATTCTATGCGAAGAAACATTTAAGAGAGTAATAGAGCCATTAGAAATTTGAGATTACAACTGCGCAACCAACCGCGTCTATAAAACAAACATTGGTTGTTGCTTACGGTTAGTACTAATTTCCCCAAACATAGCCTCAAAGTGTTAATGTGTTACTAATAAGTTACTTGTTTCATTTGATTTACTATTTCTACAATATCTCTTGCGTTATGTATTGATACAGCATATAAACTGCCTTGTAATAAGCTTATGTTGTTAAATATAAGTTTTGGCAAACAACCCTTGGACATAGTTTATTTACTTCCAAAATTCTGCGTATGCTGACATTTTTTTTGAGTGTTTGCATTGATTATTCAAACTTCTTATATAGTTAGTGTATGTTTGGCAAAATTAACTCTAAGCTGTATGTTGTAAGCTGTAAACTATAAGTTGTAAGTTGTAAGAAAATTGTTATAACGTGAGTTATAAAATTGTATCTTTTTTCAATAAAAATGTTTGGTAAATTAATTGTTAAATATAATTATAAGTTGTTACGATTATTTTATGTTTTAACACCTCTCAGTCTTAAAAGTTTTCATGAATCGCCTTTTCATTTTGAGCTACTTGTTTAAAATAAAACTTGAAGTTGATATATCCAAACAGAACAATTTATTTTGAAGGAGATTAGTTTTAGAACAAAAATTTTACAACTAAAAAAAAGTTGCATCAAACAGGCCTTAGTAATTTTGAAATTTTGAAGGTGTAAACATACTTGATAAGGAATGCCAAACACCCATCATTTCTTACAGATTAGCAAATGAAGTGATAGGAAGTTGCTAAAGTTGTAAACGACTCGAACTATCACTGACTTGCTCGTGGACCGCTTCGCAAGAACTCTCATTAAGTATTAAACTACTTTTCAAGTTATTCAACAGTCAGTGCCAAACACGCAGCTTTCATACAAGAAAACAGTTGAGCTGATGGGAAGTTAATTTTGCAATTTGCATTATAGTGGTTTTGGGCTTAAGAAGTGTAATTAGGCGGTAATACAGGGTACTAGTATAATATAATGTAGTTAAGGAGAATCATATCACGTGAGTAAGCAAACGCCAATTGGGGATCAGAGATGAACTATACCTTTATCTACCCTCCAGCTTGTTCTTTTGGATTTTAGTTTTAGCATACCACCAAATCTGATCCACAAGATTAGCATTTCATTTCTTTTTGGATGCTTAAAATAAATGATATTCACACAAAAAAAAATATATATATGAATGATATTCATAAATATAAACGAGGTGGAAACCCCCGCCGCGTTGCGGCGGAGTTTTTTCTAATTTTTTTAAACTACGCTGCACCAACTATATTATTGAAATGTCTCATTTTTCTTTCATTCCAGTTTGCATCAATCAGAAATTATAAATATCATCCAACATTTCAAAGCCAACAACCATATTTGAGATAAAAAAATGTAACTTGCGGTTAGTATAAACAATATTAATAAGTTGATAAAAATGCTATATTACAGAACCAATTATAGACGCGTAATATATAAAATACGCATAAACTATACTGATGGATGTTCTTCTCTCATTTTTTGATCATGGATCGTAAACCTAAAGAGAAAAGAAAACATCTAACATGTTAGTTAAATACAATGAAATCCAAATTTACATGAAGACACCAAACCTATGCATTCCTGAAAGTATAATGATTGTTGTTACATTTGATTTGCAATATTTGAGTATCTATTAATTATTCATCAACAAACCTGGTAATCACTTCATTTCATTTCTAAAATAAAACTTATGCATTACATGAACACACAAAACTTACGCATTACATGAACACACCAAACAGCTCTAGTAACGGGTCCAGTAGCTATATCATACGCTTATTGAGTCTTTGAATATTCTCTGAAACTTTATTTGTCATACAAATTTAATCAACAAACCTGGTAGCCACTTTATTTCATTTCTAAAATAAATTATTATCAATAGAGTACAAAGTGCATAAGACGTAGCCATTTCTTACCTGATAGGCTCACCCCCTGAACACATCCCATGAACACACCTACTGAACCACACATAATTGAACTTATATATGTTGTGACCCGGCCAATGAATCACTGAACCACACTGACATAGCTCACATTGTTACTTGATTTCTTGTCGTCATTGTGTCCTACCGCCGCTTACATGGGGGCTGGAATATCGGAACCCAAAAAGTCTTATAATCAAGAATCAAAAAACATACTGTCATTTCATGAGCAGTACAAAAGTAAGATACCCTTCTTCTTTTCGAATACTTTTAGACAATATCAAATTTGTATTCGCATTCAAGAGTTTAGGAAGTTTTAAGCATACCCGTGAACGCATTCTCGGTAATTTTGGGTTTTAACTTAGGTGGTCTACCCAATATCCTTTTTGGAGCAACAATCACGGCTGCATGTATTTTCATCATATTGCTTGCAAGTAGCTTCCCGGATGAATGAAAAAAAATTTAGCCCGTCCATCTTACTACCTCTAATATGAAAAACTATAAATAAAGGTAAGAATACTCACCAAGGATAGGATTATTTGCGGGGGATCGAGGCCTTTTATTCTTTGATGTCATCAGTTGAGCGAAGCTTTGGAGCAGGACTCATATATGCCACAATCTCTCATAGAGGAACCCTTTTGGTCGACTATATCGTGGGATCATCCCCCGGACCGAAACTAATGGCGAAAAAAGTACATTATATTCAAGTGAAAGGAGAGGTCTCACAGTAACATAATTATAGATTTAACAGACGCTTTATGTCATATGTTTACCTTGCTGTCGGTTTGTAAACACAATCACCTAAGAGCATGGAAGTTGCATATTTAACATACCAACGTGCAAATAGTTGCGAGCAACTAAAACCATAGTAGTTATAATATCGTTATTTATTACTAAAAAACCTCGTTGCGTCTTTGTTTTGAGCCAATCTGATTCATTTAATACATGATACTACATACATATTTGGTTCACAAATTAGCAGTTCTTCATTACTATCCCAAGTTTATAAATGCATATTTATGTTTTTTCCGAGGAGAACTTACTTGTACCTTTCAACGTAGACTACATAGCGATTTTCCAACTCTCCTTTTTTCATATGATGAAGAACACCATCCCCTGTCCGAGAAAGGGGAACCTTTGTTGCTTTTCCATATTGGCCAAAGTATTATGTATGCTCCAATAGTTGCATCCATAAAGTAACTCGTTATCTACATTTAAGCGGTGTCTGTTTAAGCTTATTTTTGTTTATATATTATAAGTATTTTTTTTGCCTCGAATTTAACTCACAATAAGGCTCGGTCCACTATCGCAATCTTGGAATATATATAAATTTATAAGGATTATTATATCTCGATATCGTTTGATACGTTTGGTTCGACGTTTCGTTCACGATCACTCAACTTTTCATAGATTATGGAATTTACACATTATCCGGATCATGGTATTTACACATTATCTTGTACACCGATTCTTGTTCGAGTGTATGGCCATTGTATGTTGCTTTACCTACAACATGTAGGTCATATTTTGAGAAAGGTTTAGAGACCTAAGCGTGCTTACGCTATTAATATCTACGATGTGCAAGCGAGACTAACCTTTAAGCTAGAGTCTAACCTTCCGGAAAAATCACGTAAAAAGGTTTTCTTTTCGGAGGATGGAGGGCCTAATAGTAGTGTCATCCTATTAATGTAAGAGTTAATAAGATAAAGATCTTTAAATGAACGGCAATTAACAGGTGGTTAAACTTGTTGGTTCTTAGTCTCATTTATCAAAGCAATATGAAAGAATTAAGGAAAAGACAACCTTGTTGGTTCTTAATTCAATCGATCGATTTACCTTAAATCAACATCATAGTCTCAATATATCATGCAGCTAAGGTTTTCATTTTCAAAGCAATATCAAAGAATTAAGCAAAAGACAACCTTAAATCAACATCATAGGCGCTAAAAAGAGAAATGAAATTATATTAGAAGTCGTTGTAGTAAAGTCACCTACATGCTCCTTTGGTAAAGATAACATAAAGCTACGAATTCCATCAACGTGAGCAAATACATTAATTCTCTAACCTGTAAAAAAACATATATATCCTAATGTAAGATAACAACTAATGTAATAACCATTCTAAACTTAAAAACACAACAACAAACACCACATGATGCCACTTAATACCCGAAACTGCACCAGAATCATAAAGTGAATAACTTGAAAGAAAGCCAATACATATATCTATAACAACTCAAAACTTACAAAAATCAAACAGGTTTAAAAAAACTCAAAAAAGTACCTCAAAAATCCAAAAACGTTGTTGATGGCTTTCGTTGGTATGTAGCTCTTACCTTGCACCTCATCATCCTCTGTAAATAATGCTCGTATTATAGCAGGAAAGAAATTTCAGAACAAACGCTATAATACATATAAATATATAATAATTAAATAAAACCAACACCAAATCTACATACCTTGTTTATTCTTAAAAAAAACCAAAATCTAAACCCTAATTGTTTGTGTAACTGTTCCAACAAAAAAAAACCCCCTCAAATTCGAAACCGTAGCTTTTGTATTATCGTGTTTGTGGAAGGTTTGAGAAGAAGAGATAACAGCCGACCGCGGCGAACAGGGAAAGATGAAGCTTATCGGAAAGATCAAACATGAAGATCTGAAGGTCGGCGAGCAATAGGAGGTTGAGGTTTATCTGGAAATATTTAGAAACCCAAGGTGTAGGTAACGTTTTGTATACAAAGCACTCAGGTCTATCAATTAAGTCGGTTTATAACCCAAAGAAGAAAAAAAGGAAGCGGGCCTGTAATAACTTTTGGGCTGCCTTAGCCAAACAATAGGGCAACCACCCAACAACTTATTTACTATCGTAAGGTTGGCATCTGTATCGCACGTGCGAAGGAAACGTTTTTTTTAGTCCACCGACCTAGCGGATTAAGAAGTATATAGAATAATAATATCGAGACAAATACTATGGAGTATAATATTAAGTTTTGAATCTACTGGAAGTTGTTATATTTTGGATCAAATAGTGTTGAATCAGTATAACTTAACTTTATTATTCATCTTTGAAAGCTTCAATTCTTCAACTAACAGATACAAAATCAATTTAAATTAATAAAGACTTCCTTTGTGCAACAACAAAACAACGTCCATCCCGGAACCAAGTATTGGAGGGTGAGATGTAGACAGTCGCCTTCTCTATCGGGGTAAAGAGGCTAACACGAAAACTTCCTTCATGCCACAAAGATATTAGGTACTTGCGAACCAAGTCCATACATACAGCATGGACCACTCTTAGTTGGCTTGTTGGCATGTACCATTTGTCATGATCCTCTATAGTCATAAGACTTGTTTGCTTTACCACCCTCATCCACGGCACTTTAGACTCGTATCCTAGAAGAGTAGAAGTAGTTTTCTTTTCCATGACTGTTAAAACTTGTTAAGCATTCGATTGATGATAGATTTAAAAATATATATATATATATATATATATATATATATATATATATATATATATATATATATATATATATATATATATATATATATATATATATATATATATATATATATATATAGTGAAGTTAAAATAAAAAACGAATATCCGTAAAAAGAATAAAAGATTTTTTTCAAAAAAAGTTCATGAAAAATTAAAAAATCACACAAAATCGGGTATGTTGGTGCATAAAACTTTTGTGAAAACATTTTTATAATTTTGAGTTTGACACGCTTTTTAACGCACAAAAGCAATTTTGATCATAAAAAATTTTGATGCACAAAATTTTTAACTTGTTTTAGTTTGATCAATGTTATTTTAATGAAAAAGTCGAAAAAAGTTGGGTGCAACCAATTTTGATCGCAAAAAAGGAATTAATCATAAACGTATATTTTCATAATTTTTTCGGAAAAAATATCCACTTTTGAAAAAAGTTTTCACAACTTTTTCACGCACCATCATACCCGATCTTGTGGGATTTTTGGGAATTTTAAGTGAACTTTTTGAAAAAAATCTTTTATCTTTTACGGATATTTGTCTTTTTATTTGATCTTTATCATATATATATATATATATATATATATATATATATATATATATATATATTTTACGGTGGAACACTTTAAAACCAGGTTTTAGCAGCTTCTTCCTGCGCAGCAATAGTAAGAGTGGATTTATGATTACAGAAACTAATGTACCACTCTTTTACGGCCCATAAGCGTATGAAAGAGACGCAGGTAATAGCGTTCATAACCCGTCCCCTTGAATCCTTTATTACACTCGACCAAACTAGCAATTATTTTAGATATGCTAGGTAAAAAGTTTGTCTCTAGAAATGATAAATTTGGTCAAAGCAGTAATTGTTGCCTAAGATGAGTTTCATGCAGCCAAGTCACATTTTATACGGTGCCTGCCCTTTAATGCGGTTACCGAGATCTTTCTCACCATGCAATATTCGACTAAACTCTTCCGTATTTTGTTGCTGCATTTGGGGATAAACAAAAGTATTTTACGCGAACAGTTGTTACATCAGGTGATTACGTGGTCTTGACTTTGCTCTGCAGCGTATGAGAAGATATGATACTTCGTCTCAAATACCAAACGCTTAGCAAAGAGACTGACTGTAACAGACTAGTGACAAGTCAAGACAACCGCAAGCAGCTTTGTATTACTAAAAATTGCAAGCCAGAAAAAAAAAAAAAAAAAAAAAAACATTTGATTGCTAAATGTCCTTTATACGAGTAAATAATATGCAGCAACGGGTATTAGGCCCTTGTTTTTCATCTTTTAAAGCAGATCAGTCCGACAATTGCAAACAGAGTAGCTCAACGCCAGTTTGCACTTGTATGCGATAGGGGTCAGTCGCTCACGCGGAACATAGGCACAAACACAGTGCATAGAGTGTAAACAGGCGCAAACACAGTGCATAGAGTGTAAACAATAACTTTGTCTGAAAACTATGTAACATATCTTTCAAAAAGATATCTCAAAGTTGAAAAAAAAAAAAAAAAAAAAAAAAAAAAAAACCTTAATCGGCTCTAAATAACTTAAACGATGTCTTAAAAGACACACGAGAATCAAAATGTGATGATTTCATTGGTAGAGTAATGCACGATGATTCAACAAGGCATCCTACGTTTGAGAAAACTATGAAAGTGGAACTCATTCTATTCACGTAAAAACAATAATAACAACACATCCACTTGAATATAAAGGTGCCATAAGATTAGACAAGCCTGGTTTCTTTAGCTTTGAGAAAACTCAAATTGCATTATTGACAATACAACCTGCTCTAACTGTCTCCTATTTTACTTTATAAGCCTTATTCCATCAATATCTACGGGCTTTCACAAAACTCCATCATCTGAAAAACAACAAATAATAAAATATAAGACGACAGAAGCTAGACAATACTCAAAATTACCGATGTATGTGAGTAATACCTTGCCACACATTGGACACGTGTCACTTCTTTCCATCCATTCATATATACAACCGAGATGAAAATGATGAGAGCACTTCGTAACTATTTTAGGATTCTCCAAAGTATATTCTGCATTATATCATATTTCAAACTTTATCAATAAAGGACCATGTAAAACTGGAACGGAAGAATCTTATCATAGCACAAACAAATTTACCATCAAGACATGTGGGGCAAACATCTTCATCATCTGAAGTTTGCTCATACAATAGCCCTTCCCAGGCTTTCACTTTCAACAACTTGTCCAAAGACTCAAGATTACCACTTTTAGAATCTTGATCGGTAGAATCAATGCCCAATCTTCTCTTTGTAAGTTCTGTAACTGATTGTGAATCCTCTTGGAAATGAGTCACAGATTTTTCTCGTCTAAGCACCAACCCACGTTGCAAACGTGGGAATCTGTGGTCAGAATCATAAGATAAGGGTCTTGTGGTTGTTTGGTTTTCATCATTTGTAGCTGATAGTGGAAAACCAACAGTTGAAGATGAAGTGGTTGCTTGGGTAGGTGATGATACGGGCAGTCCTTCAATCCTCTGAAACAATGCACCATACTGCATATCGTACAGTACCCAGATCAAGAATAATTAGCCATAGAACTAGCACTAAAGGGTGTTTTTGCATTGTGTCTTGAAAGTGATTTTAACATTATGTTACAAATGTGTTGCAGAAGATAGTGTTTCGATGTGATTTTGCTTTTCAAAGATGTGATAATCTAACAAATCCATTGTTTCAGTGTTTGGGAGGTAGGATGTAGACAGTCATACCCTAAGGTATAGAGGCTGCTTCTAGGGAGACCTCCAGAACGATTTACATATAACCTGACCCCTAATCATCTGACAATCAAAGTAAATTTTCTTGAGGCTACTACTAAACTGATTATTTGATGCAATGTGTTATCAAAGTGATCATTTGATATTGACAATCAAGCATAATGCAAGAGCTAGTTGTAACACCCTAGGCAAATCCCACATCGGTTGTGGCCTAGAGAGATGCTGGGTACATAAGTTAACATTCGCCTTACAATGACACAACGCGTTTTGTGGTCTACTGTAGGTGGAGTTCCTAAGAATTGGCAGTTAAGCGTGCTTGTGTGAAAGTAGTACCGATTTGGGTGACCTGCCTGGAAGTCTTCAAGTGGGGGTCACAAAAGCAAATCCGTGAGCCTGCGGGCAAAGTGGACAATATTGTGGTATGAGTAGGCGGGATGTTACACTAGTGGCGAAAGCGCTTCTGGCGTCAGAACTTAGATGTTTGTGAAAACGGATGTTTGGGTAATTCAGACTACTATGACCACTTCTCACCCGCACACTTGCACTTGCCGGAGGTCTTCATGGAGGCAGTCTCTCTACTCTCAGGTTTATACAGGGGGTAGGGGTAGGATCTGTCTACATTCTACCGCCCCCGTACCCCGCTCTGGCGGGATTGGGTATGTTGTTTCGGACTACTATGACCACTAAATGGTGATATAATCATACTCAATATTGTTCCTAGACTAGAAAGTATAAACTGAGTTGATAACGCAAGAATAATAATCAGTTTCAAGACACAATGGGTGAATTAAAATGGTTAAATAAATAAAGAAATCTTACCCCAGTAAACAATTGGTGGAAAAAGAATCTCAAACAGAGACAGTGTCTATAAAAAGAATTAGTTTCAAAGTCATCACCACATTCCCAGCACCATATTGATGAACTCATCTCTTATTATATTAATTTCTAAGCAATCAGCAAGCCAGCTTTAAACTGTAATAAAAAATAAAAAATGAAAATAGAGCATACAAGTAACAATTATGAATTTATGATGAATAAAAAAAATAATAATAGGGTAAAATATACCGGTGGATGATCGAAAGAAAAATCGAGAAAGAATATTAAGAAAGAATTGTTTGTTTGGTAGTGAAGCGAAGTCTCCAGAGGGATGATATGGTATGAATAATAGAAAGAGACAGATTGTGCGAGCGTGTGAAACCATCTTTGTTTCTTGGTGAAATATGTCGAAAAGACTCTTTTCTCCTTGAGCATGCCTCCACTTGATTTGCACACAAATTAAAAAAGGAATCGCTACTTACGCAAAAATGTTTGCATCATAATTTGTGCATTACAGTTTGTACTTTACAATATTGTAATGCATAAATTGTGATGAATACATCAAAAAATGTGATGTAAATATCACCTCTCAGTTTAAAATATCTTGACATATATATATTCTCATATTGCTTTTAGTCATATTTTTATTTAGACACCGATTATATAATTGTTTAAAGAGTAAATTGCAAAATCGATCTCTAAGCTTTAGTAAATTAGCGTTTCGTCCCAAAACTTTGAAAAGTGCAAATATCGTCCCCTGGGAAACTTTGGGGTAAATCGTCCTGCTTCGCATTTGGGCGTTAACCTGAGCCGCGCGTTGCACGAGGACTTTGGACTTTTACATCAAACCCACCTTTTAATATTCCACCCACCCTTTTTGTTTCTCGTTTCCCACCAAATTCACATCCCGAGTTCCCACAGATTGACTTTGAAAACCCTAAAACCAATTACTCTTTATCCTAAAACTTGATTGAATCAAAATTGAGTCCCTAAACTTGAAAACTAACAAAATTGAATTATGATTACGGATTACAAGTTTGGTACTTTAGAGCAGGATGGAGTGCATTTGATCCATATGATGTTTATGGTAAGAAAATGTTACCAAGTAAGAAACAAGTTTTTTTAAGAAAAGTGTATTATGCTAATTGTTGTTGTTGTTTTGTTTGTTTAATAAGCAGTGGGGCATCGAAGTGTTTTCAATGAAGCTTTTTCATGGTGGAACTTTCACACCATCACCAAATCGTAGGTATTTTGGGGTAAAATCGGTTTATTGATTTGTTAGATATTGAACAATTTACAATTGACATAATACATTCGATAGTGAAAGCAGTGTGGAAACCCACGCGATCGTGATGGATTGAGCGAAAGGACTTACTTTGTAACGACACTTAAACCGTAGGGACTAATTTTGCCAAGTTGCTATAGATATCAATTAATGCTAGATGACTTACTTTGCATCGTCACTTAAACCTCAGTGACTGTTTTTGCATTTAATGTTTGGACTTACTTTGTAACGACACTTAAACCTCAAGGACTGTTTTTGCCAACTTGGGAAACTTTGCATTTAATGTAACATGGAATGATCTTTAGTATATATAGTAATAATAGTAATGTTGAAATATGATCCAAGGGACATAATGTATTATCGCTAGGATACCAAATAAGAGTTTAGACTTTGATTTGAGGGCATTGGCTTGAGATGATGATATTATTAACTGTCCAAATTTGTAAAGATAATAAGGTTATTGAAGTTTTCATTGAACATGGTGAAACCACGGTTGAAAGTTATTATATGCCTACGCTACGGAAAAAGTTCAAATAAGAGGCGAATGTGGATGATGAAGTAGTGGATTTAGATGAAGGATTACTGTTGCCATTAGAAGAGGAAGTTTTAGGGATGCCTAAGTCTAGAAAGCCTCTAGCTTTAGAGTGGTTGGTAGATAATGAGGTTGGGCAGCCTAGTGACTTAGGTGGTGATGAGGATGAGGTAGGTGGTGATGAGGATGAGGTAGGTGTTGATGAGGGTAATGTAGGTGGTGGTGAGGATGATGTAGGTGTTGATGAGGGTAATGTAGGTGGTGGTGAGGATGAGGTAGGTGTTGATGAGGGTAATGTAGGTGGTGGTGAGGACACAGTAGGTGGTGGTGAGGAAACTGTGTGTGGTGGTGAGGACAAGGTGGATGCTGATGAGAATGAGGAGAGGGTGGATATAGTGGATGATGAACACATCATAGAGCAAGTGTATGTCAACATGGAAGGGTTTAGGTTCTCAATCAATTCGATGATGAAAGGAAGCGGATGATGAACCTCGAGTTAGTATCAATGAGGATGAGATAGAGGCTATTGACTATGATTTGTATGAAAGTGAAATTGATGAAGAAGGCGATCGTAGTCTTAGAAGAATTAGCTTAGGAAATTAAGGAAACAAGGTATTGCTTCTAATGAGGGTGGAATTGTGAACTATTTTTTCCTAGGACGAGAATTTGGAAATAGGGAGGAAGTAAAGCAAAGGATAAAGGCATATGCACGATGAGACAGGAGGAACATAGAAATTGTAAAAATGATTTGGTTAGAGTGAGGGCTAAGTGTATTGGAATTGTTCAAAGTGGGACAAGGAATCTTTTAAAGGTGTTGCGAGATAATGTGAAAAAAAAGTAAACAAGGGCAAAAGGTAATTTGAGGTAGATGACAAATATAAATGCACATGGAGTGTCTATGTTACCAAGGCAGTTAATGATAAATGGCAAGTTAGGTCACTAGAAAATAAACACATCTGTTTACATTCGAGAAGTCAAACCTTGCACCTCACATTTCTTGCAAAGCATGTGGTAGATCTATTACCTCTCAACCCAGATATACCAATTGAAGCACTTAAAGCCCAGATGCAGAAAAAATTCCAGGTTGGTATTTCTAGACATAAAGCCTTTAGGGCCAAATCTAAGGCAGAGGAAAGCTTGAAAGGTGATGCTCAGTTGCAGTATGGCCTCTTGAGAGATTATGTCATGGAGTTAAAAAAAAGCCAATCCAAACACCACAGTTAAGATAGATGTGTACAGAAGTGAAGATCCATAGTCTAATACCAAGATGTTCAGGAGAATATATGTGTTTAGGAGCATTGAAAGATGGGTTTAGAGCTGGTGGGAGAGATCTCTTAGGTTTAGATGGTGCATTTATGAAAGCACCATATGAAGGACAACTTCTTACTGCTGTGTCTGTAGATGCAAACAATGGGATCTACCCTTTGGCTTATGGGATTGTGGAGTCAGAAAACATGCACTCATGGTTATGGTTCCTCAATAATCTTGGAGATGATCTTGAGCTAAACATTGAATCAAATTTCACTTTTATCACATAAGATCAATCCTACCACAGAGAATTGGGTACATGACTCATACAAACTTAAGACTTGGAAGAACCAATACTCACATAAGATCAATCCTACCTTTGGAAGACATTTATGGGAAAAGCATGAATGGCCATCTACCATATACCACCAAAATCACATCCGCAGTTGGAAGGCCATCCAAAAGAGAAAGAAAAGTGTTGTGGAACTTGATGAGTTGGTCGAGGTGGCAAGTTATCAAAGAAAGGAACAATTATGACATGTACAAACTGCAATGAAAAGGGACACAACAAAAGAGGTTGTAAGAAGCCAATGCAAGGACAAGCTGAAGCAAGTGGTACTCAAAGTGGTGTAGGGAAAAGGAGAGCTGCAAGCAAGAAAAAAACAAGTGGGAAAAAGGATGGTGCAAACAGCCGCAGTGCGGTGGAGTGCGGTTATAAAGCTAGAGCAGTGCAGTGGAAATGCGACTTGATTGGAAGTCAAGTTCAAAGTCGACTGCTTTGGAAGTCAAGCTCGGTTGTAGGAAGTGCAAGTTTTATGAGGATGACAAAGACAACGGCTAAAAGGCTCACCCTGACAAAGTAGCTATGCCTTTGTTTATTACACGTTATAAGACCTTGTTTATGAAGTTTAAGACTTTGTTTATCATGTTTAAGACTTTTAGTCATTTACATCTTTTGTGTCTTTTGGATGGTTTGTAACAGATGTTTAAGACTTTTGGATGTATGATATTGTCACATAATGTGACCATTTTCTCAAATCGATGCATGTTTTACTTTTGGAATTGTGACCTTTAGTATCTTCTTTGACATACCATTGATGTGCAAATTGTGCGGTACCGCAGTTTGTTGTGCAAAATGTGCAAATTGTGATCATGTGCATTTGCGCATTGTGCCAATGTTGAACCATTTGGTATCTCATTTGTCATGTGCGCATTGTGCCAATGTTGCACATTGTGCAACTACAACTTTGTTCTTTGACATACCATTCATCTCAAGCGCATTGTGCTAATGTTGAACCATTTGGTATCTCATTTGTCACTGCGCATTGTGCCAATGTTGCACATTGTGCAACTGCAACTTTGTTCTTTGACATACCATTCATGTGCAAATTGTGCCAATTTTGTATCTCATTTGTCACATACTAAAACACAAAAACAAAAACCTACAATTTGGTAACATGATTTCATTGAACATATAGAACCATACATCCAAAATTCATTGACCATAACACATTTTGGTCAATGTATAAGTTCAATTATTCATACCTATACATAACCTACTACCTACTACCCTACTACATCATCATAAAAACAAGGAAACAAACCCAGTGAAAACAAGAAAAACTTCAATCTTGATTTGCATCTTCCATTGAATTCATTGACTCTTCAAGGGTTCATTGACCTTATCAATCTCGGTATGATCCGAGTTGCTGCGTGGACACATTGGTGGATCCAACCAATCAAAATATCACAATCGGTACCATTACGCAAATACCTAATTGTTAACTTCAATCAAAGGATATAAAGTTCAAATAATTGTAAATGATGCAATTTTTAATAACTTACAATTTGGAAGCAAGAGTAAAACCTCGTCACGGGTTATGTGGGGTCCATGAACAACGCACACATGTTTTCGACAATGGCAAAACACCATTTGTGATTAATTATGATTTTCCCAAAAATTAGGGTTAGGGTTTTATGATTTTTAATTGGGTGGGTAGATGGATATTAAAGTGAGTTGGGTGGGTGGATTTTTTCAAAATAATCGGATCGATAAACAAAAGGGTGGGTGGGAATATTAAAGGGTGGGTTTGATGTAAAAGTCCAAAGTCCTCGCGGTAACGCACGTGGGTTTAGTGTTAACGCATGCGAAGCCTGGGACGATTTACGCCCAAAGTTTCCCGAGGACGATATTTGCACTTTCAATGTTTGGGACTAAACGTGCAATTTGGCCATAGTTTAGGGATGATTTTGCAATTTACTCTTGTTTAAATATGATCATGTACAAATACGACAAGTAAAAAATAGATAAATAAAATGTAAAAAATCACTTGCGTATCTTAAATACATAAAATAGAAAAAATCAAAAATTGAAGTGAAAGTTGAAAGTCAAGGTAATTGTTGAATATTGAAAATCATGCATTACATATTGATATTTTGGAAGAGTAACTATCCATGCATGTCATTTATTTAATGTACATTTGTAACACCCTCAAAAATGGCTCAGCGGAAACACACAAGTATTGGGGTGCTACTAAATTGATATCACAACATAAGCATAGAACAATTGGTTTTTCATAAATAAACTTTTATTCATTCTTAAAAACAATGTTTACATTATTGATTAGTGCGGAAAATGTCCCATTATAAAAAGATGGTCCCAATACATAAATCGAGTCGTCAATGACCATGCCATGCCTTTGCCTTGCGCCTCGAAGATAAGCTATCACTTCAAACACGAAGATACATGCTAAAAGGGGTCACCACGTTGGTGAGTTCATAGGTTTATTTAAAGGGATTTGGTACACTATTTCACATTTGGTTTTTGATGATCATTACATCTTGCATAATGTCATAAAATTTATGATTACATTTCATAAAAGAATTTCATTAGTGGACCATTAAAAGAGTATATGTACATTACAATGAATATAATGTCATATATTATAAATTTATTACGCTAGCACTAAGCTCATGCAACCGAAGCTACGACAGTTTCTGTATGCACAAAGAAGTCATACAAATAAGGAGCCCATGGCGAGTGTTTATCCCAATACACTCGGTCCCGACATGCTATATGCTTCACTTGACCCAAGCGGGTCAACCGAACATGGAGTCACCCCGATAGATCTATTTATAACATTCGCGCTTCAGGCGAGGAATGTGGTTCATGAAAAGGGCAATTTGGGATCTAAAGTCTTAGGCTAAAATTTGCGCAATATTCTAGGTCAAACATTTTGGTATGGTCCATAAAACATCTATGCATGATGAAAACTTTAAACATGTAAAAGTATAGTATGCATAGAATGCACAATTTTAGTAATTAAATCATTTAAGTAAAATGAGCATGTATCTTCCCCCAAAACAAGTATAAAATAGATTAAAGTCGGGGCTATGAAACTCACCTTGGCCATGTGCAATAGGAAGTCTAAAGGGAATTAAATCAAATGATGATAGTGCACGGCTCCGACACGCAACCTAATTAATACGGCAATTTAGTCTTTATGTTTAAGACTCGATAAAGTTTAACGAACTCTATAACTTTTAAATGTTTTTGTTGTTGTTGTTGTTGTTGTTGCTTATGTGGCATCGATTATCTTAAAACAATTTACAAATATTTGGATGGATCTCGGCTTATGAGGGTATGACATGGAAGGAAGTCTTGAGGAAGGAATTACGACTTTGGTTTAATGGTGACCAAATGAGAATACTTGAAAGGGTGCACGCAAAAAATATATCAAGGATGAACAAATCTTCGGTTTGATGATAACCGAATGACGATGTAAGAAAATAATTTCATATGATTTTAGACATCAATGGATTATGTAATCATTATTTCAAATGTATACTTAACGTACATACATGTACAAATATCTCTATGTATCACATTTAGTAGTTAACATAAGAGTATTCAATAATTTAAGTAATAGCCCTTACTTAATATCTTTGTATTTAGATAATTTAATTGTGCAAGTTATGAATAAATCTTCTCATTGATGGTTATTATATAAAAATATAGTAAGTTATATTGGTTATAAAATATAATGAGTTAATTCTATTTTGACGAAAGTTGGATATGACCCATGTATACAAATAAATTGATAAATTTATATATACATATCTTGGAAAAATAGTGTATGACTCGACTAGATGTCAAAAGGTAAATTGTTTTTATTTTGTTCAAATAAGTTTTTATAATTGCAAGAGGTTCTATTTAATCTAAATAATTAATTTACGAAATGTAAATTAACAATGTCAAAAGTTATGTTACAATTTACATACTTATTAGTTCGATTTAAACCTATAGTTCAAAAGGTGTAAAAAGATACCAATATATCTCAAAAAGTTGTATATATCCCCGACTAATAAATATATCACAATATAAGTTTTCAAGTAATTTATTTTGTTTATAAATCGTAAGATATTTTATTGAACAATAGGTATGACCCATGTGTAACCCTTCTAATTAATTGTATAGTTGATATCAATTGAGTTTTTATATCCGGTTTTTATCAAGTGAATATGTATATTCATGTGTTTATGTCTAATATAGTTTACAAGTCGAGTTATAATTTCATTTCGAGTTGGTAACTTATGTCATATTATGTCGGCGTGAGTAGTATGTCAATTTATTTAGGTTTGTGATGGAAATAGAAAACAAGGCAGATGAAACGGACATTCACTTTGAAGACCGGAGGCGATATGGATTCTAAGCCGAGTGGGATGTCCTACGCCAAATGGACCCTTATGGCAGATGGGCTTGCCCGATGTGCTTCACACACCTCTAAGAAGGTTATTGAGTTTGGGCTTATGCTTGCCATTATCCAAATGCACCCTTTATAGTAGAATGGGTTTGTAGCCCAACTGCCATTCAGTGGACAAGAAAACCCAATTTCTAGGAACAAGTCTTTAACGGACAATAGATTTCTACCAGTCAGGAACTTCCCAACCGTGAGCACATGACCCGTCACCCTTGTGGTTGGGGCTGTACGGGTCGCCACAACGAGAATAAGTCTAAGAAATTAAGCCGACTATCAATCGTATAAGTTGGATACTAAGTCTGAAATTAACATAAGCCATACCCCGAGACAAGAACAAAGCGAGAATATTATCAATTTTAATGTTACTGGTGTTTTACCACAGTCGGGTACAACCGGTTTGGTCACTCGACTCTTCACCCTCGTGGGTTTTTACTTGAGCCGAGACGCAATATTACACGACCCCTTGTGTGGGTGTCATGGTCGAGCCGCGACTGGTATAAACGAGTACCTCTCCTTTGAGGCGACTCGTTAACCTGGTGGCTTAGGATGATAAGAACTAAACACGAAACGTGCAAGACCAATGCCCCTCGACTAGTTGTGTTATCACAGCCGAGAGGTCACCAAGATGGGTCAAGAAACATGAACTTAACGTAAAATCCTAGAACATAAGTCTGGAGAACAGGGAACAAGTCGAAACCAACTAAGCCGATATAACCACTACAAATTTAGCCGACAATTTAGACATCAACCTTTTTACATTTTCTGCTTTTCTTTCTTGTTTGTGGTTCTTGGTATAGGCATCAACAACAACAACATATATATATATATATATATATATATATATATATATATATATATATATATATATATATATATATATATATATATATATATATATATATATATATATATATATATATGACAACCATAACCATTTAACATATTAACCTGAACAACACAAGATTCAATTGCATAAACCTCGAATGATTTGACTATTACGAATTGATTAAAGAAATTAATCTTGATTCCAACCCTAATTATGAAAAAAATGACAAGAATATATTCCTTACAATGAACCCAAGAGAGGAATGAATTGAACACGAAAACTTCAATTGGAAGAGACTCGAACAAAAGCGGTACAATTAAGCCCTTACTGACCTTCCTTATACTCCTCTTGCAAAACCCTCAATCTATTTGAAAACCCCTTGTTTTGTCATGAACCTAATTTTTATTTGGTGGTAGTGTGAAGATGAGATACCTGTGATTTTGCTCTCTATTTAGAGATGAGGATGGAGGATGGAGCCTTTAGCTTCCTTGACCTAGTGTGTGGCGAGTATCATGCTTGGCATTAGTCCTCTTTCACGTACCGCCTCGAGGCATAGATTATCCCTTTGTGTTTGACCTTCAAGGAGAAAGAAATGCATACGATGCATATCACTTTCTAGACCACTTTTATTTTTAATTTGAAAATAGACCGAGGGCAACCATTGTCGTTGGGCAACTCATCGACATTCGACAAGTGTCCGTATGTGTAAGGTATTGTTTTTGGGCAACTAAAAGCGGTGGGCAACCGTATAATTTTAAAAGGGTTCTATCATCATTTCGTTAGACAAAAAGTACACATTTGAATAGTAAAGTACGGTATCCATTAATTAAGAGAGTTCAAAATCAAAAGTCATGACCAATAAAGCATCCATAGTTATCGGTTTCTCTTGCTTCTCGCATGATACTATTTTCACAAATCAAACCGTCTTCTTCGTCACCTCCTGTCTTCCTTGTAACGTCGGTTATGTCACCATCTTTAAAGCTACGGTGTTGATTGCAAACCACATTCGATTGATCAAGTTTTAAAAAATGTTCCCAAATATAGTGCGTAAATATTGTTCTCGTTGTTTATTACATATGATTATTTCCAATTGGTTACGTGTTATAATAAATCGTTTTGTTATTCGATGAATAGCTATGTTAGATAGGTGTTAATTCCATTTTATAATCCGTTGCTCTTTTTATGTGTATCGATTCGTAATTATGTAGGGTATGATACCTTAGATGTCGTTAGTTAAGTATGTAACATTACTTGGTTCATTAAAAATTTAGTGGCGGTTTGTAGACTAATAAGGGTGGTTTTTCATCAAAAGCTATCGATCCTCTGTACTTTGAAACACCAAAGTTGGATCGCAATCCTTTACCCTTTCCAATATCGGTTTGAGTAACTACATCTTTACGCAGGTTCACCAATGTTTAGAGTCTTAGCAATAGGTCTAGGTGCGGGGATAGGGTGAGATTGCTTTTGGTTGACCAATTGTATGGCAATCTCATTGTCGACCTTTTTGGTTTTGGTGTTGGTGTTATTGATGTGGTTATAATTGTAGCAATGGTTGCCTATGCGGTGGAAGCGTCTGAGCTGGCGGTGGGTATAATAATAGCGGGATGGTTACTCAATACTAGCGATGGATGCGACAATCTTTGGAAGTGGTTGCTGCGCCCCTTCATTCTCCTTTTCTTCAACTGCGACCTTTAAAGAATCATCTTGACTCTTGAGGTTTGGAAAATTTATGTTTCCTAGTGAATAATATCAATAACTAATGGAATTTTGAGTTTAGTATTGCAATTAAGTCTAGTTAGACTATATTCGCATGTGAAGCATATCGAGATTGGCTATTATTTTGATTATTTATGTTTTCACAAATGATATCATAAAATCATAACATAAAATTTGATGCGATAATCTAGTACCTTGTTAATTAGATAAATACTTATTACCTTACATACCTAATCGGTCCAAAATAGCACATTCTTAAACATATACAAAACACATTCATAATCCTAAAATCATCGACATCATTGCAACTTCTTTAGTCTGTTGATAAGATTTTGGCACATTCAACCATCTCTTGATACTTAGCTTTGACAACGACATTATGATCTTTCAAATTCTTAAAGCTGGTTTGCATCTCTTCATACCGCCGACATCGACATTATAATCTTTGTAAATCTTAAAATCGCTATCGCCTCTTCACACGTTGCTTCCAAATTAGCATTATCATCTTGATCCTCTTGAAAGCGCTTTCATATCTTCATACTCACATTCATACTACGGAAGTTGTTCAATCATTCTCTTCCTCTTATCAATCAACTCTTGTTTCTCTCTAAAATTTCCTTCTATTGGGAAAGTCTTTCCCGGCTCACAAGCAATTACCATTCTCTTGAAACGGTCTATCATGTCTTTAAATAAAGAATCGTGCAAATTAGTACAATTCGGAGTGCATGTACCATCTTGACACAAAGAACACGCCATTTCGTAAATGTTGGGTGAAAAATGAAATTTTATAAATACAAAAGCTTTTTGACAATAGCTTCAAACACTTGAAGTCTTTACTAGTGTTTTTGTAAAAAGTCTTCTTCAAAGTTATTGCCACAATGGAACAAGTCATTTGAATATCTTATTAGAATAGTAAAAAGTCTTTCACCAAGTTGCCATTGCGGATGCTTACACTTTCATCGAAGAATCCAAATAAAAAAATCGTTGTCCTTTTCTTCTTTTTATAAACAAATCCGGGTTTGTTGTACTCCCGTATGTACTTTGTTACCTTATTCGTTCATATATTTATACGATTACATGAATATAAATAAGCGTGCGACTTTATATTTTATATTCTATTATTAAATATTTATTTAATTAAAAGTTATTGAAATTGTTATTAGGGTTTATGTTTTATAGGACATGGCGGAAACCAAAAAGTCATATTTAAAGTGCACCACAACGGAAATTTGAATTTCACCACTCCGCTATGTAGGCGGTCTCCTTCTTGATGTCGGTGTTTTAGCTCCACAGGGTTGCATTTACGGGGTGCTTGATCATGTTTTGAATGATATTGGAGGGAAAATGGGCTTTATTTTATCTTGCACCAAATAAGGCACTAGAAGATGGTTTAACATTGTTGCACGAGACAATGACGTTCGCGAATGTATGACCTTCTTGATGAGAATGGATCCATGGGCGTCTACATTGTGCACGAGCTACGAGCTTTGTCACAATTTTATTTCAAAAACATGGTATGGCGGGAAGAGGGCGGCATGCGGTGCGGTAGTGCAACACCTTTCAAAGAAGGAAGTTAACAAAGCGTGTTTCTATCACGGCGAAAGAGGTTCGAGATCATAGAAAAAAGGGCTAGTGCACAAGGAATGGTTCCACATTATGAATGTTTGTTTCCTTTAAAAATAATTATGAGTTTATCTTGCCAACCATGCGATAGTGCTTCTATGCCAAACTTAGTCTTTATTAGGTTTATCTTTGTTAAGTGTATCCTTTATGATCATATGGTTAAGAATTATGGTTGCTGATCGTACAACAAGTATTGCCCAATGATGCCATTTAGTTGCCCAGTTGCAAATTGGAAGGTGGCACGAGGTTAAAGCGAAATTGCCCAATAACTTAAACTTGATTGTTAGAATTTTCGTGTGTAGATACTAGATGGCGATAACAGTTGCGTTTGCTCATTAGAATGTTAAACCATCTTCTAGTGCAAAAATACTAACAAGCTGCTACAAGAGTTAAAACAGTTGTTTTGAAAGTATGTGAATCGCAACCACTGCTACTGTTTAACAAACCAATGCTAGGTTCGCTCGAACCACCGCTAGTGTCGACGCAAATATCAACTTTGTTTACATTTTCCAAATGACTAGTTGAAGTTCAAATTTTAAAAGTGAAATGTAAAGCGCGGATATGAATGATTTACTTGATTTGTCAAGCGTGCTTAAGCAACTTTTCAAAACCAACAACAGATGTGGAAGCTACATTTTAGTACAAAAAGGATAAGAAACCGATAAATTCAAGCGGTTTGTAATTACGGATAAGTCTTATCCAAATACCAAAAAGGAGAAAATCGCAAGTAAATATTCACGTTCCTTCCTAGAAATTTTATGACAAATCCGGCGGGAAAAATAGATGCCGAGGAGCCTAAGCACGTGCCTACCTACAAAGCGATAAATGGAAATTAATGATACCGCGTGCAAAACGGTAAAATCCTCGCTTTAAATACGCGGTAAATAAAGGAAAGCACATAAAAACAACCATTCCTCCACCAACAAAAACACCAAAGAGAAGTTGAAGATGTTAACCCGTTGCCCACGCACCGTCGGTTCCAAAACCCATACATAGCCTAAACCTTTACCCCCAAAACAAAAACATAAGCGCAAAGCGATTCTTGCCACAAGCTGAAACATGTTCTTAAATGACTACTAATAACAATTAGTCGTTCCTAAGGCGACAAAAGCGACCAATCTCGCGACCATTCACAACATTCCTTCAACAAAACCCATGTCCTTTTTCTTAACCTCGCTCTTCCGAGCGGAAGAAGGATGTATATCATGGGTATTGGGTCGAAGGAGTGGTAGAAATGTAAAGAGAGGCAATCAACACGGTGAAATTTACGGTCTCGATCCTCATTGATTGCGGCCCGACCCGAAGCAAGTGTCGTCTACTAATCACGGCATATCGGGTTGGATAGGCGGGTTAAAGGTAAAATAGCGAGCTTGCGACCTTTGGGATAAATTTTAGAGCAAACCACATAAATAATTTGTAAAAAAATCCCATGCTATCGTGTTAGGGATGATTGGTGTATTTTGTGACAGTTCTCTCTCCTCACTCCAATTCAAACCTATCACGTCGCGTGTGGATGTATTTTTACGAATTATTTGTGGTTCTACCATTGATCTAAAATAAAAGTTGCGGATTGGAAAAGCAACCCACTAAAAGCTCTTCGATCTGCGCGCGTAGGGCG
The DNA here is from genome assembly GCA_022545495.1 of Chrysanthemum lavandulifolium. Lineage (NCBI taxonomy): Eukaryota > Viridiplantae > Streptophyta > Magnoliopsida > Asterales > Asteraceae > Chrysanthemum > Chrysanthemum lavandulifolium. The sequence continues at coordinate 61,841,650 of CM040246.1, forward strand.
GTTACACGGAAACCCGTTGAGAAGCCTATCGAACTTGCGGGGAATCCCGTATGAAAATCTGCCGCCCGGAGAGAACAAACGACGGAAATCCTTCAAGAAAATGATAGCAAAAGAAGGATTCCACACTCACAATTAAGTCGCGTACCACTTTGCTAATGTAGTTTTTCTTTGCTAGTATCATTGTGTCGGTTTAATATGTAACATTCTAGAATTTCTTGGGTAGGATGTTTTGTATTAGATAAGTATGCTAAGTATAATTATCTTGTATATTGTAAAGGACTCCTTAGCTTATAAAAGGAGGTCCGGGCTAGAGTTTGATATAACTTTTCGGCATATTTAGAGTCGATACACTTCAAGGTTGTAATCGCTAATACTATTCGAGTATTCGTGTATTAATATTATATCCGGTGTTTTATAGACCATAAGTTATTGTAAAACGTCAACATCTTCACTTTGGCGTAAGCACATAACGCTTGAGGTTATTAGATGTGTAGAGTGAGTTGATTATTTTGAGGTTTATCGACTTTTCTAAGCGTCAAAAATGGTGTCGTGTCTAGATAGTAGATGGCGATAAAGGTTGCGTTCTTGATTAGAATAGCACATTTGGGGATAAATCGTCCAAAAATACTAACAAGCTGCTACAAGAGTAAAGCAGTTGTTTTGAAAGTCTGATTAATTTGGATTCAATTGGGGATAAAAAATAGAGTTACAAGCTGCTAGGGCAAAACATAGTTTAGACCCACACATCATAATTCGCAACACCTAACAATGCATTGCAATCAATTTGAAATAAACATCAATGGTGCCCAACTCTTCTCTGCAACTCACAACATGGTTGCGTTTTGGAAAAACCAAATGAGGCTACATGGTTTGAACAAATTCTCAATTATATGCATATGTTGTCTGCAACCCTTGCTCAGTTTAACAAACCCTTTGCTAGGTTCGCTCGAACCACCGCTAGTGTCGGCGCAAATATCCAACTTTGTTTGTGTTTTCCAAATCGGTTATAATAAAAAAAAGTCCACGAAGTACAATATGGTTTTGCGAATTAAAGGTTGACTAGTTGAAGTTCAAATTTTAAAAGTGAAATTTAAAGCGCCGATATGAATGATTTACTTGATTTGTCAAGCGTGCATAAGCAACATTTCCAAAACCAACAACGGTTGTGGAAGCTACATTTTCCAAAAAAGTATATAGAGACATAGCAAACTTTCGGTACAAAAGGATAATAAACCGATAAATTCAAGCGGTTTGTAATTACGGATAAGGCTTATCCAAATACCAAAAAAGGTGAACAAATCGCAAGTAAATATTCACGTTCCTTCCTAGAAATTTTGGGACAAATCCGTAGGAAAAATAGAAGGGTAGGAGCCTAGGGCGTGCCTACCCACAAAGCGATGGTGGAAATTAATTATACGCGTGCAAAACGGTAAAATCCTCGCTTTAAATATGCGCGGTAAATAAAGGAAAGCACATAAAAAAACAACCATTCCTCCACCAACAAAAACACCAAAGAGAAGTTGAAGATGTTAACCCGTTGCCCCGCACCGTCGGTTCCAAAAAGCCCATACATAGCCTAAACCTTTACCCCCAAAACAAAAACATAAGCGCAAGCGATTCTTGCCACAACTGAAACATGTTCTTAAATGACTACTAATAACAATTAGTCGTTTCTAAATTGTCGAGAATGACGACTAATAACACATCCCGTGACCATTCACAACATTCCTTCACCCAAAACCCGTGTCCTTTGAAGTTTGTGGAAGCATGCCCGGACCATATGGCGTACCAAGGTGGGAGTTTAAACCGATTAGACTCTCATTAGCCATTTGGGATGTTCAAATTTCACCGATTACTTAACCTCGCTCTACCCGGCGGAAGAAGAAGTAAATCATGGGTATTGGGTCGAAGGGTGATAGAATATGCAAAGAGAGGCTTAAAATTATGGTGCGGTCCTCATTGATTGGTGCCCGTTTCCGAAGCAAGTGTCGTCTACCAATCTGGCGGATCGGGTTGGATAGGCGAGGTCAAGGTAAAATAGCGAGCTTGCGGCGCGGGATAAAATAAAGAGCAAACCACTGCTAATGTAGTTTTTCACTGCTAGTATGATTGTGTCGGTTTAATATGTAACATTCTTGAATTTCTTGGGTAGGATGTTTTGTATTAGATAAGTATGCTAAGTATAATTATCCTGTATATTGTAAAGGACTCCTTAGCCTATAAAGGAGGTCCAGGCTAGAGTCGATACACTCCAAGGTTGTACTCGCTAATACTATTCAGTGTATTCGTGTATTAATAATATATGTAGGTCTTTTATAGACCATAACTTATTGGTGTGAATTTAATTTGTTAACATTAATATTTGTTTTCAAACATACTATTCAAGTGAACAACGATGAAGCGGAAATGTCGATGTATTGTAACTAGTTAGATTAAAAAATGTTACATAATTTTTGTTAGGTCACGGATTTTAAAAATACCACAAAATTGTTATAAAGAGCAACACAATTGGTTGCTCTAATTGATTGATTATATGTGTAGAGTGAGTTTATCATCGGTTTGGCGTAAGCACATAACGCTTCATGTTATTAGATGTGTAGAGTGAGTTGATTATTTTGAGGTTTATGCGACTTTTCTAAGCGTCAAAAATGGTACAATGCTTTTATGCTTGATTACTTAAATTAAATATACGTAATTATAAAATGAATTGGTTGCCAAATTACAAGCGCTAGTTAATTTTACTACGCTAATTATCTTGACTCTTGCTAGTAAAGCGAATAGGTTGTATACTTACAGCGCTAGTATTATCGCATGGCGCTAGTTATTATAACAAGCGCTAGTGATAGAAGTTGCCCTACGTTCAGCAGTTAGTTGCCAAATTGATATTTGGAAACAAGCGCTAGTTAGCGAGATGAAATAAAAATGGATAATGGCAAGAGAGGAAATACTAAATCGTTGACATACAACGTTTCATCTGACGACAACCTACTACATATTACGATTACTACATAAACCCTTGATAAGCAGACACACCAAACTTTGTGTACACAAATTTAATTGACGTGAGGTATTCAAACCATACATAAAACTACAACCACTAGAACAATTTTACAGCGGTGTGACGGAAGATCGGGGAGTTTCAACGACTTCCTAGCGAACTCCCAATTCGTCTTGATATTATCATAACCATCGTCCATCAAATCGGCGTACGATATACATTTTCTTTAACGACGTGGAACAAGCAAGTATAAACTTTATTATGTGTAATTCATTACGTGATCTAGGAAAGGATCGAAAAATCAACATGCGAATCGCCCATGGTGAATGTGGTTGTGTCTAAATCAAATGAAGGTTGTTCCAAAGGTAAAACACTAAGCGTGTGTGCGACTGGAAAATCAAATAGTATTGAGATAGAAAAACATGGCGGTTCTGGATGTTTATTTGATACGTATGAAATAGAGTAATAAAGTATTACACTTACTCGGTTTCTAGCTTTTTCAAGTTTGGAGATCCACGAATCATTTGGACGATGGTGACACGATATGATCTCGCCAAAATCAACTCCTTTTAGATTGATTAACGAGGGATACAAGCGGCAAAGGGACATTCATCACGGAATTACCATCACGCATCAACTACAACAGTCGAGTTTTGGGTTAGTTTCAAAGATTAAATGTCGTTCTGATTACACATATATTTAACATTGTAAAATTAGAAGTGTAAATCTCAAAGCGGTCTTACCGTGCAATAGTCAAAATCAATGTAAGGGTCTCGAGATGGAAGTCTTGTCGGTGAAAGATATTGGATGCTATGATTGTCGTGTGACATTGAAATACCGAATGACAAATGTAACTTCTTCAAATTCCTAAGACTTGCAAGATTCCATAGTTTCATCCGTTTGTACTCTCGACATCCAATCTAAGAGACTCAGTAAGGGACAACCAGCAATTAAATCCCAAAGCTGTCTAGGTAAGAAATTTGACTAAACACAATTCTAAGCTCAATAAATTTGGAAAACTAGTGAAAACACCAAACTAGGAAAATCACAACAATGAATTTCAAGATGTTTCAATTCAATACGGTAGTAAAGTTGGGTTGGCAATGTGGCGGTTCTCCATACTAGTTTCTAAGCTGTCGGGTCCTCAATTCCTTGCGGTGCCAAAACATAAGCCAATCACGAATCTCTTCATAATTCAAGTCTTCCATTCCGGACAACGGTTTGGGATCTGAGAAGACAAACTTTTTATGGGACCCGTGGTGATTTAAAAGTCTAGTAACATGGCTCCCATCAAACTTATATGTTAAATAATAAAAGAAATCCTCATCAATTATGACTTGGTGAGCAAGGTCCACTTAAACCTCTAATTTGTAGATAAAATAGAGGTGCTCACCGCTTACATTATTGGCAACCGATTCAAAATGTTACCGATCATTGTATCGGCATGTTGCTAATATAATCTCATAATGGTGATAACATTAGCTCGAAGCGACATGGTTTTCAAGGAAATTTTGTTGGTTTTTAATTGTCGACGGAGGCTTTGGATGAGGGTTGTTGATTTGCAATTGATGGTCGAGCGAGGGTGTGTTATGATCATTATATGTGGTTGTTGGGTTGGTTCATTGATTCGCGCCCAAGATACAAGCTTTTCAAATTTGGTCCGTAAAAATGGCCAAAACCCATTTTACTTATCTAGGTCATGTCTTAGTTAAATATTTGATGGGCCCAATAAAACCTATTAGTCTTCTACATTAAAAGTCAAATATCCAGAGAAAACAAAACGTCGCCTCCTTTAATGTTGATCCTGTGATACTTTAAATAGAATATTTTTAGATTTTCTTGTGAAAAATTTGTGAAAGGTGAGTTTAATGAGTCTGCAAACTAAGTTCAAAGTTAGGTATGTATTTTGATGATACAACAAATGAAATAACTACGTAAAAATTGAAAACATTGAATCATGAAAGCAACGCCAAACATTGAAAATGAATTGGTTGTATACTTACAACTGCTAGTTATCTACCGCTATAGTTAATTTTACTACCGCTAGTAAAGCTGAAGTGGTTGTAGACTTACAAGCGCTAGTCATTTTACTACCGCTATAGTTATTTTTACTACCGCTAGTAAAGCGAATTGGTTGTATACTTACAATTGCCGATTATCTGAGTTACTCTCGCTAGCTATTTTAACCTTTGCTTGTGATAGAACACATCAACGAAATGATGCCACCGTCGTTAATCTTGTTGTGTATGGCCGTGTTTGTCTTTGCCCGTGTGTAGGTCTTCTTGATACCATTCGGTGCCCTTGTGTAGGTGTTGGTCTTACTATTACGGGCTGAATAGAGACATATTGGTTTAGTCTTTGCTAGTATTAAACTTACAAGCGCTAGTTAAATTGTACTAGTGTTGAATGGTAAATCTGTTAAGTTCAAGTGTGCATAGTCACTAGTTGGTAGTTATTAGTTGATTGTAGAATCTGAATTGTAACAACTAGAAGGACTCCTTGGTTTATAAAAGTAGTCAATAAGGAAAAGAAGTTGCCCTACGTAGAGCAGTTAGTTGCCACATTGTTTATTGGAAACAATTGCTAGTTCCCAGTTAAACAAAGATGTATAATGGGATTAAAGAACATAGGAAATAGTAAATCGTTGACATACAACGTTTCATCTGAACAACCTACTACATATTACGATTACTACATAATTATGAGTTTAATGGTTACATAATATATAACCACTTGATTTATAAAATTGACAAGTGCATGAGAAAAAGCTAACCACTCCATGCTTCCTTCACATACGAGACATCGTACTAAAACTACAAAGCTTCATTCCCATTAAGCATGATCCCTAACTTCACGAACAAACTGTTGAACATGAATATAATGGTGTAAGTTAAAAATAAAACATTAATAGAATGGTAAGTTAAAAATAAAAATAAAACATACTATAAACGACATAGTGCAGGTGATTTAACAAAGAAGAGATTCTTTGTATGGGCGATGTAGAAAGATCCGCATCTCTAACATTCCCATGCGAGACAAATAATTCAAGTTCTTTGTTGTACACAAATACCGGTGACCCAAATGATTGGCGTTATGCGCTTCCACTATTGGAGCTTGATCCTTTGTAAACCCAAGCAAGCGAACCGAATATAGGGTAGGGATGGCGAATAGGCTTCTAAATGATGTTATGGAAGAACCATTGGCGTCCAACAACCATCCATAAAACAATGGAATGTCTTCACCAATGATCGTCCCGAAATCACTAGAGAGGTTCCAAGATCGAAAACATTGAATGGGCGGGAGTTCATTTTTAAAATCTGTAGTAGGTCTATAACTTTAAATTGGTTGGTTACCAAATCAAAAGAAATCAACATATAAATCTTATAAATAACACCGTCCTCATTAGTTAACTTTTCACTCCCGGTCCAATAGAAAGCGACCTACAAGCGCATGACTTTTACGTTTCAATTTGATAGTTTCACGAGGGGTGGAAATTTTCAAGGATTGTCCACCTTAACGAGTTCAAAGAAAAACAGAGACATACGAAACCACTTTCGAAAACAGGATAGGAGACCTTCACGATCGTCGGGTCAAGAGTGTCGGACGGACGGCAAAACCAAAACAAATCTTTTGACGTTCGATTTGATGCGTGTAAAGCAGGACAAATACTGCAAGTGATTTTTTGATTGTCAGGTTCCAAATAACAGTCATTAGATTAGAACCATAGACAAAACACCAAATACCATTAGAATTGCCAACTGTAATCATAGATGAAAGCATTAAATCTGTATTAAGTGGCGTGGCGATTAATTTGTTCATCTAAAGCTAACACAAAACCTTGGTCGCCCATATCGAATGTTAGCGTAAATAAACACCGATCATTACGACGAACACCGTAATTAAAGATGAAGCTTCCACAATCTATACTAGCCTTCCATAACTTGCAAACACTACGTTCTTGGAGTATAGACTTAGGAGGTAGCCTACGGATGATATCTAGTTGAACATCCGGTGGGATATTGTCGGACATATTTTCTAAACAAAAGCGAAAGATTGGGATAAAGATATGAAGTCAATAGACCAAAAGAAGAAAGAAAGATTTTGTTAAACAAATTGTATTGAAGAAAGAAGAAAGTGATTGGGAGCAGAAGACATTAAAGGACATGTACAGTAAATATGTGTTTTGTGTGGGCGTTTGTTTTTTTTTTTTTTTTTTAAATATGAAATGACAAAACTATCCTCGTGTATAAATACAAGTTGCCCAAAAACATAAAGATGCCCAAAAACAATACAAGTTGCCCAAAAACAATACGTTACAATACATGACATATACCTTCAAAATACGTACTTGTGTCATAAGTTGTCGGACACATGGCACCCTGGTTGGGTCAAGAAAAGCGGTGGGCAACTGTCTATTTTCAAATTTTAAAGGCGTGGTCCATAAAGTGATAAGCTCCAAAATTTACGGGTTGTTATAGGGGAGCGCGGTCTATTTGACCAATTTTCCTTTTTTTTTTTTAAGGGGTAACAAGGTAGGCATGGTTATTTTAAGAGGTGGGTGGAGTTTCTAGGTATCAAATTTTCAATGGTAAAAAAAAATCAATTTATGTGGGATTATAGGTCATTTACTGTGTCTTTCTAGATTTTGCCAAAAGTTTATTGTTCTTTTTGTTGTCTATCCCTACTAGGGAATCTTTCTAATATGTGCTATTGGAAGGTTGCTTCTAAAATGGTTTGATTCGTCCACGGAATGTAAGGTTTGGGGTAGGAGTGACTATAACATAACCCGATTGTGACATGGAAATATTCTATATAATAATGTGACGCCAGTGTGTGGCTTACGATTAAGGAATGCCAGTGAGTGACTTATGATTAGGGAATGCAAGTAAGTGGCTTATAATTTAGGAGTGGAATGCCAGTGAGTGACTTATGATTAGCGAATGCCAGTAGGTGGCTTAAAATTTAGGAGTGCCAGTGAGTGGTTTATGATTAAGGAATGCCAATGAGTGGCTTTTGATTAAGGGATGCCAATGAGTGGCTTTTGACTAAGGGATGCCAATGAGTGGCTTTAGTGTAACGCCAATGTGTGGCTTATTACATGTTTATTACAATATTAACATTAATCAAATTTCACTGGACATAACGCTATTATAACTATCGATAAGGTTTTAAAAGGTACCATTTTGAGGGGTCGTTTAAGCCCTTATTTGATCACTTTTTATCCGTTATTGCTTAATATCGTTCCTTTTCACTTTTTAGGTCTCTTGAAGGCAAAATCTTTGGAATGACACTTATTTGGACGAAAAGTCGCGAATATCTGAAGAAAATGGCCAAAGTCGTAATCGAGACACTCAAAGTCTGCTGAAAGCAGCGCGGCGTCGGTGTTAATTGCGGCGCCGTCGGAGGATTTTGTGACGATCTGAAGCCAAAACCCTATTTTCAAGTGACGACGCGGGCTTTAAAAGAGTAGGCCGTTCTTACTCGCACGGCCTAGATGCGACCCGACGACGTCGGAAGGTCAAGAGGATGGCGTCACGGACATAGGTGACGCCGTCGCAAGGTTAACGTGGCCAAGACGAAACCCCACGATGGCGACACGGCGGCGTCCGCGAAACAAAAAGGTGCGCCGTCGCATATGTAATCTTATATATAGAATCAATTTTTCGCTTTTAGGAGAGTCTTTTGGAGTAAAACCTAAAACCGAACCTAAGGTGTCTTGTACAAGATTTTAGGGTTTTAAACCCTATCTTACATCAAGATAAGTATTTACTTCATTAATTCAATTATGTCTTTGATTATTTGTGTGTATGCTTGCATGTTCTCCATGTCCCGCTAATTTATTTGTGTGTTTGCTTAGGAGTATGAAACTTAATTATTGAATATTGATTGGTTGTTTCTTATCTTAGTTGATCAATGATCTAGTAATGCGATGGGTCATTCGTTGTGTACTTAATGCTTGATTCATCTTTTGAACCTTAGAATATGATTACACGAGTAGTTGTAGGCTAAATTATCCAAAGAGTGCTTAGAGTAAGAGTTTATCATCCCTAGTGGATTTTGTAGGCGAGACCTTTGGTAAGTTCAAAGAGTTAGGGAGAAAGCATACCTACAACTTTAGACACACAACGCAACTAAGAATAAGGACGTGACAACTCAACCATCAATAGGAGATAATTAAGGAGTAGTATAACCTAAGTAAACACATCTTTAAACTATCATACGAGCACACATTAATTAGACATAGACTCCCACAACCTTAGTTTAGATAATTAGATAATAGTAGAGTAATCGGTAGAAATACCAAACCCCAAATCCAATACCGAGATTAGTACCTTTCCATTTCATAAAATATAAAATACAAAAATAATCTTCCTCAACCTTAACCTTAGCGTAGTAACTTCTTACTAGCATTCCTATTCCCCAGAGAACGATATCAATACCCGTGGCTTACCCTAATTACTACACTACAACGATTAGGTTCAACGCCTAGGTGTTATAAAACTTGCTCGAAGAAAAGGAAGTTTCTTGACCCCGAACGACGCAGCGTGTGGCGTTATCACTATCCTGGCACCGCAAAATTGACCTCCCGAGGTGGGACATAGGTGATCGGGCTATGTCCCACCGCCCCGGTTGAATATAGGTGATCGATCATATTCACCCGAGGTTCAATGAATTTTGAAATACTTAGCTTAGTTACGTTAGTAATATGTCGCAATACTTTTAAAGGTTGTCTTGAAGGATTAGAACAATTATTCTCTTTATGTGAGGAAAGGTGTAGTCTTTGTGATACGCAGTATACGTAAAGGAAAGTAATTATAACCTATAATGAAACTAGGTGAGCAAGTGATAAAACATGTATCTTATCAAGTATGATCTCAACAGATCATAAGTGAGGCATCACTTAGCGTGTGAGCACGTGTCGGTCACGAGGTTAAGTTTTTGTAAAAGTTGTTATAGTCTAGGTTTTAAAATACCCAGTTCTCTATAACCTAGGCTCGACACCAATCAGAACACCTCAAAATGGCTCAATGAAACACACAAGTATTGGGGTGCTACTAAATTGATATCACAACATAAGCATAGAACAATTGGTTTTCATAAATAAGCTTTTATTCATTCTTAAAAACAATGTTTACATTATTGATTAGTGCGGAAAATGGCCCATTATAAAAGGTGGTCCCAATACATAAATCGTAGTCGCCTATGACCATGCCATGCCTTTGCCTTGCGCCTCAAAGATAAGGTATCACTTCAAAACCGAAGATACATGCTAAAGCGGGTCACCATGTTGGTGAGTTCATAGGTTTATTTAAAAGGATTTCAAGACACTATTTCACAATTGGTTTTGATGATCATTACGTCTTGCATAATGTCATAAAATTTATGATTACATTTCATAAAAGAATTTCATTAGTGAACCATTAAAAGAGTATATGTACATTACAATGAATATAATGTCATATATTATAAATTTATTACGCTAGCACTAAGCTCATGCAACCGAAGCTACGACGCTTTTTATGCGCAGAAGTCATACAAATAAGGAGCCCATGGCGAGTGTTTATCCCAATACACTCGGTCCCGACATGCTATATGTTTCGCCTTGACCCAAGCGGGTTCAACCGAACAGAATCACCCTAATATATCTATTTATAACGTTCGCGCTCCGGTAGGAATTGACTGTTCATGAAAAGGGCAATTTGGGATCTAAAGTCTTAGGCTGTCGCAATATTCTAGGTCAAACATTTTGGTATGGTCCATAAAACATCTATGCATGATGAAAACTTTAAACATGTAAAGTATAGTATGCATAGAATGCACAATTTCAGTAATTAAATCATTTAAGTAAAATGAGCATGTATCTTCCCCCAAAACAAGTATAAAATAGATTAAAGTAGGGGCTATAAAACTCACCTTGGCCATGTGCAATAGGAAGTCTAAAGGGAATTAAATCAAAGGATTATAGTGCACGGCTCCGACACGCAACCTAATTAATACGACAATTTAGTCTTTATGTTTAAGACTCGATAAAGTTTAACTAACTCTATAACTTTTAAATGTTTTTGTTGTTGTTGCTTATGTGGCATCGATTATCTTAAAACAATTTACAAATATTTGGATGGATCTCGGCTTATGAGGGTATGACATGGAAGGAATTCTTGAGGAAGGAATTACGACTTTGGTTTAATGGTGACTAAATGAGAATACTTGGAAGGGTGCACGCAGAAAAGATATCAGGGATGAACAAAACTTCGGTTTGATGATAACCGAATGACGATGTACGAAATTAATTTCATATGATTTTAGACATCAATGGATTATGTAATCATTATTTCAAATGTATACTTAACGTACATACATGTACAAATATCTCTATGTATCACATTTAGTAGTTAACATAAGAGTATTCAATAATTTAAGTAATAGCCCTTACTTAATATCTTTGTATTTAGATAATTTGATGGTGCAAGTTATGAATAAATCTCCTCATTGATGGTTATTATATAAAAATATAATAAGTTATATTGGTTATAAAATATAACGAGTTAATTCTATTTTGACGAAAGTTGGACATGACCCATGTATACAAATAAATTGATAAGTTTATATATACATATCTTGGGAAAATAGGGTATGACTCGACTAGATGTCAAAAGGTAAATTGTTTTATTTTGTTCAAATAAGTTTTTATAATTGCAAGAGGTTCTATTTAATCTAAATAATTAATTTACGAAATGTAAATTAACGATGTCAAAAGTTATGTTACAATTTACATACTTATTAGTTCGATTTAAACCTATAGTTCAAAAGGTGTAAAAAGATACCAATATATCTCAAAAAGTTGTATATATCCCCGACTAATAAATATATCACAATATAAGTTTTCAAGTAATTTATTTTGTTTATAAATCGTAAGATATTTTATTGAACAATAGGTATGACCCATGTGTAACCCTTCTAATTAATTGTATAGTTGATATCAATTGAGTTTTTATATCCGGTTTTTATCAAGTGAATATGTATATTCATGTGTTTATGTCTAATATAGTTTACAAGTCGAGTTATAATTTCATTTTCAGTTGGTAACTTATGTCATATTTAATGTCATTTGAGTAGTATGTCGATTTATTTAGGTTTGTGATGGAAATAGAAAACAAGGCGAATGAAACGGACATTCACTTTAGAACACCGGAGCGATATGGATTCTAAGCCCAGTGGGGTGTCCCACGCCAAATGGACCCTTATGCGGATGGGCTTTACCAATGTGCTTCACACCTCTAGAAGGTTATTGAGTTTGGGCTTATGTTTGCCATTATTCAAATGCACCCTTTATAGTAGAACAGGTTTGTAGCCCAACTGCTATTCAGTGGACAAGCAAACCCAATTTCTGGAACAAGTCTTTAACGGACAATAGATTTCTACCAGTCAGGAACTTCCCAACCGTGAGCACATGATCCGTCACCCTTGTGGTTGGGGCTGTACGGGTCGCCACAGCGAGAATAAGTCAAAGAAAATAAGCCGACTGTCAATCGTATAAGTTGGATACTAATCCTGAAATTAACATAAGTCATACCCCGAGACAAGAACAAAGTGAGAATATTATCAATTTTAATGTTACTGGTGTTTTACCACAGTTGGGTACAACCCGGTTTGGTCACTCGACTCTTCACCCCCGTGGGTTTTTACTTGAGCCGAGACGCAATATTACACGACCCCTTGTGTGGGTGTCATGGTCAAGCCGCTATTGGTATAAACGAGTACCTCTCCTTTGAGGCGACTCGTTAACCTAGTGGCTTAGGATGATATGAACTAAACACGAAACGTGCAAGACCAATGCCCCTCGACTAGTTGTGTTATCATAGCCGAGGGGTCACCAAGATGGGTCAAGAAACATGAACTTAACGTAAAATGCTAGAACATAAGTCTGGAGAACAGGGAACAAGTCGAAACCAACTAAGCCGATATAACCACTACAAATTTAGCTGACACGTTAGACATCAACCTTTTTACATTTTCTGTTTTCTTTCTTGTTTGGGGTTCTTGGTCATGGCATCAACAACAATATATATATATATATATATATATATATATATATATATATATATATATATATATATATATATATATTGACAACCATAACCATTTAACATATTAAACCAAACAACACAAGATTCAATTGCATAAACCTCAAATGATTTGACTATTACGAATTCAGATTAAAAGAAATTAATCTTGATTCCAACCCTAATTATGAAAAAAAAAATGACAAGAATATATTCCTTACAATGAACCCAAGAGAGGGAATGAATTGAACACGAAAACTTCAATTGGAAGAGACTCGAACAAAACTGATACAATTAAGCCCTTGCACAACATTCCTTATACTCCTCTTAGCAAAACCCCTCAATCTATTTCGAAAACCCCCTTGTTTTGTCATGAACCCTAATTTTTTATTTGGTGGTAGTGTGTGAAAGATGAGATACCCTATGATTTTTGCTCTCTATTTAGAGATGAGGAAGGAGGATGGAGCCTTGTAGCTTCCTTGACCTAGTGTGTAGGCGAGTATCATGCTTGGCATTAGTCCTCTTTCACAGCCGCGCCTCAAGGCATGCTCGTGAAGGTCTATGGTGATAGCAGGGCACTTGAGGAAGGTATAGATTATCCCTTTTGTGTTTGACCTTCAAGGGAGAAAGAAATTTCCATTTCCATGTTTGTCTGTTTTGGTTTGTGTCGACAAGAGGAAGAGAGAAGGGAACAAGTGAAAGAAAAACGTGGGAGAGAGAGAGAGGGTGGAGTATAATTGCATTTCTTTCCTTTGTCTTATTATACTAAACAGTACAATCGGTACTCCGTGTTTTGTCGAATCCTCGAGTAAACGTACCTCCCCGGTTACCGAAGAATATAGAAATTATGTTTTCGAAAGCGATTTCTTAAACGTAATAATATGATATTTTTATTATATTGTCATTTGATTATAACTGTTTGCCATTATTTAATTGGTGTCGGAATGCGTGCGGTGTCGTGAGTTTCTAGATTCACGAGATAACTTATCGTTTTCTTCCGTAAATTATCCTTGAATGATAAATATATATATTTCACTTATTTCGTTATTTATTTTTAGTCTTGCTTGCTATACTATTTGCGAAGATGTGGAAATAACTAATGGATTGAGCTTATGTATGCTTAAATTTTAACTTGGACAATGATAAATTTCACCTTTATTATACATACACTTAGTGGACAAGTATCGTGTGTGCGGCGTCGGGTTTTTAAGGAAACGAGATGACCTCTTGTTTTTAAATCTAAATATTTACAACCGTCAGAAAAATAACCGATTTAAATTTTATGACGTAATAAATATTATTATAATAATCCGAAAATTTACGGGTTGTTATAACATTAAATACATAATATGCTTAAACATTAAAAACTATAACGAGATTGATGAAAATAAAACTACTAAAACTTAAGAATACGAATCATCTGAGTTCCAACCCTCGTCACTTGAAGAGGAATAAAACTCGCCATTAAAGAGCTTTGTCTCCATGATGTCAAAGTAGTTATCTCTAAGATATTGAGCTTCCCTGACTTCTTGTTCACGACGAGAAGCTTCCTCGCTTGCTTCCTATTCCATAATCTCTCTATAATTTTTTTCGTCCTGTTCAAGTTGACGAAGGGAAGCCTCACTTAACCCAAATGGATTGTTTTCAAGATCCACCGTGGGTCGTTAGCGGTGGATTGTTAACGGCAGAGTGTTAACAATTGGATTGTTCATGGTGGAGTGTTTAAAATACATTTTCCGGTTGGAAACCGGAAAGACATCTTCGGTGGTGTTGAGTAAACTTCAAATTCTTCTGGAGTTGGAAAGCTAGTTTCCGGCAACTGTTGTGGACTTGGGAATTGCTGAGAAAAATATTTTCGAGACATTTTTGTGTGTGTGAGTTGTGTGTGTGAGTTGTGTCTGGTAGAGTTGTATATATAGGCACATATGATCCCACTCAAAGCTATACCGTTTGAACTTGAATTTGAATTTTGAATTTAAATAATCCCGCTCCTATTTGAATCTGATTTTGAATTTGAATTTTAATATGAATTTAAATAACCCCGCTCAAAAGTATACCGTTGAATTTGAATTTTGAATCTGATTTTTATTTTACTTGATTTGTATTTAAAAAAATAAATAAATAAAATAAAATAAAAACTTATACCATCCTTTTAACGAAATATTATTGAGCATGTTTGGCAACTACATCAGCAACAACAACATTAGTTTAAATTTCGTAGCTTTTTTTATTTCGCAATGTATTTTAAATTTCAGTATATTTTTTATTTTATATTGTATTTTGTATTTTTATTTAAATGAAATGAATTTTATTGTGTTTGAAAAATATGGAAAAGAAATAAAATGAGGATGGGTGGGGCAAGTGAAGATGTTTGAGTTAGTTGTGAATGAGGGGTATTTTTAAGTGGATGTGTTAAAGTGATGTGACACATGTAGAACCCAAATAAAGAGAAATGGCACCTCCACTATACCCCATGCTTTTATAATGTATTAGTATACGCAAACAAAAATCTTAATATTTTTAGAAAGATATTAATGTAATTAATTATTTCAAAAGCTCGTTCACTTTTTAAAATCCAATTTAAGTAGTTTTAATAAAGAGTGCTTATAAATTTTTCGGTAAATTTTAAAAGGAAAATGATAAAAAAGCTTAATTAAATAGATCTAAAAAGTGACATAACGCTTAAATAGCGTGTATAATTGTGCAATCAGACAAATCATTTAAGCGTTAAATCATTCTTGCGTCCATTTAATTAAACCCATGTATTATCACTCATTACAAAAATGCTCATGTAGTATCTCATTTCTTGCACTCTAAATCATTCTTAAATTTTCATTAAAAACAATTGAGCTGATTGAAAAACCGTTTTAAGGAGTGTTGTTATATCTTCTTACTCTTTGTTCATATTTATCATTCTACTCACATGAAAATATAACATATGTATTTCATTTATTATCTCACTTCATCTAAGCTATTAATTTTTTCATATGTCAGAATCTTGAAAGTAGGAATGTTTAGTAGGAAGAAATATTTGAGTTTTAAAATGGAAGACAACCTAAATTAACTTTTATTTTTTATTTAAAAAAAAAAAAAAAAAAAGTCCAAATTGTTGCCTACCGTAAATCCATTGTAAGTAAAACCCAATCTTGCCCCTCCTTCCCAAAATCATCATAAGTTCATAACCCATTAACTTCTTTTTGTCTCCGCCTTTTACATAAAATCAACCCAAACATATAAACTCGACCAAAGTATTTCCTTTTCTTCAACTGTACAATCTCATTCTTCATAACCCATCCCACTAATCCTTTTAAATACAACTAGGGTTTCTTTTATTTTTATAAAAATTAACAGTGGATCTAATTAATTGCAGGTTTAATTAATGTCGGGATACGAGAATGTTGTAACTGGGAAACTGAAATTAAAGGGTAAGGCACTTGACGTGAAAGCTGGTGGGACCAAGAAAAAGAAGAAGAATAAGATTAGAAATTTGTCTGAACAAGCTGTTAAAACAATCAGCAATGAAATTTCTGAAGGTATATATATATTGTTTTATATATGATGACTTGTGTAATTTTTTCGATATCGAATAGTAAGGGGGTGTTTGTTTCACCGGCTTATGGCTTATTTGATTTTGGGCTTATGTTTCATAAGGTTAGTTTTTTGTGGCTAATTTTGAATCTTTTCGGCTTATAATAAGCTTATATAAGCCGGAAAGTTTTTTAAAAAGCTACAAAAAGTGAGCTTACGAAACACAAGCCCAAGACCAAATAAGCCATAAGCCGGCTATATAAGCCGAAACAAACAACCCCTAATAGTTTAGAAGTAAGGTACGACGAGTCAAACAAACACCCCCTAATAGTTTAGAAGTAGGTACAACGAATCGAATTATGATTGTTTGATTAGTTAAGGCGATTATAATTTTGAAACACTTAAATGGTTGGTTATCTGATTGTGATGTTATAGGAGCGCGTATAGGTCATTGGTTCTGATTAGTGGTTATTGAGCGTTGGTTGATCTCGAAATCGTTGCCAAACACCCCTTTGTCAGTTGGAACTTGGACGTTCGTCCCCTAAGTGATTTATTGATGACTGTGTGATTGTTTAGGTATCGGATGATTAGTTTAGAAGTGAGCTACAAGTCTACAACAAGTTGAATATTATTTGACTGATTAGTTGAGGCTGTTTCGTGTTACAATCAAAATGATTATAATTAGTGAGGTACTTAAATAATTTGTTCTGATAAGTGATTATTCAGTATTGGTCGCTTTCAAAGTGCATTGCCAAACACTCCCTTGACTGGCATGACCTTTCCCTTTATGAGCTATTATTGAGAATCCTAGAAAATGAGGTTGGGTAGTTATTTTGTTGAGATGACGTGTGATGAAGTTGAATATGGATGAGCGGATAGTTTTATGCGTGACTATTGTGTTTCCATGACATGAACTTGAACTTGTCTGTCTATTATATAACCATCACTATTCTTGTTGACCGTCTATGTGGTTGGTGCGGGTCTTCAATTTGGGTGCTTTATGTTGTAACCGATGAGCTTAGGAGATGTAGCAACTTGGTGCCAAGTGTATTCTGTTGCCTTACGTACAGCACGCATATGTGCCATGTCACCTTGATTATAATAGTTGTCGGGAACTGCATCTTTTCTCGTATTAAACTGACACAGCTATTCTTGCATAGCTCTAGGCGAACACGAGGTTAAAGTTTGATTACAAGTCATGGAACCCTACCCAATGCTACAAAAAAGGGATAGGGCACACTATTAGACCATTACATTGGCCTCTCGATTAAGGCATCCTCTATAGTCCCTAGTCCTTACCTTTGATAAGCCATTAACCTTTAGGTCAGTAGCAAGCACATCATCTTATTATGAACCAAATATAGTTCTTTGCCCCTAGTGGTTGATCCGAGATATTCGACCAAATTATTCACCACCACAACAAATCTCTTGTCATTTTGGTTTTGTACTACATGGCCTACAGAATTTCAGGGTATGCACGTGGCTTCCATTTGGGTGCTCATGGTTTACGTTAGGCTATTACACTGCTCTCCTAACTGAATATTTGTCTATACTCTATAGGGTTTTGATAGCAAATTTTTTATGGTTTATAGCTTTCATACTCCCTTGCCAAGATTTAATACATTTGGCTTTTGGGCAGTAAAAATTTGCAAGAGCTGTCTTTTTTTTCTTTTTTTTTTTTCTCTTTTTTCAGAATCAACATTTGAATCTTTTGAATATAGGTTCAGACATGGGAACAATGGCTGAGGAAAAGACAAACGATGGTGAAAAATCGGAAGGGGCCTCATACTTGGATAGTATGACTCCAGCTGAGAGGCGCTATATGGAGCAAAGGCAGAAAATAGACATGCAGAAGATGGCAAAGACGTCAAATAAGTCTCATCGTGACAGGCTTTCAGAATTCAACCAGTATCTTGCCAACATGAGCGAACACTATGACATTCCTAAAGTCGGTCCTGGCTAATCAACTTTGCAGTGTAAAGCACAAGGCAATGGATTTGGCCTACTCCTTCATCAGGTCTTTCAATGTTGATGCAGTGATATTTGGCTTGTAAACGATGACAATCTTAACTGTTAGTGGATTATGAATCTATGTTGTGGACTTGTGGGTCAATGCTTTATAATTCTATTTCTATCACAAATTGGAGTGGAAATTTCCTTTCTTGCTTTTTATATGCTTAAAAGGCTAGATGGAGTATATAATATAAGATCATGTTATAATGCTCAAGCTTTACAGGTTTTTAAGATTTACGACATCTAACTTGGTCTGTGATTTTCGTGGTCAATAAGTAGTTATCAATCTGCTTGGATTGTAAGTATCGAAATGTTTTAAAGTAGTTATTCTACTTAAATAAGCAATAAACAGTTTTCAATTGTTTTTTGGGTACGTTTAAAAACAATGTAACAAGCAGCTAAAACACTCGATGAGCAATCCCTAATAACCCCGGAGTTGGCTTCATCGCAGTACTCTTACTCCCAAGTCCTGGCTGTACTTGTACTTTTAAGGTGAGCAGCTATGTGGTGCTCAATGGTATCAGTTTTGCGTAAGACTTTTTTCCACATTCAGTAGAAATCAATGAATTATTTTCTCATCAAATAAAATGTTTATACAGATACGATACTAAAATAAAACCGAAACACTTGCAATGTACTTTTCTCTGTTTGAAACGAGACGTGTTATTATATACCCTCGATTGTTTTTATGCTCAACTTCATCAGGAAATGCCCCTTGAATCTCAACAAAAATGAAGGCCACTCATGTCCAACAAAAAGAAAAGAAAAGAAACATAGTGAATTATTTTGCAATTCTTTCAATATATTTGAACTAAAACATAACATGCCCCTCTGCCCTCGGGGTCAAGACTATGATTTCGCAAGCACCCTGTCATATCATTCTACGAAGTACTACCTCATTGTTAAATCACAGGGCATGAACATCTGTGGCTCATCCTATATTCAAGTTCTACAAAGTGAAACCCCCAAAATCTTAGTGACTACAATTTAACATGTAGCACAAGAAGAGAAAACATCACTTTACTAACCTGAATCCGAAATTACCAAAAACATTAATTTTACAATTGTTTCTGTAATTCTCTCTTTTTCTCGTCTAAAAACCCTAGATGTATTTCAACCCTGACATATACTGTTGTCTGGATATCAGATATTGGGCTACGGAATACATTATCCCTAACACCCCAATATCCTTATCTTGATGACATCTGCTATTATCGATGGAGGCAAATTAAGGGGTATTGTAAGTAACGACATCGAGTCATTCCTCTTTTGTAACTCCACACAAACTGATTAAACAATATATGGCTTGGGAGCGATAAAATGAGTAAAGCCAAATTCTTCACTGCAAAAAACCAATCTGGCCCGCCAATTTGCATCCCCAACCAACATTCCTTGCCAAATCTCTTCCCATATGCTGTAAAGCGAAGTTAAAACCAAGTAACCTGATATCACAACAGTAACCGGAAATACCGCTGCTTGTCCCCAAATCCCGCAACAAAATCCGAATCTTGATTAAGCAGCAAAAGTATAGGCGCCAAGAAGAATATTGCAGTTAGATCCGCCTGTGAGATTGACATTTAATATAAGGCATATGGCAAAACACATGATTGTAGCAACATTTCCGACAGCTGGCATCCATGCACCCTCTGCCGCCATCCTTTTGATCGTAAATGCTGGCACGGTTGACACCCGGCGTTGCTGCATGAACCTCATTTTAGGCGGGATAGTAGCATTGGAATTGCTGCTTTGACCAGATTGACTATGTCTAAGACCGCCCCTCTCGTTGACTTTTTCCCGCATGAGTGATGCCAGCTCAAACTTGATCTCGAGTGCTATAAGCATAAAGATTGCAGCATATAAGCCAAGAAGAGACGTTCTTGCTCCCTCGACCGCCAACAGCGCAGTCAGCTTACTGTCTTCTTCACCCAGATCCCCAACCCCACTCTCAACTAGAATTGTCTTCATCCTAACCTGACCCTCTAACAGATATGTGACTGGAAATAGCGCCACAAGTAAAGCAAACACCCACGGTAGGAGCTTTGTACTTGAGGCAGATGGTAGGTGTGTGAAAACCACAAATACAGAAGCGCATACCATGGTTGTGACTATAAGGATGTGCAAAACCGTTGCTTGTAGGAAGTATTCTGCAGATATGAAAACGCCTAGAGCAACTCCCATGGCGATTGAGAAAATCATTCTCAACTCGACTATGTATTTGATTGGAATGATGGAGGTGACTGCAGCAAGTGAGAGAAGAATTGCTGAGATCAGCAGCCATGATGGCCATGTCGGCTTTGATGTAATAAAACCGTATATTGAGATGTCATCAGTTGACTGACGAGCAGCTTTGATCAGCTCAGAATGGTATGTCCATGAAGATGGAAGTGGCGGTTGCATAACTATGAAAAGAAGACCGGTGGCTATGACGAGTACCAAGCTTCTTTTAGCAGACTGCATACAGAATAGAAGTTAGTAAACCAATTATTCAACGTAAAGCCAATAATGATCAAAAGAAACTGACAAACAGACTAGAGCTAGCAGTTTTGACCAAATTTACAAAGAGATTGATTTGGGTTACACTTTATCCCTAACAGGTCAAACCGACTGAAAGCGTGCCAAAGTGCACTTTTAATGCTAAGAGCATCGATGATTATTTTATTTGAGAAAAAAGAACAGATAATTGACTCATAAAGTTTCGTAATCATACTTTAACACGTTGATTAAGTAAAACAAAGGGACAAAATGGTGAAAGGGATGTCTGTATGTTATCCTAGCCCAACCAAGCCAATTCAACCTGGACGTGTTTTGACCCATTAGACAACCAATGGGACCTGTCCCTTTTGTCACCTCTAACGAAAACAACAGAAATAATTGTAGAGACTACTATAAAGATTGCAATTTCCTATAAAACATATAAGGAAGGAGATTTTGTTACCATGACATGAGAAAAGTGAAGAGCAACAATTGGTACACAAGCCAATCCTGTCAAGAGTATACAGAATCCCAAAAGTAAACCGCCAGATGGAGATCTGCCATTCCACCATTGCAAAGCTTCAAAGATTGTTTCACGACAAAACCAAACTGACAATGCAAAAACTGCAGCATGTGCATAGCCTTGCCATGGTTTCATCTTTGAGGCTGTTCTTGATCGATCCCTAAAAACATAATAAAACACACTTTCAGAATAAAAGTCTAAATTAAAGGAAAATCACAATGTAAGGTGAAGTAAAAATACTTGTATAGAAGCAATGGAGGAGAAACAGCCAATAAAAGAATAGCAGATGCCCATAAAGCAGCCTTTGAAGTCATAAACAGCATGGAAAGCTTTGATGAATATAAGCAAGTTAGCACCCAAACGGCTTTTGGTCCAATTCTATGATCCGCAGAAAGTCTTCTCACGAGCGCCAGCCCCACGAAAGTTGTTAGAACAACCATATAACTTGGATACATGACCTCATCATCAAAACTATAGTAATATATTCCAGAATATGTATAAAAACGATTCTCAATGTAGCACAGTAGTAAGGCGTGACCAATCAAACCAGCTTCTGTTAGGTAATGAAGTTTTTGTGGAAGAAGAGCCACACCAGGAACAGCCATTGCCAATATGACGTCAGCAACTATAAGCTTACAGAAGGATTTTAATGACATGCCTGCTAGCCAGATATTAAGATCCCAGAAATTATGTAGTACAAACCATGTGACCATTAAGCTTCCAAGTACAACAAACGCATAAAATATGCTGAGAGACTTTTCTTTGTGAAAAACGAGCCAAGTAGAATCCAGCAACCGCAGGGAGTGGAGTAAACTGCAACAGGGTATTATGAAGAATCAGTAATAACTTTTATATAAGACAAACAATAGAAGACTTCTCTTACCCAACTATTTTGGGATAAAAGGCTGTTGATGAAATAAATCTGACAAGATAAAGAATGTATATGACGTGGACGATATGGGTACTTCACATAAAGCAGGAAAGTTCGTATTATTTAAGTCTAAAACCAAACGAATAGATGTAACAAGTTTTTCATACTTGAAGATTAAAAGTGAACTCAATTTCGAACTAGAGATTATCTATAGACATATAGTTTATAGAAAAAGAAGAGTTACAAGCAGCAAAATGTTGAAAGAGAGCAAGTATACATTATATACAATACAACATAAAACATAAATGGTAATAGAGGGAGTAAACCATCCAGCTTACATGTACAGCATTTATTCATCTCTATTTCCAATGTAGCACAGTATTTAGTTTGCACCAAATTGACAACCCCTCCCCCAACCTAAGTTCATAGTCTATTTGAGCCACGCGCTACCTTCTTCTCATCGCACAACTTGGCAACCGGTCTTGCTCTAACTCGATGACAGGTTATGTTCTATCTAAGCAATTATTATAATGGGGGTGGCTCGAGCTGAGCCATTTACATTCGGACTCAAGTGTAGCTCTTATACCACTTTGTTAGGATCGGTACTTAGCCCACATGCTCAACATTTAAGCCCACACGGTTACTCCCTCTATAGCCGATTGATTTTTAGAGTGGAACCCTGCTTTTATTATACTTTGAGAATGCGGCCAAGTAGCGAGCCCAACAAATGGCATCTGAGCTACAGTTAGTAGATGACGTAGTTAGGGCAACCCAGTTTGACTCGGTTTAACAATCACTCAGCTAAAGCAGAACTAGTCGTTCAATTAGAGTAAAAAACAGTAGACCATAAGGTAGCGCGCAGCTCACATACGAAAGATGGACTAAAGTTAAAAAGGAGTCTCAAATTAAGATAGAATCTATCCCTACATCTAAGCTTTATGAATATTCCCCGTTATTGTCAACTGGCTTTGGGATCGATACCCTGTGTGGGCTTAAATGTTGTACATGGGTTATGATCTATTTTCATTTCTTTGTATTATTGTTACAAGTACCATAAAAGTGAAGACAAGAGATTAAACAACCCTATTATGATCATAAACGTAACACATAATCATGCTGTACAAAGGTTGTGATCTATTTTTCCATTTCTTTGTTTTAAGGTTACGAGCACAATACAGAGTATGAGTCCATCAAGCTATACCCATGTGAACAGCATAAACATGCCTTAAATTGACCAACTAACACTGTATGATGCAAGCATATGTAAATTGTCATGAAAAATCAACCAAGACCAACGTACATACAGATAACTTAATATACTTGCACATGCACATTTGGAGACAGCAGTCTAGCTTTGTATTGTGTTCAAGTGCTTAATGGTGTTTAACTCCTTTTGTATGGTCCGAGAGTAATTGCTTTATTCGGCTTGTGAACCATACTTTAGATCTAAGCTGAACACATTTGTTTTCAGCAAGTATGCCAAAGCTTCTGAGGCTATTTGAGGCAAACAGACAATGATAATCTCAAACATGGCAAGCAAGCAAAATCAAACCACTCATTTAGAAGCAAATGATACACTCTGATAAGAACTATCATGCTTATCAAAATAACCAGACGATACCCTATGCCCTTTTCTGCCTTAGCAGTTTTAAGAATACATAGTTAACAACTAAAGAACACCCCAGTCAGGACATATTGACGATAGTCAGGAAATATATTAATGATATTATTAGATCTGAAAATCAGTAGTTTCTTTAACATCCAAAAACTTCTAATGTTTTTAGAAAAGAGCTATTTGAACTAGTTTCAAACAGTTGATTTGTAAAACATGATGAGGAGCATTAAACTCAACCGGGCCAAAAAAAAAAGAAGAAAATAAAAATTAAAAATGCATAGCTAGCTGTAATTATAGCGACTGATCTTATGTCTTCATTTGTATTTTGTTCAGTTATATAGAATACTATTGTGCAAATTATCAAAACAGTTCTCGATCCCCAAGTTGCAATTTGTCTCACTTGAACTCCTATAGTTATTTCATTGTCATGCTTTCTATGTTTCTATCCACCTTTAAATCAAAATTGCCGATAAACAAAACTTCTATTCCAAACTGGCCAGTTAGGCTAGAAATGAAACCACGTAAATTATAGAGCAAGGAAACCAAAAGCAAACATATAGAGCTAAAATCCCCTGAAGTCCCTAGGCACACACATCATCTTCATCCATGCACTCCTCATCTCTATTCCTTTGAAAGACACCGACCATTCATCTCTCTCTTTGCTATTTCGCACATGTAAATCTTGGTACAGCTCTACCTTTACTAACAACCTCTTTATAGGAAGTGTCACGGATCCCTTATTGAGCAAAGGCCTGGGTTGGAGGCAACTAAACTACCTCAAAACTTGATTTTGTTCATCTTTGATTTCCCTATATGTACCCACTGATTTAATCGTAAAGTACATGTGACTATGTGAGTGTGAGATGTGTTTAGAGATATTGAAAATTTCTATCTAACTCTACATTCTCATCCAAGCAAAAGTGAGATTTCTAATTTACGTGGAAAAGTGTAAAAGGGTATTGATTGATCTTAAAAAAATTCATTGATCTTAACTTAAATTGCGATTGACAAAATAAAATACTGAATCCTACATTGTTCATTCTTTAAAAGACAACTTTACTTGTCGGCTGGTAGAATTGGTAAATGAAGAACCACAAAATAAACTGACATCAAACAAGAAAAGCATTTTGTGCACATATATTCAAACTAAGAGCAAACGTGCAAGCACTAAACTTACTTTAGAAGAATACACTAAACAAGAACAAATAAATCTCCAGCAACTAAAATCAAATAGACGTCTCTTAACCAAGAGAAGAAGCTTCACAAACTGATATACTATTTTATGTTCAACTCTAAACTCTTAAGAAGTCGCTGCTTACCCAGTAAATGATTGCCCAAACCAATACTTAAATAGCATGTACTAAAAATTGATTGCTGGAAACCACACAACTATTTCATAATATTGTGCCTATGAAACAATCTCGACTAATAATGTGCCACATGGACTGTATCCGTTCAGGTACAACATGAAGTAATACCCAAGACTAGAGCTCATAACAGCAACAATATAGTAATTATAAAATTGCCATAAATTTCTCGACCAAACGAAGTCCAAGAACACTGTAAAGAACAAACTAATCTTCGTAATTAGATTATTGTAGCCTGAGAATTGACGTATATGTTACACTAGGTTACCTAGTTTGACTTGGATTGGTGAGCAACATTTACATTTGAAACTAATCTAAGAAAACTGGTTGGCCTATTGCTAGTTTGACCTCGATCAATACTTGGTGTACACTACCTAATCACTTTTCATAACCTGGTTAAAAGCAGGTGCAAATTTCTAAGAGAAGGCATAACTTATAGCAATTACACGTGCCAAGACAGAAAATATAACCTTAGAGCTTATAAGTCAGTAAGAAGGCGTGCCAACAAAGGAAATCCCACAACGATTGCTCCAGCAGCGCTCACAAAGACGGCCAAACCAGTGAAAGCCAACGAACTAGCAGCATCAGCGATCATACCCATTTCATAAGCCCCAACACCAGCAGCCCCTCCAAGCATAGTCGCAGTAACTAAAAGATAATTCAACGGAAACGGAACCTGAATATACCTCGCAAACGAATGAAAAACCACTCTAACCTCCAAACAGATAACCACGACAACCAAAGCAACAGCCCCATTCGATACTCTTATACTCCTTAACACATTCTCATTCTTACTCACCCACCACAACGCCCCTCTAGTAGACGCATACAACTGAAACAAAAACGGAACAAAAAACAGCAGAAACAAATCACATACTGCAGAAGCCGACGAAAACATTATCGAATAATGCGACGCCACATGAAACATCAACGGAAAAAACAACAAATTCAACGTATGCAAACAGCTCTCGAGCTGCCCAAGTATCAAATTATCATCCGGCACTTCTCCACCGTGATAACTAACTTCCTGCTTCAACTTAAACGACGAAACCCTCGGAACCGTATACAACCAATAAAACACACAATTAAACACCATATGATAATAAGCAGCATTCACCATCCCAACCGCACTAACAGTCGCCCAAGTAAAAACAACCGACGCAATAAACGGAATACACGCGAACAACAACCGCTCCAACGCCAACACAATAGCCGGATACTCAATCTGTATCCACTTAAACTGCAACGAAGCCCACACACCAATCAAAAAATTCGCCAACGCACAAACAAAACACGCAATCAAACCTAAATACACCGAACCAAAAGCCGTAAACAAATTCGAACTAAAGAAGAAGACAATTTGCGCCGAAATGATCGAAAACCAGACGGCGAAAAACGAACCGGACTTAAAACTTAACGAGTCAAGTATATAAGCAACCATAAGTCCTAAAGTTAACGCTACAATGACTGGACCACCTCCTAGGTCTAGTAAGAAAGCTGCACATGGTACTAACGCGATTGAAACCCTAGCGTTGTGGATGAATGATGACGGCGCGAAACGTGACGTTTTGACGGAGCGGCGGTTGGTGGCGGTTCCGTTAGGGTTAGGGTTTGAGTTAGGTGAGTAGTTGGTGGTGGTGAAAGTAGGTGCGCTGATTGACGGTGAGATGTACGGACGGAAGGAGCGTGGTTGGAGATCCGGCGGTAACATGGTTGTTTTGACGGTGGTTCGCCGGTGGTGGTTTTTGGTCGGAAATGGGGATCTGGTGGTTGGTGAGCTGAAGAAGTGAAGAGTGGTGGGTTTGATTGAGAGGGGTGTGTGACGTGTTTGGGTGAGTTACAGCCGTTGGATTAGTTTTTGGTGGGCCCTACTGTATTTATTTCTTCTTCATCACTATTGTGTTTGTTGCCTAACCCCTTTCCTTGTGTTTTTTTTTTAAAAAAATTAGTGGATTATTAATTCTTGAGTTGTCTAGAATTTGGTGATCATGTTAGTTTTATCACCGCTAACTAGTTATAATACCCGTGCATACACGGTGTTTTGACCAAAAAAAATTATTCTTTGTTAATACTGAATATTGAGTCTTTAAAGGTAATTGCATATAATTATATAGTTATAAGTTTAGATGCATGTAAGTTTTACACATAAATTAATTTATTTTAACATTTTAGTTGATTATCACACATATAAGAATTTTGTGAAAATTGTGATATAAGTACAACTAATACATACGCATGAGTTTTTCATTATACATTAATATCCATTTAAATTTGGTAAAATATTTGAAAATTTCATTAAGTAACTCAAGATTTAATTTTATTTAGCTGATAAAGATGTTGATGTTGTTATTTATAAATTTCACTACTGATATTGTGTTGTACACATGATGCAAGTTTAATAGCACATAATGAATTTTGATAAAGTTAAAGTATACTACTTAAAGTTTTTTAAAAATGTTTTCTAGATATCCTTATATAAATAAATAAGAATTACATGAGTCATTGTTATAAGACAATCACGTATATTTAATTTTATATTAAAGTAACCGTCACACAATTTGATAATTAAATTCCGTTTCATTATTTTAGTATTTAAAATGTAAACTCGTGTCCACATATGTTAAACTTTAAAACGAAATAAATGAGTCTTATTGAAAGTATATAGTAAAAAAATTGATACTTATAATCTTATGCAAATTTATATGTTGTTATTTTAAACAACATACACATTGTATTTTTAAGATATAAAATATAAAATGTATAAAGTATAAGGGGTAATTTGTTTATAATCTAAGTTATTAAAAATGGAGAACATAATATTACAACTACTCTATATAATTTTAAAAATTCAACCACTAAAGTTTATTAATTACCTCCTCTTTTTAAGTTTTGTTTCACAAATTTGACACCTATATTTTTATGTGTTTTTATCAACCAAATTTCTACCAAATTTATTAAAGTTTATTAAAATCAATTTAATTTTGACTTGATTAACCAATCACATCACACGATTTTGCATGTAAATCGAACTCTTATTAGCCCAATTGTTTTTCAATAAGAATGAATTGATAAAATCAATTCGAAATGATGTAATTCCTTTATTTTATAAAGATTGGAAAACTAATAAAATTTGAGGTGATAAAAGATTTTGTCTGATTTCGTATTAAGTTTATATGAACACAAGTTTACTCAAGTATATGATCAATCATCAGATAATACGTGAAAGACAATGTTTAACGTGTATTTCAAATTGAGTTAATCGTGCGTAAGAATGAACGTGAAAGTAACTTTTGCAAAATCATTATAGAGTGTGTGGAGTACCACTACGGCTTCGAGATGAAATACACCATGAAGTTGAGGTGATAACGGGAACTACTGTTGGGATTTAATAACCTAGTCAGCTAAGTAACGCAAACAAGTACGCAGCGGAATTGGATCTAGTATGTGCAATTAGGTAAACACGTATTTAATAAACAATAAATAATAAAAGGTAAATAGAAAACTAATCTTTGTCGACAACTGCACGCTAGTAAACGAACAAGAAAACCAAAGAAACCCAAGTATCTAAAATAGATACCTCTACGAGTATCACACACAAACACTTAAACCAAGTACGTCCGATTAGAACTAGTCAAGAACATTTAAACAATCAACCACTTGAATCACTTGAATACCACGAACTAGAAAACCCAAAGAACAAATTATTTCTTTCTCCGCCGAAAGCGCTTATGTCCAAAAGCTTGTCAACCACGATGTCGGACAAGGTTGTCCGAGATCCACCCCTTCTTTTCCGAGAACCAACGAACACGAATACGGAAAACTCTTGTTGCGACTTGTTGTTCAACCAGAACTAGTGCACAAGAACACCAACGAAACTCTAACACAACTTGGATCAAAGGAATGCAAGTTTAGAACTTTGATAAAACAAGTGAAACCCAAATCGGATTCTAGGTGAATTTCGATCGGGTATGAACAGTTTAAGTGAATCGATTTTTAGGTTTAGGGATTAGTATTATGTCGTACAAAACATGTGAAGTGTGTTTGTTTATATAGTGTTTAAAGCGACCACACATGGGCCTTAAACTTGTTTGACAAGTAACAAAACCAAACATCCCTTCTTGCCCGATCGTTAGAAGGACTAGGCCCAAGGTTCTCCTAAACCGACCCACATTACAACTTGAACAAAGCCCATGGGTCGTGTATAGTGATCGGGTATACATGCATGCATAAAACGGGTATAACATATTCAAATAATAAGCGTTAAACACGCACTCTCGTGTTTAACGTGTGCGCTCGTCAAGTATTTTTGTGGGTTGTTGCGCTTATCTTTCGATTTTAGGAATAAGCCTTCCAGATACACCTAAGATGAACAACAGCGTTAGTCTCGCCCGGTGTTATCCCATGACCCGACTCCGCGTAGAGTAAGTAGGTGTTTTAAAGAAAGGTATAGTATAAATGTGTGTGTGAGAAAATGATACCTTATTCCCAAAATCATGCGTATTTATACTACCTAATGTCGCTATCTCGGTCCCACAGGTGCAGCCGTACTTCATGGGACCGTTGATGTTGTCACGACCGACACGCCTCTCGACACTACCTACGTGGTCGGTGTCGACATTGGGGAATGAGACAAAAGCGTATCAGCTAGATGCCAAAAGCTTGTCGGTCAACGCGCCTTTTGACGGATGGTTCAAGCACTCTATGGTATAGACTTGGTGCTCGGTGATAATATTGGATCCTTCCGTAATGTATTGGACTCTTGGATAGAGTGTTGGGTTCTTTGGCGAAGCATTGGGCCTTTCCGGCTATTGGGTCGAATGGGCATATCGTCGTCATGTCCCCGATATCATGTTATTTGTTTATGACAAGTGACATGATACTAATTTTTCTCGTCCGTTGGGTTCGTTCGGAATAGTGGGCATGCTTTGGCCTTATGGGCTTTGTTGTGGACCATGGGCCCAAGCCCATTGGGTAAAAGTAAGTTAAAATAATATACCCTGTTTTGTGAGATTGTGCCACGTGGCGGATGGGTACCCTTTGACGGTTCAGATTCGCCTATTTCTGACACGACGCGACGTTCCGCGTCCCCACTTCCCTTGCCTATATAACCCCTTTTCTCATTTGTCAATTTTACTTTACTCTTCTCTCTTGTTTTTTACTATTTGCTTTCGAGTATTCCGGCAGAACCCAGGTGCATGGCTTTGCTTTTATTTCTTTTTCCGTTTGCGTTGCCTCTCTATTATCCTATGGCTTCCGGTTCAGAGCATCCGGTTTCCGACCTTGTCCCCAAATCGGACATGCATATATACTCCTCCGTGCTTTCCGAGGGGGAGTTGGAAGGTCTCATTAACGAGTATGGGATTCATATGGATCTACATCCTCGTTTGCCCCCGATGGATTTCACCATGGATAATTTACCGAAGGATGCCATTGGGTTATCTGACGATGTCGGCGTTTTGGAGTCGAGGTTCCGTTTTCTACTTTTCTATTGAAGGTGATAAAGTACTTCAGGTTCACATCATAACTTGTGCCCATCGGCTGAATAAACTTGTTATGTTTGAGATATCTTGTCAAGTCTTGAGATTGAGCCTTACGTGAATCTGTTTGGGTGTTCTATAAGTTGAACAAACAGGGGCACTGGTTCTCATTTGCTATCCGAACCGGTGGGAACTCTCCGGGGCGTATATTTAAGGAGACGTGCTCGAGTTTAAAAAATTGGAAAGACAATTTCTTTTTGATAGACCGGAGGGCTATCCCAGATGCTATGCCTTGGAGGCATCCGGATTCTAGCGTTTGAGATGATGCTCCCCGGGGGTTACTTGGAAGGCGATGTAGCTGTCGTGTGAGGGTAGTGGAGCTTAGGCCTATTCATTCGGTCTTTTGTATGAAGTTGGGTTGTGAAGGTGCGGAAGCATTCGGCTTTCGTCCAGGAGTTTAAGGATATAGAGAAGAATGGTAACGCATGAACATCTTTTCTCTCTTTTTTTTTTTTTTTTTTTTTTTTTTTGTACCCATGTTTTCTTACTTTGCAGTTATTACAATGTCTCGCTATTCGTTTGAGGTCCGATCATGGGTCAAGATTGGGAAGGGTACTCTCTGCTTTGAGGGAGCAGAGATACCCCAACATGTGACCCGACCTTTGGAAGATGGAAGCGGGGTTCCGGAGTCGACTTATTTGCAACGGGTTGTGGAGAAGGCTAATCCGGCCGTCTTGAAGCGAAGGAGAATAAGAGGAAACAACAAGAGAAAAGGACGGCACAGGAGCCTCGTCTTTCTTTGAAAAGGAGAAGACCAACACTCCTTGGTTGATCTATCGTCGAGCCGGATACTTCTCAGCGTACTAGATTCGGTGTCACCCATAAATACGGTGAGACCGAAGACATTGTGGATGACACCGAGCAAGGAAGTGTGGGTGGTGGCGGGGTGATCGGGATCTCGGCCTGCGTGGTGGGAGGCCACTTCAATGGAGGATCCTCCCGTCGTTTGGAGCCACTCCTTATCCCTCCGGTCAAGGTATGCTTTTTAAGCACATGATGTATCTTACATTATCACTTCATTTCATCATTTCATTTTCTTTTTGAGTGTTCTTTTTTTTTTTTTTTTTTTTTTAGAATTTGGAGCAGTGAGGCAGTAGGCGTTCAGGTGTCGCCCGGGCTAGCACCTTCGGAGGTACCTTACAACCGCTTTGCTTATTTGGGGTTTCTTTTCTTAACTTTGTAAGTCGACTTCCTTTTCGGTGGGTTTGGCGAAGGGGTTACAGCGAGCCGTTCATTCTGGTGAGTTTGTCGGTAAACACCGGTTTGAACGATCTTGTTCGATGTCGGGATATGATGAGCAAACTTGCCCCACCTTTTATCTTGGCGAACAAGAGGATTTCTTGGACGATCGAGCTTTATCTGGAGGGTGGTTCGAATTGTGTCATGGGTCCATAACTATTGCCGATGTGTTTAAGAGGTTCAAGCGTTTAAATCACCATTATGGAGAGCTCTACAAGGCCCATTCCACTGCCGCAACATCGACTCTCAACTATCCGAGGCTCAAAACAATCTCCGGGCCCAACGGAGGCCAATCGAAGCTTGTTCAGATAACCAAGCTCTCGGCGTCTCATAATGATTGTGGCGGAAGGAAAGGAGATGAGTTCTCGTCAGGCTTCTTTGGAGAGGAAATAAGTGAGTTAAAGGCTAAAGGCGAGAGAGAGAAAAGGGTGGGATTGTTGGAGGAGATCTTAATGTTTAATTATGTAAAGGAACTTCAGCGGTTGTCAAGCGACTACATGGGAGTGACGAACACCGGCAAGCTTGGGGGTGTCTTTAACGCCGCCATAGATTACGGTTATTTGGATGGCCTTAAGGAAGGTCGTGACGAAGAGGAGGTCGGCAGGATCCTCGTGAGCAAAAGATTTTGACATCTGCGGTTCAAGGATTCTTTTTGCTGTGATGAGATGTTCGAGAGGTCTTTTCCTATATTGAGAAGATCAAGCTCTTATCACCTTCCTCTCGCGGACTTAATGAACATATTTCCCGAAGGATCAGGATCCACTCCCGGTGCAGGCGCTTCAGGAGGCTCTTAGTTTTTAATCTTATCTTGTAAACTTTTGATTGTTAAGACAATGTTACGTTCGTACTATGATGGGCCTGCGTGCCTTTGGGTTGTAATTAAACAATTTATTTTCGTACCTTCGTAATGCTAAATGAGGTCATCCGTATATCCGGATGGCCACTTTGATATATCTATGCTGTGTATGTCTTTTGTGTTTTTGCTAGTGACTTGGCACTTTTGCGTTTAAATTATGCACGTGAGCAAATATGTTGCGGCCTTCCCAGTGACTTAGCAACCTTGGGGTAGTGTCTACTTTGTTGGTAAATTTACGGTGGCTCATCCACAGGCGTCGTCACGCCTCCGGGTATATCTGCGTGCCGTTTGGGCATATGTGTCTCGGTTAGTCCTTAATGTCTTAGCATTATCCGGGGTATCGATCGCCTACCGAATGGTATGTGGCCTTCCTAGTGTCATTGCACTTACGGGTGTAAATTTACTTTAATTGGAAGGTTTTCGGATGTGCGGTGAGGTAGCTAATCTCACGGTCCATACCCTTCCCTTTTGAATGAGATGTAATCATGGAAAATTTTCCTCCTCCGTCATAGGCGGGGAATATATCATTGCTTCTCGATAGTGAAACAAAATGATTCATGCCCGTAGGCTTACATCTTTCTTGCGGATATTTTTAAAGAAAACACTTTCAAATTCACCGCATGCCATTTCCGGAACTTCCTCTTTGACCAAGGTCTCTAACATGGGATCCGTTGAGGCCCGCCTCCTTGATCCGGTAAGGGCCTTCCATTTTGGTCCCACTTGCCTAGATCTTGACTCTCGGCTTCATTCTTTCGGTACACAAATTCCCACGGTTTGAAGGATACCAGTCGCGCCTTTCGGTTATAGTATTTTTCGACTTCGTTTTGTATCGGGCTTCCATCACTGCCGCTTCTTCCCTCCTTTCCTGTAGCAGGTCGAGATTGAGGCGAATGTCCTCTTCATTATGTTCCTCCACCCGGCGAGGGTCTTCTTCTTCGAGACCTTCCCTTATCCTTCTAACCCTGTAAGTCGGCATGCCTATTTGGTAGGTATTACCGCTTCACTACCATAGGTGAGGTGAAAGGTGTCTCTCGTTACTTGTCTTGATGGACGTCTGGAGTGCCCAAAGAACATTCGGTAATTCGTCCACCCATCCCGCCTTTGCACGCCCTAACCTTGTCTTGATTTCTTCCATCAAGATTTTGTTTGCCCTTTCCACCGATCCGTTGGCACGTGGGCGGCCTGTGCAGTGTTGATTTACTTGATGTTGAGTTTTCACACCACTCTTGAAGGGTTGTCTATGAATTGCTTAGCATTGTGCGTGACGATGATGGCGGGGGAGACCAAGCGGCACACTATGTTGTCCCACACAAACCTAGTGACATCCTTGCGGTAATCCTTGCTAGCGGTTTGGCCTCACCACTTAGTGAAATAGTCGATAGCGACGGAAGGAACTTGACCTTTCCGGTGATGAAAGTAGGGGACCACTATGTCCATACCCCATTGGTAAAGGGCCATGGAGCCATGATGGGCGTTAACCGTTTTTGGAAGGCTGCGGACCTGGGAATGTATCTGGCGGGAGTCACACTTGATTATTTCGTTTCTAGCATCCGGTGCATTGTAGGCCGAGTATCCTCGCTTGCATGGCCTTCGCCACAACCAGCGAGGACCGAGTGCATTCCGCAAGCTCCATGTGAATTTCCCTTATTACGTGGTTTGCTTGTAAGGGACCCGCGCCTCATCATGGGTACCAAGTAGGCTTTTGTAGAGTATTCCATCTTCCATGACATCGGTGATTTTCATTACGAAGGTCGCGAGCTTCGTTTGGATCGTCCGGCGGATACCCTCCTCAGGGCATCGGATGATAGGGTCATCCGGTTTTCCCTTCCTCTTCAACGGCGTTGTTAACTTCCCTTCCTTCCGTTGACCTTTCTCTTAGAACCTCTACCGGCACCTCCTTGATCAGTGATCAAAAGCAACCGTGGCGGTTTACTAAGAACATCCGCTTCGATTCGACCCTAGGGATGTTCCGGATGGTGAAGTTTTCAAAGCGGCTATGTACTCCTTTGCCTTTGCTAGGTACTTGATCATACTTCGTGACTTGCCACATAATCCCCATTTATCGATTAGCCACCGCTTAGAGTCCACCTGGACCTCAAGGCTACGGACTTGCATACTCTCCGCCATCCTTAGCCCCGCGTGAGGGGCCTCGATTCGCTCGTTATTAGTCTTTGTCGAACTCAAGCCGGATGGCATAAGTGAACTCCATTCCTCCGGATCGATTAGTACAAGACCCGCTCGGAGCCCTCTTTGTTGGATGCTCCGTCCGTGTACAAAAGCCATTTCTCATCTTCTTTCTTCTTTATCGCGCATGTTGAAGTACTTGTCGTTGCTTTCTCCGATGGGAGCTTCGGCGAAGTCCGCTAACACTTATCCTTTGATTGCGTTTCGGGGTTCGTAGGTGATGTTGTAAGCACCCAACTCCACCAGTACTTGGCCAACTTCCGGATGCTTCGGCTTGTTGAGGATCGCTTTATAGGTTGGTCCGTGATTACCTTTATAGGGTGTGCTTCAAGTACCTCCGAGCCTTCTTGACATGTGTAGTAGACATAGTGCTAACTTCGATCGGGTTGTTGGTGTTGTTAGTGAGGAAGATCTGTTATCAACTTCTTCATTTCTTGGAATGCCGATTCCGCCTCTCCGTCCACCGATACTCCTCCTTATTCTCCTTAGTGATGTTCTTGAGTGTTTCAAAGAATGGCAAGGACCTTTCAATCGAGCGAGCCAAGAAGCGATTGAGTGCCGCTAATTTGCGGCGAGGCTTTGCATCTCCTTGTGGTCCTAGGTGATTGCATGTCCATTATTGCCTTCGTCTTTTTGGGTATGCCCGAATTCCTTCGAAGTCACCATATATCCTAGGAACTTTCCTTCCTCCATCCCGAAGGAGCACTTTTTGGATTCAACTTCATGTTGATCTTAGAAGGTTGTCGAATGTTTACGCTATGTCCGCTAGCATTCCTCGCTCTTCCTTGCTCTTGATGACCATGTCATCCACATATGCTTCAAGGTTCCTTCCTATACGTGATCGGAAGGGCGAATCTATCATTCGTTGGTAGGTGGCTCTGCATTTTCCAGGCGAACGACATTTTGGTGTAACGAGAAGTTCCTTGTTCGATGTAAAACTGCTTTTTCTTCGTCTTCCTTGCCATCATGCACTGGTGATATCCTTTGTAGCGTCTAAGAAACATTTGTACTTGTACCCATGACCGACTCGATTTTCCAATCGATTTCGGCGAGGATAATAGTCTTTAGAGGCGTGCGAGTTGATGTTCTTTAAGTCAATACACATCGCCCGGCTCCCCCATCGCACTTCTTCACTAGAGCGGGTTGGATATCCATGTAGGATACTTCACCGGCACGACAATGCCGACCTTGACCCATTCTTCTACTTCCTTTGTATTGCTGGCTCCGATCCGCCGCCAACATTCGGCGCTTTTGACATACCGGGTCTATCGAAGGGTTGGCATTCAGAGTGTGCTCAATGATTCCTCTGGGGACTCCCGTCATATCCGCTGGCTCCCATGCGAATACGTCGAGGTTCCTTTGTAACAATTCTTTGAGGCGTCTTTTGCCCTCAACGGATAGTGCACCTCCTATCGTCACAGCTTGTTCAGGGAAGGCTGGGTTGATCGCCACTTCCTCCGTTAAGCCCACTTCTCCTGCTTCTGTTTCTTCCTTATCTTGTTCCGGAACAATGGTCTGCAATCTTTCCAATCTTCTAGATTCTGAAATGATGACGGAATGCGTGACAAGCGTGGCAATTCCTTGAGGGTTGGGAACTTCATCATGGAATGGATTGAGAGGTATGGCTCGTAGGATCTTCAATCGGTCCTTCCTAAGATAACATTATACGGTGATGGTGCCGAATAGCATGAACTTCATCGACCTTCTGTACAACCCTCATCTCCGAATGACACATCTAGTTCGATTTTTCCAGCGGACGAGTCACTGTCCGTGAACCCAAGCAGATCATCGCGTCTGTTTCATTCGAGCCCTTATCTCCTAAGGCAAGTTGTTGAGCGGTGTTCGAACATTACCTCCACGAAGCTCCTTCATCCACAAAGACCCTTCTTACGAGATACCCTTCCATGGTGGCTTCGACTATGAGAGGGTCATCCACACGTCTCCTTCGGGAGAGAGGGGAAAGTTATGGACACATTCATCCACCTTTCTTCTTGTTCCGATGACTTCCTATTTCTTCGCTCGGGCCAGGTTCGGATCATGTTGATGACTTTGTCCTTGGCTCCCACCTCATTCTTTGGGGTTCTCTCTTCCCTTACGCACGAGGTCCTTGATCGGATGATTCGGCTTCCACGACTCAATGCTAGCTCTAGCATCTCTTGAGCTGATAGCAGTCGTTCGTGTAGTGCCCTTTTTCTCCATGATAATCACGGTGATTTATCTTGGTTCTCCTTGCGGGGATCACGATTGGCTTTGGAGGAGGTAGACGCGTTGGTGCTCTGTGGCCAAGATTTCTTTTGGTGGCTTTATAAGTGAGTCTAAGGTTAGGCGGGGGTTGCCTCGGTTCAGGTGGTCACCGCGATGGGGCAAGTAAGGAGCCGACCTGTCACCGTGGCGGTGCGAGCTTCCTCGATCTCTCCCTGAGTATGCGTGTCGTCCTTCATTCTTCCTGTCTCCTCCGTAGTGACCTCTGGCAACCCTTTCGTCCTTTCGGAAGGGTCCGGTTGAGGCCCTTCTGGTTGTATCATGATGCTCCCCTCGAGGCAATTCGGTGCTGGCAAAGGCTTCCTCCGACCTCACAAAATCATCGACCCTAATCATCATCTCCTCCACAGTCTTAGGGATTGTATCGGCGAACCGCTTGGCTAACTCAGGACATTTACATCCGTTCATGAACGAAGAGATCCTCATGATCTCCGGGGCACCCTGTATGAATCCTGTCTCGGTGGTCCACCTTTCTTTGAATTCCGGCAGCGTTTCGTTGGCCTTCCTTACTATTTTGGCGATCTCGGTAGGGTCCTTGACACAAGCTTTGTGTAAGGAGAAACGAGTCTTGAACTGATCCCTGAAGGCCGCCCATTCGTCTATGCTCCCCGGCGGGAGCCCATCAAACCATCCCCTGGCCTTTCCGTCCAAAGTTTGTTGAAACATGCGGCACCACACGGGCATCGGCCATTCTCCATGTCCCGCGGCCCGGTGAATCTGTTGAGATGATCTTGAGGATCCGTAGATCCATCGTGCGACTTGATGTGGGTGGGCATCTTGTGTTCGGAGCGGAGAACTCGATGATTCGTCTCTTGAATGGAGATTTTGAGACTTCCTTGAAGGGTTTCGCGGTCTTCGTCTTTCACTTTACTCCCGAAACTATTTCCTTCTTTATCCGTCGGCTCGCCACTTATCAAGCGTCGTTTCATCTTGAAGTCCAATCGTAGTGGCTCAACGGTGTCCCTCCGGCTATTGTGTTCTTTTATCATAGACTTGAGAGCCGTTCACGTACCCTTCTAATCGCTCCTTGTCAATGGTGTGGAACTTCCTCCTTCTCTCGGAAGTTTACGTGGTGTCGAACCCGTCATCCTATAGCTCTAGTAGATTGAATCGTGTCCACGGATGGCGCCAATGTCGAAGTATTTTTTGTGGGTTGTTGCGGTTATCTTTCGGCCTTAGGAATAAGCCTTCCAGATACCTACTAAGATGAACAACAGCGTTAGTCTCGCCCGGGTGTTATCCCGGGACCCGACTCGGCGTAAGAGTAAGTAGGTGTTTTACGAAAAGGTATAGTATAAATGTGTGTGAGAAAATGATACCTTATTCCCAAAATCGTATGCGTATTTATACTACACGATGTCACTATCGGTCCCAGGTCCGTCAGTACTTCATGGGACCGTTGATGTTGTCGGGCGACATGCTCGACCTTTGCCTACGTGGTGGTGTCGACATTCAGGGGAATGAGACAAAGCGTATCCAGGCTAGATGCCAAAAGTACTGTCAGGTCAACGCGCCTTTCAGACGGATGGTTACCGAAGCACTCTATGGTATAGACTTGAGCTGCTCCGGTATAATATTGGATCCTTCCGGTAATGTATTAGACTCTTCGGATAGAGTGTTGGGTTCTTTGGCGAAGCATTGGGCCACTCCGGTCATTGGGCCGAATGGGCATATCGTGATTCACCCCCAGGCTCACACAATTTTAGTCGTTTACGTGTGGTTTAACTCCACAAACCAACAACTACATTACTCAGCCATACTTGAAGTTTATCTAACTACTTAGAAAAGATAACTTTTCTTGACATTAGTTCCTCGTTTGGACCTCGATTCACATGCATATGAACTAACGTGCACACGCATTTTGTCTTATATCTATCGTCAAGCAACATCGCTACCACTCTCCGACTCCTTGTTCAATTTAGTGTTGTTCTCCATGCTCTTAAGAGCATCATGTGATTTTATAAACAATTGACACTGGTTACTTTAGATACATGTACGAGAACTATGACTATTTTGTGCGAGTTACGTAACTCTATTATTCTATTGTTGGCTTGTTTAAATTTTGGTAATCATTATGCTTATTGGTTTTAATCGCTAATTCGTTTCGCATTTCAAGATAAACGTGTAAACAAATAAATGTGTTCATTTTACTTAGAGTCGAGTATGTTTTGTTTTGACACACACACTCTAAATGTAATTTCCGTAATCATATATATATCTAACTCTTTTTTCTCTAAGATGTTCACTTGGCGAGATTTGAACCATGATACCCTTTTAAGACTTGATAACACCTTATCACTAGACCACCTTGAATATACAGTTAACCGCCCATACTATAATCTCTCTCACAACCCACCACTACATAGGGCATGTTCTTGCACGCAATGATATCCAACATATAGTCGAGGTGGTTGCAACAGAACCATTCCTACCTAGTAGTACTTTGTTGTGAACTCCTGTTTAGAAGGAAATTTTCTCGACAACCACATACACGCACGTATACACCCCCGAGTTATTTCTCCACCATCACTCCTCACTCTTCTTCCCGACACAATCTTCCACCCCATCTATGCTCCCAAAGTTCCATTTCATTTTATAGCCATAGGCTAGTAAAAAATCAAATTAGGTCAATAGTAGGACGTTAACTTTCGTATTATTTATTATTATTTTTTTTAGAAAGTAAGTTTTGAAATACTTTATATTAAGGTGAATAAAAGGGGTTATGCTGCTTGTGAATATAAAGAAATTTCGTTTGGTTTGTTGCCAGGGAATAATGATAGGTATCGGATTTGGAATGAGGTGGAATGATAATGGTTATGAAAAAAGTGTGTCATTCACGATTGTTTATGTTTGGTTGATAAAATATGGTATGAAAAAGTGTATAGATATTTTAATTTTGTAGTGGAAAAAAGAATTCATGGGAATGGATTTCGTAGACACAATATTGGTGTGTAATTAATGAATCTATAAGCTATGATATACCCATTTCATTCTAGGACCCACAAAACAAAACAAAATAAACAAACATTATGATTTTGAAAGTCATAGTAAAATTCTATTAATGTCAAACCAAACTGGCCCTAAGTATACAAAGTTGGTATTGGTATTATACCCAAACAACTATTCTTTCTTTTATTTCATTCTGTAAAGCCAAAGTAACAACTACCAGTAACAAACTGGCCCTTTGTATGTTCTATTATTTTTAAATGACACCAAGATCCTTAACAACTCGATGTATACAGGACTAGCAACAAATATAATACTGTGTAAATCAATCATAGAATGTATCCTTCACGTCATCACGTACTCACATTCATCAAAATCATATCTACAACCAAATACAGCGACATGGAACACATGAAAAGTTATCTTGATGTACAAATCAGCAATCATCTCGAATAAATTACTAATAACTTTGGTTACATGTTATAAATATTGTTATAACACATCTTATAAAAGTCAAATGTATATATAGCAATCATATGTTCATGCATTATTTTAAACCAAATATTCTTTACAAATTGCCAATTTGGCATTACTAATTTGCATTGGTTGGTAGAGGTGCAAGAATCCCTACCCTACCAAAGAAAACCGTGTCATTCATTTGATCAAAGGAAGTTTCCAACACGTAACCTTAACCAAGTCTTATAAATGTCGAAAGTTCAATAATGTTGGATATCATTTTCCACCACTAAAAATGACAACACAAGAAGAACAAATCTACGACCTGTTTGATTCATGTTGGTTCCAATACCATATCTTCGCAAGCAATCCGATTTCTAAAGTTGATCATGAGGATACGATTAATACGAAAAAAGAGCCCGATGAGATTTTGGCGATCACGACTGCTATGAGTTGCAAACATGATGTCGAGGTGAAAGGTCTGCTAAGATTTTGGGCTCATTCTGTAGCTGCCTCTACGGTCTCTGCGGTCGCATAATTCTTTAACTTCTTTTTTCTTTCGCGTTTTTTCATCAATTTTATAGTGAAAGATCGTTTTATAGAATTTTACTTTGTATACAATTGAATACTTTGTACAAAACATATGTGTCATGGGAAGTGATTATGTTTTTCGCTCCTTTGTTTCTTTTCAATGAAATTGTTGATTTATACTTTGTTTTGTATACTCGATCTTTGTATTCATTATATTTTAGAAAATCTTTTTTTGAACTTGATATATCTAAAACAAAGTGATTGTTTGTTAGTATTTATGAAATATACATTCAAGCAAGGTATGGATATTATACATCGCTAGTTACTTGTTTGCAATTGCATGGTAAGATTAGTTGAACTCATATAGCTATGTAAAAGCTAATTTCTGTATTCCTTAACAATTTTTTTAGCCGATATCTAATCCGGAAAAAATTAGTTGATAATTAAGTACGTCGGTTGTGTGGTTATACACTGGATGCCAAAACACAAGAAGCAATTTTCAAAGTGCGAAGCTGAAGTACATTGGCGAGAAGGACACAAACTAAGTATCTAGCTATAACATGATAGGGTACAAACAAAGGAAATACCGCAAAGTCGTTGTGCATACGTAGAAAATGACAAGTACATATAGTGATTGATCTCGATTTTCTTACTAGAGTATTACACAGTGCATTGCTTCTATATAAGCTTCGGTATACATTTCGTTTATTGACATCTCTCATCTATTATTTGCTATGCCGTGTATCATAGCACGATAAGCGTAAGTAAAGGTAGGAAAGCATAGAATGATTATTTGGAAATACGACTAGACATGAAAGTAAGATCGTAACTTCCTTGTAATAACAGGATTTAGTTCCCTGTAAGACCAAATAATACGCAATAGCTAACGTATATTGTAAGTTGGATTGAGTCTTTGGGAATTGAATTTGTCATAGGCCTATACAGAAGACCATTACTATTTCAATTTTCAGTCAAACACATTGTTTAGAAAATTCTACGCTTAAACTTAAAAGTGGGACGTGACTCGTGAGACTTGTGTGCACAAACGCGTTTTTGGAAGATTTTACTGTCATAAATAAGTCAAAGTTGGTTACTTAATTAGTAACTAGCAATTTTGTTATATGAAACGAGCAACCTAGCAAGTTATACGAAAAGTTGATCCAGGGCATCCTTTGATAATTTTTCTAAAATGATAGAAATAGTTTAGCACTTGTGAGTTGTGACAATACTCTTTGCACGCACTAGGTTTTACACAAGATGTTCATTATGAAACTATCGAATAATATTTATCATTTTTAGAAACTTCTATTAACAAGTAGTTTCATAAGCGTGTTTACTTTTATATCATAGTGACTCGATCTTTTATTTTGATATTTATGTTCTCGTTAATAATATTTTTAGTTGTATTAGTTTTAACACATACAGTGAATACTTTTCTATAAAATTATATAAAACATCTAATACTCATGTAATTATACTACCCTTTACGCACGAGTTTTTACATAATTTTCCATTATATGTTAATATTGATTAATACTTGTGTAAGTTTTATATCGTTTTCATGTTAATAATAGTTTTAGCCGTTTTTAATTTTTAAACTTGTGTACGTACGAGTTAAGCTTATAAATATGAATAACATGAGTCATTATTGAACATGGATAGTAACAAAAATATTTTGAGGATATCCTTACTTAAACTTATAAAGAGAAATAACACAAATCATTCATATATATACAATCTCGTGTATTTATTTACATATCACAACAACTTGTATTGTAATAAATATTATAATCTCCCACGTATGTATTAATTTAATCTATAATGATAAAAATACATATAAAACATAATATAATGATATAAGCCAATTTGGATTCTCTTGATGGATTCAAGAAAGCCATTTCTCCTTCCTCCAATTGTGGATTTCTTGAAGGCCAAAGTTAGTTATAACTTTTGGCGGAAAATCTGTTACTTCTTCTTTTCTTAGTATAAATACTCATTTCCATTTCACTTGTAATTCATTCACGAAAAGACTTGTAATATCTCTCTCAATTCCATTACAATCCTAGTGAATCATTTGAATCAAATCTGATTCATTTCTTCTTATGTGATTCCTGTTTGCTTTCATACAACTACATTTCTTAGCGATTTACGGTTGTTACTATCTCGGTACATATCAAGTGGTATTCGAGACCTTTCTTGGCACGGATAATATTCAAGATTGTTAAGCGACATTCTTGATTTAGGTTATCTTCTCGGCGTAATTCGGCAAGAAACAAGATTTTCGAAAGAAATTAGTCACCACTAATTTCACCTATTCTATTACATCGATTAGTGCCAAACATTTGTACGGTCACAAGGCTAGCCATTAGTGGTTAAATTCTCAGCCTTGAACAAGGCGATCGAAGCATTTGGTTTGGGTAATCAAGAATAGGACCAATAGTTGTTATTCCATTGTAGATGAGCAATAACATTCTTGGTGAGATGGTGAACACAAGAACCACGGTTAGTAATCAAGATTCTTCAATGGAATCTCTCCAACAAATGTTAGTGATTTGCAAAGAACTATGGCCGATTTGATGGGTGAAATGCAAAGAATGAGGAATGGTGAGGTACCAGTTAAGGAATCATGGTAACAATGGTAGAAATGGTGGATGAGATGACTACACAATATGGTAGGTTGTCTAAATTTGAGTTTCAAGATTCAATGGGGATGATGTAAAGGGTTGGATATTTCGGTGTACAGTTCTTTTGTCTTGATAATGTAGATGATGAATTGAAAGTGGGAATTCTTTGCAATGCATGTGTATGACAAAGCCTTGGTGTGGCATCACAATTCATTAAGCGATTTGGTGAAAGCAGTTCTTGGGAGGTGTATGAGAAACAAGCCTTGCAAAGATTTGGTTCATGCTTTGAAGATCGATGATGGATTTGAAGAATTTGAAACAAAGCGGTAGTGTCTGTGATATCAAGATTTGTTTGAAGATTTGGTGAATAAGGTGGAGTTGAGTGAAGAATATGCCATCGGTTTGTTCATTGGAGGTCGAAGGATGAAATTGGGATGCCCATTAGAATGTTTAAGTTGTCAACATTGATGGATGTGTATAGTCGGGCCAAGAAACAAGAAGCCACTAATCTTGCATTAA
The DNA here is from genome assembly GCA_022545495.1 of Chrysanthemum lavandulifolium. Classification (NCBI taxonomy): domain Eukaryota; kingdom Viridiplantae; phylum Streptophyta; class Magnoliopsida; order Asterales; family Asteraceae; genus Chrysanthemum; species Chrysanthemum lavandulifolium. Next base: position 61,886,255 of record CM040246.1, read on the forward strand.
AGCCAGGTATAATTTCCAATCTCCTATGAGATACTGTTACTCTGGTTATGTCAATAAGGATAAGGGTATTCTACCAAGACCGGTTAATAGACCTATGGCTTTACTGCACCAAGAACACCATATGGTGAGAATAGACCCTTTAAGAGGCCGACTCAAAAGAATTGGAGGATAAGAGGGCTAAGAATCTTTGTTTTCTTGTGACAAAAATATGTGCACGGACACAAATGTAGTGGTCAATTGCATTCATTAGAAGTGGTGTTGGATGAGGAAATTGAGTGCATGGAAGAAGAATTGGCTAATGATGAAATGGGTCATTTGGGGAATTATGATCGGACTTTTGAAATTGATCATAATAATGAAATGGTGGCTCAAATTTCATTGAATGCACTTCTTGGTGTATACAATTATCGAGACAATGAGGGTTAAGGGTATGGTAGGAAAACAAGGGTGCATGTGCTTGTGGATTGTGGAAGTACACATAACTTCATTGATTTGCGGTATTAAAAGTTGGGTTGTAAGACTAAAACTATGTGTCCTTTGCAAGTGTACGTGGCTAATGGTCAAGCTATGACTAGTACTTTGATGTGTTGTGGTTTATCGTGATCATGGAGAAGAAACTTACATGATTGATGCTATGGTACTACCTTTAGGAGGTTGTGAAGTGGTGTTGGGAATCGGTGGTTGTCTACTTTAGGAGAAATTATGTGCAATTTTGAGAAATTAACCATGAGGTTCTATGTGGGAAATAAGAAATCTTGCTACGAGGTTCTCAGCAGGCCACCGATGGATGAAACCTAGAGAGCGAGCGATTGCTATGTTGAATTCTATGACCTTGTGTGTATGTCTGTATCATTTTGTAGTATGGTAGGGACAAGTATGATTAGTCGCGAAGATTGATGAAATTTTGGGTGACTTTAAAGGTATTTTGAAGTTCCTCTTGGTTTACCACCAAAAGATCACATGATCATCACATTCCTCTTATGCCTAACACTCCTCCGATTAACATCGGACCCTATAGGCATCCTCTAGCCAAAGGATGCCATTGAGCAGATGGTACAAGAGTTATTGGATCTTGGTGTCATCGGATCTAGTCAAAGTTCTTTCTCTCTCCTATAGTCATGGTTAAAAGAAGGATGGCAGGTTGGAGAATGTGTGTTGACTATAGACAATTGAATAAAAACTTGTCAAAGACAAATTTCCCATTCTATGATAGAAGAGTTGATAGATGAATTACATGGGTCGGTGGTGTTTTCAAAGCTTGATCTAAGGTGCAGGTATCACCAAATCGAATGAAGGAGGAAGACATTCATAAGGCGCATTGAGAACTCATGATGGCCACTATGAGTTTTTAGTGATGCCTTTTGGACTCACAAATGCTCCTTCCACATTTCGGTCACTAATGAATGAGATCTTTAAACCCTATTTGAGGAAGTTCACATTGGTTTCTTTGATGACATCTTGGTTTATAGCAAGTCGATTGAAGAACACATTGTACACCTTCAAATGATTTTGCAAACTATGAGCTCACACCTTGTTTGCAAAGCGAAGCAAGTGTACTTTGCGGTGTCTCGGGTGGAGTATTTGGGTCATATCATCAGCGATAAAGGAGTTGCAATGATTCTTCTAAGATTGAGGCTATGAAAGATTGGCCTACACCTAAGAATGTGAAGCAAGCGAGAGGATTTTGGGACTCATGAGGCTATTATAGGAGGTTCATTAAGGGGTATGGAATAATCGGCAAACCATTAGCGCCTTATTGAAGAAGAACTCTTTTGAATGGTGCGACATAGCTCAAGAAGCTTTTGAGCAATTGAAGTTAGCTATGATACAAGCACCGGTGTTGGGGTTGCCAATTTTGAGAAAGAATTCCTTTGTGAGGCGATGCATGTGGGCTGGTATTGGTCTTTGTGTTGTTGCAAGATGGTCATCCATTGGCATACGAGTAAGGCCTTATCTCTTAGACATCAAGCTTTGTCCACTTATGAAAAGAATTTTTAGTTTGTCATTTTGGCATTGGAGAAATGGAAGGGTGAATGGTGCAAACCGTCGAGTTATCTCGCATGAGCTAGCCACTGTGAATGACCAACCGTAAGAAACTCAAAAGCACTCACACACCAAATGCAATTTAAGATCGGAGGAATATAATGGATTCACGGGTCGTTAAGTCCACGGAGGATGAATTGGTGTATAAACACTTGATCGGATGATAGAATGATCACAAGGATAGTGATCGATAAGGATATTGATGGAAAATTACCTAAAGAAAAGATCTACAAGTTACGTGACTTAAATGCAAATTAAAAGAAATTAAAAAGTTAAAATATATTAAATAAGCGCTATCACTATTTTTAAAGTGATGAGCGTTTAAAACCTAAAACGTCGTTTAAATAAAATTACGTAAGCGTACAAAATAAAGCGTGAGTTTTAAGAAATAAAAGGCCTACAAATATAAAAATGACATTTTACAATCCTAATAATAAAAGAAAATTATTAGAAAAAGAAAATTATTTTTACAACTATTTATTTAATTATTATTAATTAAAAACTACTTGTTAAGTATTTAAAATGCACTAAAATATAAGAAAATACAAATTTAACCTAGAAAAATGAAATTATAACTTAGAAAAATCTAAAATATGATAAAACTTATTTTAAAACTGAAAATATATTTTTAGACTTTATATGTATTTATTATTAATTTAAAACTATTTAAAACTAATTAAAATGCTAAAAATACTATTTAAACCAAGAAAATTATGGAAAAATATTTTTAGGCTTTTATATTTATCTTAATCTAGGAAAATTGAAAACATATTTTTTAAGCTTTTACGATTTATTTGTATTAAAAGCTATTTAAAAGGATTAAAACTAGTTTAAATAAGGAAAAATACTAAGCAGTGATAGAAAAATCTGAAAAATTCAGGAAAATGCTAAAATATTATTCTAAGTCTATAAAAATATAAAAACATATGCTTATGTGGAGGAAAAAGCAAGCTATTTGTACAGCTGCTTATCAATAAGCAATTCAAAATAAGCTAAAATCCACAATTGACCACCAAATTAACACATAAGCTAGGGTATCCTATATTAACTAAATACTAACCTATTCCAACCATCCTAAACTTCTGAAAAGCAGTTTAAGGCAAGAATTAAGCAAAGTTAAACTAGTTAAATTCAGAAAATGGGACAGAATTGTGGCTGAACTAAGGGTGGGGTCCACAGAGCTTAAGCTCAAAAGATTGACTGAAATGGATAGTTAGCTGGGTGGTGAGTGGTAAGGAACCAAGAACCACCAGTGGGGTCCACTGGTGTGGCCTGTGGGACCCACCAAAGTGATGGTGATGCCCACTGTTGTGGTGGTGCAGGGGTGCACAGGGCATCTTTCAGAAAGGGGTCTCAAAAGAAACAAGTAGATAAGCAGTTTATAAGCTAATAAGATATAAGCTAGTATTTTTATAATTTAGTTAAGCAACAATATTTTAATATCCCAAAAGGATTTAAGCTAAATCTAAATATTGAATACACAATAAAATTCTAAATTTTATTCAAAAACGGGTAAGCTGCAAATTGACTTTTTTATGTAAACCAATATGTTGACTTAAGTGAGCTTTGATCCTAATTTACTGATTGATTATGTTGTATTAAGCTATACTAAGATGAAATTAAGCTAGGTTATCAGATTCTAAGCTAATATGTGGAATATGAGACTTATTACACTAACAGTTAACAGATTAGACTAGATTGAGTTCTATTTTGACTTTTATACTAATGAGACCTATTTATTATGACTATTATGAACTCTATTGAACTAAATAAACATGCAGTAACAAGAATCAAGGACAATAACATGCAAGAACTCAGATAAGCAGCTTGATCCAAACACACCTTAGCAAGGCAGTTTTTATGATTAGTGTTACAAATCCACAAATTACAACATGAAACTGATTCCAATCACTTGATTATGATGTAATTAGATCAAATGAACACAAAAACACGAGGTTTAAACAACATTTACTAAGATAATCACAACTAAGCTATATTAACTAAAAATATTAACAACTAGCAACTATGATTTCCAACTAACAACCTCTTGATTTAACACTAGATTATCACTAACCAATAACAACTAAGCATGAAACAAGAAATTTATACTAATTTAAGAACTAATGAATGGCAAAAATCAAGAGATAAGCTTACAACTTGAATCAAGGCACTGGCGAGAACCAAGAGCTGAGTACCACACCTATAGGCTTACCACTAAGCCTCTAAACCATTCCATCCAACTTTTGACTGCTTGGGTCCTTGAACTTCATTTCCATACATTTTGATTTTACAACTAATTTTTCTTGATTTTGTGAATTTTTAAGTTTTGAGTCTAAGCGAGTTATTAAGGTTTTAATAGCTCTCAAAGGTTATATAATGAGCTTTTATAAGCTTATAAGTCGAAACAACAACCAAAGATAACATTCGTACTTAGTGAAATTTTGAATTAGAAAATTGCTCAAACTTGAAATCAAGCTGAAACTTGAAGTTTATTATTAACAAAGGTTCACATACACTCAATAATGCTTAAACAAGAACTTAAAAGCTTAAAAGTACACTAGAAAACTTTGAAATTATTAAAACGACATAAACTACACTAAACTACACTACTTGCTATCCACACTGCTTCTCTCTTCATATTTATTGACCCTTTTCACTCCTTGTCGACCTCTGATCAATTCCCACTTGATTGCAACCCTTGGATCTCTTGAAATCATCACAACCATACATGTGGAGTTTTTGGCGGGAAAAAGTCTAAATAGCAGGTTAACTGCATTTAATGTTTCTTGGGTGTATGTAGAGGTGGAGGGGGAAGGTGGAAAGGTGTTTTTACAGCTGGAGAGATAAGGGTGATGAGAAAACCATGGCTGGTATTGGGTTTGCAGAAGGTGAAGAGGAGAAGCTACAGTGGAGGCGGTTTTCTGTTTTTTAAACTTTGGGCCGGGTTGTGTTTTGGGCCTGGTTTGGGTTGACTGGATATTGGATAATATATAAGGTCCGTTTGGTTTAAATGAGCACAAGGACCAATATTGCAATTTATGAATTCTTGAAGGGCTGATCCTGTCACTTTTCCAAAGATATAATAAGGACTAATTCTGCCAAACTTTAATAATACAAGGACCATTTTTGATAAAATCCAATTTTTAAATGTATAAGGACCAAAACTGTCAAGTTTGAAACTTGAGGGACCAAATATGTAATTTTCCAAAAGTTCACTATAAGGACCAATTTTGTCATTTATGAATAGTACAAGGTTAATATTTGATAATTTTCACTTTTTAAATTAACCAAGGACTATATTTGACAATTTTCAAAGTTTAGGGACTAAAGTTGCCATTTTGTAAACTTTAAACTTTAAAGGGTTTGTTTTGACAACTTTTGAATCACATGGACCTTAAATGACATTTTACAAGTTTTTGAATTACCAGGACTAATTTTGACAACTTTTGAAACTTGGGGACTAAAGCGCCAATTATGCAAACTTGATACGTTTTCATCGATTTTGGTATTTTGCATTTAAAACACATAAAACACTTGTTTGTGATATTTCTATCATTTTGATGCGTTTACGAGTGTTTCGGATGTTTTTGCGATCTAGATGAGTACAAAATGATGAGTATTTAGACACTCATCAATCCCACACTAAGATATTGCTAGTCCCAGCAATGATTTTGAAAAATTAATGGATTTTATCTCTTTACCAAAAGCCATTCTTACGGAGTAGCCAATTGTTTTAGTTCAGTAAGAACCTTGGTACAATGATAACCAAATGATTTTAAGCAAATCATAAGCTTTCAATGATTTGATTTGTCTTTACGAGCCGTTTGCTACGGACTAATAACTCTTAGATAAATTATCTTTGGTGAGTCGATTACCAATTATGGTTTTCTTTGCCTTTACCACAAGCCATAAACTTGCGGGCTGTAGCCAACTCTTCACTAGTTTAAAGATATGGTGAAATGAACACCATACAATTTTGGGCAAATTGCAAGCCATAAGCGGTTTGAGATATCTTTACCAAGAGCCGTTTGCTCTGGATTAGCCAATCCTTTTGTGGGTTAGACATGGCGGATGATTACCATTTGTTGTGTTTAGTACATAGTACTTCACTATTTTTTTTTTAAAATTTGGCCATTTTGGGGAAAAAGGGACTAAAGGGTACATTTATGATCAAATTCGCGAATTTCTGGCGCTATTCTTGGGAATTTCCACCAATCCCCACACTAAGATATTGCTAGTCCACAGCAATGATTTTGAGAAAAATTAATGGATTTTATCTCTTTACCAAAAGCCATTACTTCGGAGTAGCCAATTGTTTTAGTTCAGTAAGAACCTTGGTACAATGATAACCAAATGATTTTAAGCAAATCATAAGCTTTCAACGGTTTGATTTGTCTTTACGAAGCCGTTTATACGGACTAACCAACTCTTAGATAAATTATCTTTGGTGAGTCGATTACCAATTATGGTTTTCCATTGCCTTTACCACAAGCCATAAACTTGCGGGCTAGCCAACTCTTCACTAGTTTAAAGATATGGTGAAATTGAACACCATACAATTTTGGGCAAATTGCAAGCCATAAGCGGATTTGAGATATCTTTACCAAGAGCCGTTTGCTCTGGATTAGCCAATCCTTTTGTGGGTTAGACATGGCGGATGATTACCATTTGTTGTGTTTAGTACATAGTACTTCCACTAAAATTTTTTTTAAATTTGGCCATTTTGGGTGAAAAAGGGACTAAAAGGGTACATTTATGATCAAATTCGCGAATTTCCCCACACTTAGAAATGAATATTGTCCTCAATATTCAAAGTCACCTACTGTTATGCGAAACTTAGAACGTAAAAGATAACATTACTAGCTAAGTGTAGAAACACAACAATTATTCTCTTTTAATATTTACAAATTTTCATTCATTTTTAAGGTCTATATACAACATGTGGGGTATCTCCCCACACTAGAATTGGTACACATGGGTGAAAACCCATGTTTAACTCTTATTTTTGATTACCGAGTCGCTAGCTTGACTCGACCCGAATTAAATTTGTTCATGGGGAAGTAAGTGGAAGAGACAATCTCCATCGGACTTTCACTTGAGATGTTTGTATAAACATTTGAAGTGCGTGAAAGTTCCACAACAATGAGATATACATAGAACCGGCTCAAAATGATAAATGAAAATGCAGGGGTCAAGATAGTGTCTTCATTCCCAAAGGGTGAAGAGCAGGAGAAGCTACGGGATAGGTGAAGAGAAAGAAAGTCATGATAATAATCTTGACTAACTCATCATCATCGGAAGGGAATTCATGATAGCATGAATTTCATCTTTTAAGCTCAATTGGTCTAGACATATCCGGGTGTGTCTAGATCAAAGTAAAGTTATCATACTCCGGTAGAGATATGATATGAGTGAGTTCAGGAGAACTCCTCAAAGGAAAATGATTCATATTCGGGATTGATTTGTTGAGTTCATGGGAACTCCTCAAAAGTGAATGATTCATAATCGGGAGAATTATGAGAATGAGAAGTGGTAATACCACTAATCTTCTCTCCCATATGATCAAAATGGAGCGTTTGTAATTCGGAATAGAATCATCGAAGAAAAGTTTACTATCCTCAAAGGGATAGGATATGAAGTAGGCTTTTCATTAAAACCTCGATTCTAGAAATGAGAAGATTAACATTCAATAATGTAAGGCGAAGAGCTTCGTCTTGGATTATTTCTTCATCATTCTCTTCTCTGGTGACAGGCTCGGAAGGTAATTCCCCATATAACTTATGTCTCCACAAGATAAAGAATAGTCCTCATCGAATCGGAGAACATCTCAATATGATCATTTTGGAAGACAAGAGGAGGAGGATATCACACGCATCATCAAAGGGTTACTTAATGGGTAGACATTTTAAGATCAAGGCCGACCACTTGATTTCAAGTACTTATTGAATCAAAGGCTTACTACTCCTTTCCAAGTTAAATGGTTGCCTAAGTTGCTTGGGTATGATTATGAAATTGTGTATAAGAAGGCGGTGAAAATGTGGTAGGCGATGCTTTGTCTAGGAAGGAAATGCGAGGTCAATTATTGGCAATGATAGCTACTAATGTGACTCTTGAACTTCTCAAAGAAATTGAAGAAAGTTGGGTGGTGATGAGAAGTTGGCCAAATTACTAAAGCGGTTTGAAGATCCTAATTTTCGGTCATCAAAGTACACTTGGACTAATGGCGATTAAGAAGGAAAGGTAGATTGGTGGTGGGAAGTAATGATGTCTTGAGAAAGAAAATCTTCTCACAAGTTCACAATGAATCGGTGGGTGGGCATTACGGTGTTCAAGTATTTGCGAGAAGATGAGTTCTATTTGTTATTGGAAGGGAATGAGAAAAGTGGTTAAGCAATGGATCGGGAATGTGATGTGTCGAGGCAAAGCGATCTCGGTGCCTATCCGGGACTTTTGCGACCTTTACCCATACCGGTTAGAGTATGGAGTGATATATCAATGGACTTTGTGGAAGGATGCCAAAGTCTCATGGGAAGACTATTATATTGGTGGTGGTGGACGGGGCTCGATAAGTATGCTCATTTTGTTTCCTTGACACCCTTTCACGGTGCATAAGTAGCACAAGTATTCTTAGATAACATCTACAAGTTACATGGTTTGCCAAATACCATTGTAAGTGGCAGAGACAAAGTGTTCCTCGGTGCTTTTGGCAATCATTGTTCAAGGCTTTGAAAGTTAAACTACAAATATCAACGACTTACCACCCACAATCGGATGGACAAGCGAAGTGGTGAATAGGTGTCTGAGGTGTTACCTCGGATGTATGTCGGTGAAAAACCAAAAGAGTGGACACGGTGGCTTTCAATGGCGAGTTTTGGTATAACACAAATTTCCACTTCGCTATCGAGACTACTCCATTTGAAGTGTTATATGGTCAAACACCACCCATCCACATGCCTTATTTGCACGGTGAAAGTACAGTTGAGGCGTGGATAGAACAATGCAAGCAAGAGAACAGTGGTTAACATTCTTAAATTTCATCGAAGAGAGCACAAGACAGGATGAAAAGTTTGGCGGATAAACACAGGCGATAGGAATTTTGAAGAAGGTGTTTGGGTCTATTTGAAGCTGACCATACGAGCAAGTGACAACTAGACAAAGTCCCTATAACAAACTCTCGACTAAGTACTATGGTCCTTTCAAGATTATAGAAAATTGGCAATGTGGCTTATAAATTGCGACTTCAGTGGTACTCAAATTCATCCAATATTCCATGTGTCCCAACTTAAGCTTTGCAAAGGATGGTTGATAAGCTGGAACTCTTCCTATGTGTGATAATGAAGGACTCTATCGGTGTTTCGGTGAAAATCACGGACGGAGATTGGGAAAGGTTGGTAATAGAGCTTTGTTTATGTGTTGATACGGTGGTCAAATGGCGGTGAGGAAGATGCAACTTGGGAACTTTATCTTGAAGTATTGAAGAAGTATCTGGTTTGATCAAGAGGAAGCAAGCGAAGGTGCTATTTGGTATGGAAAGTCAAATGTTAAGGGAAGGAATTTGATATAAGCCAATTTGGATTCTCTTGATGGATTCATCGAAAGCCATTTCTCCTTCCTCCCAATTGTGGATTCTCTTGAAGGCCAAAGTTAGTTATAACTTTTGGCGGAAAATCTGTTACTTTTTCTTTTCTTTGTATAAATACTCATTTCCATTTCACTTGTAATTCATTCACGAAAAGACTTGTAATATTCCTCTCTCTTAATTCCATTACAAACTAAGTGAATCATTTGATTACAAATACGGATTCATTTCTTCTTATGTGATTCCCTATTTGTTTTCATCAACAACTACATTTCATAACTGATTTCTGGTTGTTTACAATCTGGTACATAACATATAAGTTGTGTTTAAAAATAATAATAATAATAATAAATAATAAATAAAAGCTTGTACGTATAAAGTTTAAATAGGAACTTGTTAAATTTAAATTTCAATAACTAAAATTTTATTTATTACCTTTTTTTACAAAATCGACATCTAGATTTTTATACTTATTTTTTTCTATGCATGATTTTTTTAAAGTTTGACCAATAGAAATTCAACTTTGATAATTGGCCAATGAGAGTTCTCAAATTTGTCATGTAACAAAATGGTGCACTCTCATAGGTCGAGTTGCACGTCTGAAGAGACATTCAAAGTATATACATGTGTTGATATTACTATTGATGGAAAGTTGGAACACGCTATAAGCGTACTTTTAGTTGTTAACGAAAATGGAATCGGCGCCGCGTTGCGGCTTTTTTTTTTTTTTTTTTTTTTTTTTTTTTTTGTCATTGTATTTGGTTTACTGGTGTATATGAAAAAATTCAAGTGTACGTAAAAATTCATGTGACGGTCGGTTGGTTATGTGGTGGTGCAGTTCGTTATACGCAAAAATTCATGTGTATTCTGCTCACGTTGTGGCAGGGCGTCGATTCACGTCATTGTTAATTGCACGCTATTTTTTTGAACCAATTGTAAGGCTTGCATTTGTGCTGCTAGCATGTGTGTAAAGTTACAACATATTTCATCACACATCCCAAGGTTAATAAGCAATGTCAAACACCCGGACATCACTATATACACCTCAACAAAATGGTGTTGTTGAGAGGAAGAATAGAGTTTTGCAAGATATGATTAATGCTATGTTAATCAATGCAAACTTACCTAAGAATTTGTGGGGTGAAGCCTTGCTTACAGCATGTCATGTAAGTAATAGAATAATTCTAAAGAAACTAAAAGTATCTCCTTATAATATCTGGAAGGGTAGAAAGCCTAATATTGATTATTTTAGAGTTTGAGGTTGTTTGGCCTATTATAAGGTTCCCGTACCTAATACATCTAAATTAGGACCTAGAGGTTTAAAAAGTGTATTTGTGGGATATGCAAAAGATTCTAAATCTTATCGTTGTTTAGATTTAGATTCGATTGTTATTGTTGAATTAAGAGATGTAGAGTTCTTTGAGAATAAATTTCGTCATGATTCAACAAGCACAAATGAAATTGTGACTCAAATCCCACAAGATAATTCTAGCCCAGATTTGAACTCTAATAACAAGAGGAATATGGCAGAATCTTCTAGTGCACCTAGAAGAAGTGAAAGGGGTGGAAAGGAAAGAAACTTGGATTGTGATTTTATTGATTCTCAAGATAATATCTTCCTTATTGAAGGTGATAATGAGAATCATGTTATTAATAAAATACTTATTCTACTTAATGTAGAGGATGCACCTAAAACATATAAAGAGGCAATGACCTCTAGGAACTCTGCTTTTTGGAAGGAGGCAATAGATGATGAAATGGATTCACTAATATCTAACAATACTTGGGAAGTTTCAGATTTACCTCTAGGTTCCAAAGCAATTGGGTGTCGATGGGTATTTAGGATAAAATATCATACAAATGGATCTATTCAAACTTTTAAAGCTGGGTTGGTAATTCAAGGCTTTAGTCAAAGACAAAGAGTTGATTACTTTGATACATATACACCAGTAGCTAGAATCACTTCTATTAGGGTGCTATTTGCATTAGCTTCTATTTATAATTTGCCTATACATCAAATGGATGTTAAAACAACCTTTTTGAATGGTGACTTAGATGAAGAAGTCTATATGAAACACCCTAAAAGGTTTATGTTGTCTGGTCATGAAAATAAAGTTTGCAAATTAAAAAAATCTTTATATGGGTTAAAACATGCACCTAAACAATGGCATGATAAATTTGATAAGTCAATACTTTCAAATGGTTTTACCCATAATTCATCTCATAGATGTATTTATTCTAAGTTTACAAAAGATTATGGTGTTATCCTATGCCTTTATGTAGATGATATATTAATTGTAGGAACCAATATGGCAGGTATCAATGAAACTGAGAAGTTTCTGTCTTCATGTTTTCAAATGAATGATATGAATGAAGTTGTTACTATATTGGGGATAAAAGGCATAGTGGGGGTTATGCATTAAATCAATGTCATTATATTGCTAAGATTATAGACAACTTTCAACACTTGCATATAGAGGAGGCAGACACCCCATATAAGTCATCTTGTAAACTAGTTGAAAATAATGGAAGAGTTGTTGCTCAATTAGAATATGCAAGCGCAATAGGTTGTTAAATGTATGCTACACATGTACTAGACCTGATATTGTATATCCTGTGTGCAAACTTTCTAGATATACGAGTAGTCCAACTCATGATCATTGGAAAGCGATTGGAAGAGTTCTTGGTTATCTTAAGAGAACTAGACAATTAGCTTTGTATTATGGTCGTTTCCCTGCTGTACTTGAAGGATACTCAAATGCTAGTTGGATAACTGGCAGTAGTGATAGTAAATTCACAACTGGTTGAATTTTTACACTTGGTGATGGGGCTGTTTGTTGGGTTCAAAGAAACAAACATGTATTACACATTCCACCATAGAGGCTGAATTTTTAGCACTTGCAGCCGCAGGTAAGGAAGCAGAGTGGCTGAAAAATATGTTGTTAGACATAGAGTTTTGGCCACAACCAATGCCAGCCATTTCCTTACATTGTGATAGTCAATCAACACTATATAGGGCATATAATAAGGTGTATAATGGAAAGTCTAGACACATTAGTCTTAGACATGCCTATGTTCGTGAGTTAATATCTAATGGGATAATATTATTGAATATATACGCTCTTGTAAGAATCTTGCGGATCCGTTTACAAAAGGTCTTCCAAAGGACATAGTCTCTGAAACTACAAGAGATATGGGTTTGAGACCCATTGAGTAAAGTTGGAAACAATGGGAACCCAACCTTTACTTAGACTAAAATCTACTTAAAGGTTCAATGTGGTAAAAACAAGTTGTTGATTACCAACTGGACACTAGTTTAGTTTAACTACTAACTAGTGAGTACATTTTTTAGTGTGAGTATTTATACTTTTAATGAAGTGTACCTTTGGTAATTAAAGGGCTTCACCTATGTGGACATAAAGTGTGATGCCGCTCCTACAAACGTGAGTATTACGTGTGGAGATGTCCATGAAACTGGGATTAGCACATGGCCATAATAGTGCTACCATGTTATGAACATCAATTAACATGTTATGTGTGTTATCTTTCTGAGTTTAACACTAAGAATCATGGCTCAATGCTTTAAAGCATCCATTGATTCTATTAGGCTATTTGAAGGATATACACTATGTTAAGGTTCAAGGCGAAAGCTACCTTAACTTATGCATAATCTGTTGGATATTGTTAATAAAACCCAAGTGGGGGATTGTTAGAACTTATGGGTTTTATCAACAATGTTATGTATTGTATCTATCCCACATAGGTAGGATAGAGAAGTGAAAGTGGGTTTATAAAGTGTCATTCCACTCAATTATTTGAAAGTCTTTTGGGAGGCTTTGGAGGGAAATTAGTGGACGATTAATTTGGTTTATATTATATTTATAGTATAATATATTGAATTAATCATAGACTTAGCACTTAGCGCTTTGCACCTTTACATCCTTTGCCTTAATATAAATTCGTCATACCTTTTTACTCCATGAATAAAAACAATTATTTCTGTTTTTGCAGTTATATGACAGTTATTTTGAATAGGTATTACTTTTGGAGGGAACCAAAGGGTGTGATTGGTTCCGGATTAAATACAACAAAATATGAAACACTTTCAATACATACAATATGCAAACCTACGATGTTCATGTGAACTTTATGTACGCTGCATAAGGTTCCGTTCTTTGAGGTCGAATCCTTGGGAAGAAATTAGTCTCTTATCCCACCAGCGTTGATAGCGGGGGCTAATATTCTTTAAGAACAGTGATTATCACGTTCTCAATTTTGTTCATTTTATTAGTAGCAATCTGCCTTATTCTAACATCATATACCTATTGTGATATTTATCAAGTTTGCATTTAAAACATTGGGAAGTGATCCGGTGAGAAGAAAAACTAAAATAAGAAGATTAAGAATGAATTCTAATCGCACATTTCAAATAAGAGGGAGAATTTTAAGGAGAGATGCATCTACTTTTGTAGGTGCATCTGAAATGTGTGGTTGTTGTTTCTTCTCATCCTTCTCATTTTAGTTTTTATTCTCATTTGATCCTAACTCTTAAAACATTAAACAAAAGAGCAATGAAATTAGTACGTACCATGAAGGAGTTTGGTGATTGAACCACGGGATGCAAGTATAGGAGAAGGTTATAGGTCTTCCTAACCATGAATACTCTGTGATGCACATGCGTTAAATAAGATTAGCATGTGTGCAACAGCTAAAGAATTATGGCAACGAAAGTAAATAGTCTTGACAGATGTGCATAGTTAAGTTGTTGGTCTCTATAAGTTGTGGATTTAGGCCGACACATGCACCAAACGAGCAAGAAATAAGGTGTGAGAAAGTAGTTAAATTTAAAGTCACATTTTCTTCTGCTTGTGTGGGGTGTATGGCATTAGACGCTGGAGAAACAGAGCTCTGAGAAGGAACAGCAAATTAACTTAGGATAAATTTATTTATTTTTTTGGAATGACAAAGCTTTATTAGAAACCAACAACATGATAGAAATTAGAAAAACAGCATGGAGAAACAGAGCTCTGAGAAGGAACAGCAAAGAACGAAAATAGGAAAGGAAACAAGTCTTGAACTACCCTGGTTAAATTGACACAGCATAAGCCATATGTCGAGGATTTAACCACCAGCATCTCCAATAAGTTCTTGATTTTGACTTCTATTTGCGATCCACTGCAAGGCAGCCTTTGCACCAAAGAGAATATATTCTGATCAAGCCGCTTGCAGGTTATTAACGGAAGCATGAACTGCCCTGTTTCTAAAATTCCATAGCCTAAACCAGAACTATTGTTTGTATTTATTTGGTGATTTCTTAAGGGGGGACTAAACCGAAACGTAGAACTAGTGAATCTGTAACCTAGCCTTCGTATTCATATAGTTACCTTTCTAGTTAATTACTAGTACTTCATACTTTACTAATTAATTATTTACATGCATAAATCATAGAAATCAGTATGAAAATATCAAGAAACTTTCAAAGTGCGAATACAAAGAAGTATGCTTAGCATGTTATGAATAATGCAATTAAAACAAGGCGGTTTTTAATGTGTAAAAAACGATAGTTTATGCGGTGATACATTGTAATAACAATTTATTTTTTTCACGGTAACAGATTATATTTCAAGGTATTTGA
Source organism: Chrysanthemum lavandulifolium (assembly GCA_022545495.1). Classification (NCBI taxonomy): domain Eukaryota; kingdom Viridiplantae; phylum Streptophyta; class Magnoliopsida; order Asterales; family Asteraceae; genus Chrysanthemum; species Chrysanthemum lavandulifolium. The sequence continues at coordinate 61,901,512 of CM040246.1, forward strand.
TCCATTGCTTCCCATGTAAGCGTCTTATTGCTTATCAACATCTCGTTATCACCCAGCTATTGTTTGTAATGAAATCAAAATAAAACAGGCGATGGTGAATGCCCGAGACAAACTGGAAATACAAGCCCACGTGAAAGTAAGATCATAAGTCATAACAACCCAGTTGGTATCATGTGCAGAACATGATTCTTAAAAAGCTAAGTGACGATAATTACTATTAGATGTAAGCATATTCAAGTAACTTGTACTTATGTGACTAAAGTAATTATAAATCAAAATCAACAAATTATCATCATGTATTGAACTTGTAGTCGTGTAGGCCTAAAAGAAGATAGATTCTTCAATTTTCACGTAAACGCTTGTTTCCCAAACTAAGCTCAGAATTGAACTGGGATCATGGGTACGCAAATGCTCCAAAAATGCAAGTAAATCAAGATGAGTATCAGTTAAATGATGTTGGAAACCGAGTATAAACTGATGGCCAAACACTTCTTTATGGTTGATTGATCATATGTCATATGAGAACTTTTTGGCATAACCATCTTATTTTAAGTTATCAACAACCTGTGTTAGATCAACCAAATAACCTATAACAGTCACTTGCATATGCATCATGGTGAATAAATAAAGGATAGACAAGTTCACACATAAAACCGTACCAACTTCCAGTAATCATGCAGAAAAAGACATAAGGACTTACCAAAACATTACTGATGGGACATAAAAAAGTTCAAGTCTTGTGCAGATTCCTAATTCATAACATGAGCTGACCAATGATGGAGTTGTACTTGGATTTAAGTTCTTTTTTCTTGTCCGCTATCACATTCGTTTCTGCTCCCTTATTCACATCAAGCCACTTCATTGCCTCTGCAACCATGTCATCCATCTTCTTCAAATCTTTGGAACTAATCCTGCTCCTGAAGTTTCCATTCTTGATTTTATTTTTTATGGAATAAATGTAATTTTCCAACGCATTGTAGGCGGCAACCTTCTTTTTGTACTTTTGATCTTCAACTTTGTATCTTTCCGCATCTTCCAACATCTTCTTAATTTCTTCTTTTGTAAGTCCTCCCTTAGTGTTTTTTATTGTGATGTTGTTTTTTTGACCTGTTATAGGTTCTTCGGCAGAAACTTTCAGAATACCATCAGCATCGATGTCGAAAAATATCCTGGCGTGTGCGCGCCCTTGAGCAGGAGTGAGGTTGAGAAGCTGGAATTCACCTAGTAATTTGTTGTCGGTCGAACAGCTTCTCTCACCCTGATAAACCTTAAACAAAAAATGAGATTGGTAGTCCTGGACAGTATAGCGTTTCTGCTCCTTCCTAACAGGTATCGGGGTGTTTTTGGGGATTATGACACACATAACATTTCCATGCTCCTCTAATCCAAGTGAAAGAGGTGTAACATCCAACAATACCAAATCTCGAACCATTTGATTGCCCTTACCATTCAGCTTTTCAGCCATGACCGCTGCACCATAGGCAACAGCTTCATCAGGATTGATGGTTTTGCACAAGTCCTTACCATCGAAGAAATCCTCCAACATTTGTTGCACCTTGGGAATCCGGGTCGACCCGCCAACTATGACCACCTCATCCACTTTACTCTTCTTCAATTGTGCATCATTTAAGCAACCTTGCACAGACTCCATACACTTGTCGAAGAAGTCGATATTCAGCTCTTCAAATTTGGCACGGGTTATTTTTGATGAAAAATCTATGCCATCATACAAGCAATCAATTTCCATGAAAGTCTGGGTCGTTGAGGATAGAATCCTCTTTGCTCTCTCAGAAGCAACCCTTAACCTTCCCAGAGCTCTAGAATCACTGCTTATATCTTTCTTGTATTTCCTATTGAATTCGGAAACAAAGTATTCCACCATTCGATTATCAAAATCCTCGCCACCCAAGTGAGTGTCACCACCAGAAGCTTTCACCTCAAACTTCCCCTTAACGATGGTGAGAACAGAGACATCAAAAGTACCTCCACCTAAATCAAAGATTAGCACATTTACTTTGCCAAGGTTTGTGGCCTTTTTCTGTAGCCCATAAGCAATTGCAGCTGCTGTGGGCTCATTTAGCAGACGTAGAACACGAAGACCAGCAACAGTAGCCGCATTCTTTGTTGCTAGACGTTGTGAATCATTAAAATAAGCAGGAACAGTAATAACTGCACTTTTTACATCAGTGTTAAGGTATGCATTAGCTACATCTTTCATCTTTGTAAGAACCATGGAAGATACTTCTTCAGCAGAAAAGCGCTTCTCATCACCCTTGTACGTGACTGCGATCATAGGCTTGCCATTTTCTCCTTCTATTACTTTGAAAGGCCAAACCTTCATGTCACCCTGCACGGTGGTATCATCATACCTCCTTCCAATCAATCGTTTAGCATCTGAAAAATTCAAACAACCAAAATTACATGCTGCCATTAGATTCAGAATAATTTTATTGAATAGACTCGTATCACCTAACTGTCACTACCAAAGGGCTTGTGTTCCAATGATACCCCATGGTGTGTGAAGAGTCCTTCTTAGGAGATGTGATGATTTGTGGTGTAAATGTTCGAGATAGTTACAATTGCCGTTCTTAAAAAAAAAGATCACCTAGCTGTCACTGGCAATTGAAGTGTACCATGTTCCAAATCCAATGTAAAGCACACTTGAAATATTAATCCCATTGTATAAATCAATGCTTCTGGATGTTGACTTTTATGATCTGTTACGTATATTTTGGTTCCATGTTGACGGATTAATCAACATTGTATAATGTATGGGTAGTGTGTAGAATATTCGAGTAGTATTCAAATAATTATGATTTGTTATGTAATCTGAATTTTTGATTCCATGTTGCACCAATAATCTATTGATCAGTAGCTTTTAATGCATGCATGTAGTTTGCAACTTTGCAGCTTCAAACTATTATGCGGATGTTTGGGATTGCATTTGGACAAGATATCTTATTAGATGCAAATAAACAGAAAATATTGTTTCGCAAGCAAACAATTTGAAAAAACTCAGTTTTGCAATTGCCTAATCTGTTATGAAATGAAAACACAGTGCCAAATACCCTTGTATTATTTTACTTGTGTAGTGTGTAGAACGAGAAGTTTTTGGAATTTAATTATAGTTCTTTTGGCCTTTGAAGGTGTTTTATTGGAGTACTCCATTTTTTTTAAAGAAACAATATGCAAGTAAAATCCAAGCATTTAAAGAATAAGAACAAATGGCTCGAGTTACTCGTGAGCAAAGGGGTAAGATGGGTAATCAAACACATTTGGGAATGAACACCTTGGATGAAAAAGTTGTTGGGAATCTTAATGATCTTTAGAATTAGAAGGTTCAGTCTCGGGCTGAACAAGCTATAGTTGCAGATGAAGTTGGTAGTAAAAATGCTGCAACTGAAAATACTAAAAAGAAAAAGAAAAAAGAAGGCTGCGGCAGGAATGACATTTGCAACTCCTGTTGAAAAACAAGTAGAAAAGAAGGCTCCAAAACATGTAAGAGAATTACAAGAGAAGCTTGCAAAGCTTAAAGATGCCGAGGAAAAACTAAAAGGAAGATGAAGAGGAGCGAAAGAATGAAGAAGAGGGCGTTTAATGCATGAAGAACTCGAAAGAATCAAAAAAGAGGAAAAAACGGTTGAGAAGGGAACGAGCTGAGAAAGAGAAAGAAAAAATTGAAAAATAAACTAGAACGGAAACCTGTGACAGCCAAGCAGAAGGCACAAGCTCAACGATTAGAGTCACATATGAATCAATAACTTCCAAACACAGTTATTTTGCAGCTTGTAACCACAAACGGCCACTCTTCATCAATATCAGCACTAACCTCCACTCTATGCTAATGTGCTAACTGCTGAATGTTGATGGTCAAAAAGGACAAGATGTAGTGCAACAACAATTATTGCATTATTACTCCATAAAAATGAACTCGACCTTATAATTTGGTTTTTATCTATTCAATGTATTAATATGTGTTTTCATAAAACGTTAATACTCAGCAACGCAACGGCGCAACGCTCCGCCACCAGAGAACCTAATGTGTTCATATTGGAAAACATGACACTTCAAAAAATTATAAGCCTAACATATTTTATTAAACTCCTTAGAATGCAAACATTAGACATGTTCAACGAGCATGCTACCTAGTTTTCAAAGTAAAGTCTCCAAACAATGAATAATAGACTACTCAAATACTTAGATACAAGACTAAATTATTACTGTAGAAAAGAATTTACCAAAAACTGTGTTAGCAGGGTTCCTAGCAGCTTGGTTTTTGGCTGCATCGCCAATTAAACGCTCGGTGTCAGAGAAGGCAACACAAGAAGGTGTTGTCCTGTTGCCTTGTTCATTGGCTATTATCTCAACTCGTTCGTGTTGCCAAACGGCTACACACGAGTACGTTGTCCCTAGATCAATTCCTATTGCCGGTCTTGGTATTAACCCGGTGACACCGCGTACATTTGAGTCAAAATTCTTGCTCTTTCCGGGTAACTTGAACATCTTTTTTAACCTTTTATTTTAGGTTAAAAATCAACTTGTAAACTTCAAAAGAAAAAGAAAAAATAAATGCCTACCAAACAATGCTATTGAATATTGTTGCTAAAACTATGATTATGGGACGATTTATATAGGTGATGGTCTGATATGATGGGCCACTTTTGCCGCTGGGGACCCTCTTTCGGTTTTGTGTTTTTTATTTATTTATTTATTTATTATTATTATTATTTTAATAATTTTGTTTATTTAAAAAAAAATATAAACCTCAAACTAACATAAAATATAAAGTTTAATAAGTAAAACTTAAAATCACAAAAATACGTAGCATAAACCAACCCCCCTCCCTCTTATATCACAAAGAGGCGGGTCTCATAGTATATAGATATGTTATAAGAGCCCCCACATTAACCGCATAACTCATGACGCAGACAATACAACATTGCGATACACACCATACAACCTTTCAATACATCGATAAAAAACCCCCCTATAGAGGGGGTCCGAATATCATGCCCCTGTAGTATATCCCTTGTTACAAGTAACCCTAAATGCTTGGTTTAACATATGTATGCATGCATTAGTTGTTTGTACCTCAATGATAATTGTCACGGCATTTAATTTCACTTGATAGACTTTATGTCTATTAGTCACTACAAAAAAATGGCTTTTAATGACACCATTTTTAATGACACACAAAAAGAATGTAAGTAAAAAGTCATGTTTACTTGCACTTTAAAAAAAATTGTAAGCAAAAGTTTAGTTTTGCCCACACTTTTCAAAAAGTGTAAGCAAAAGTTTTACTTTTACCCACACTTTACATAAAATGTAAGCATAAGTCTAGTTATGCCTACACTTTTAGAAAAGTGTGAGCCAAAGTCTAATTTGTACACACACTTTACTAAGAGTATGAGCAAAAGTATAGTTTTACACACACTTTTGGTAAGTGTAAGTAATAGTCTTACTTTTACCTACACATTTTAAAGAGTGTAAGTGAAAATACTTTCTTTTAACTACACTTTATAAAACGTGTGAGCAAAAGTGTAATTTTTATCTAAAATATTGCTTGGGAAAGTCTAACTTGTATCTAGGGTTGATCATGATCCGAAAATTGATTTGGTCCAAAACACAAGACCGGGACTGGAACAAAATATTCCACCCATGTCCAATAGGATTGGATTGGAATAAAGCATGATTATCGCCTTCAGTTTTAAGCCTAATAGGAATGAATTTGTATAATCATTGTAATTGTAAATCATACTTGAGAAAGAAGCATGTTCTTGTTTGTGGTTAGGTAAAATATTGGATTTTTAACTTGTGGAGAAATGATAAATAGATTTCATTCTTGACAATTAATTATTTGTTTTCTTGTGTTGCTAATCTTACATAAACAAAGCAGATTTCTAATTGAACATAAATGTATTATGTATGGTCTATACTTGCACAAGTGTATTGTCAACAAAAAAAAACATCAATAAAGACAGTTAAATGTGTCACAATAAAAAATCGACCTATTATAACACCTTTTTGTGTCAGTAAAGCGTGTCAGTATATACTTTTACAGCCTGCCTTTTTATTGACACTTTTTATAACTGAAGGTGAAGCAAAAAAAGATTTATTGACACTTTTTTAGACATTTAGCGACTTTTTGTGTGTCAGTAAATGACATTTTTCTTTTAGTAAGTTATGCATGTTTATGTTTCTTAAACGTAACCTTTATAGCTATGTTTAACAAAACTCATTATTTATTTATATTCTTTTAATATACTAGTAGTTCTTTTGGTTCTTCAAAAACATGAATTAAGGTATTAGAGAAAATAAAAAAAGTGTGGCAATGAAAGCTTTATTCAAAGTTTTCCAATGCCCATGGTCTCTTATCACGACCCGCAATAATTAGTCTTCTAAACAGTTTCCCCAAGAAGTTTAAAGCATTTAGGTTTGCTAACTATACTACTGACAAGCCTGAAATCAAGGAAATTATGGAAGATCAATGGAAGGATGAAGGTGCAGGATGTTAAATGTTCAACTTAGTGAAGAAATTAAAGCATTTGAAAAAACCTTTGAATCAATTGAACTAGAAAGAATGGAATTTGTTTGACAAAGTGAAACATTGAAGGTTAAGTTGGATAGTGAAACATTGAAGGTTAAGTTGGATGTCACATCTCAAGAATATCACAGCGGAATGATAACGGGGGTATGGCTTCATAGCACAAAGTATAAGATAATAGAGAAGTCACTAGACAAAATCCAAGCATACATAGTCATAAGTCTTACATATCCCACAACTCGGAATGAATACAAGTCAACAAATACATAAGTCCACACAAACGACGAAACTATAATGAAGTACTAAATGCAATGCTCCAGGGGAATGCAACCCAAAAGGGTCTTGACTTAGGTCTTTCTAGGTGAAGCAAGAACTCTAACCTCCTTAAGCAACGTTATTGTTATCATCTGAAAATGGATACTCGAAAATGTCAACATAAAGTTGGTGAGCTCGTAGGTTTAAGTGTTAATCCACGAAGCTGTGAATAATATAATGTATGACAATAGCGAGCATGATATACACATGTAAGCACTTAATAAATCCACAAGCTTGCAACAACTGAACCTCACAAATGTTACGTGTTACATGTTACAAACAATGTCGTTGGGGCTGGGGTAACAACCCTGATAGTACTATCGATTTCGACTTCAAAACGGAGTTAAACAGTTGTACAAAAATGAAACACATATGATAAAACCACACAACAAGGCACATATTGCAATCAAGACGCACAAATTGTCCAAATCATGAAAACAGTAAATCACAACATGAAAAACAGTTCAAATATCACTTCAGTACCATTTTCCCCTAAGGAAAATCATAATGAAAAGGGGCTACGAAAACTCAACTCAACAAGATATTGCAAATTGAAAAATGACAAAGCTCGACATGCAACGAAACTCTAACCGCGACATAAGTAATTAAGTCATTTTAGGAAAATATGACATGTAATGAATGCATATGAGTTTTATATATTAATTTATCTGATATAATAATTCATCTGTCAACTCCATGTTACACCATACTACTGCATTATTCAAACTTTCAATAACTTTTTCCCTAACCTTGTATTTGATATCTGCAAAGATTATTCAAGATAGCTAAACTCTAATACAAACACCAAAAACAGTATTTATATTTACATTATAAGAGGTTGAATAAATTAACCTTTCAAGATTTTTGCCTTGTAAAACACATCTTCAAGTTTTTCGATCCTGTTTTCCATATCATCACAAATGTTATTCATATTTTCATGTGTCGTGTTCTTATATCCCCTAAGCTTTCCCTTTTCATTGTCATCTATAAAGATAACTAACAAGACTAGATGTGATCACTTATACAGAATGAAACATAAAACATAACATAAGCAACTGCACACTACTGTTAACCATTCACCTAATGCTCAACAAGACTAGATATACTCATGGAGAAAGAATTTACTTAAAGGCATTACACTAGATAGCCAAGGATTACCATTGCATCACCAAGAAATAGTGAACAAGCATATACATACACCGAACAATAATTTGGAATCACTCACAGTCAATACTAGCCCATGAATACTTCCAACCTATGACTACATTTCTCTATAATCTTCCTAAATTATGGCAACCTATATGCAATTCATCCTCACACATAAGAAAACAAAGTAAAGCATATAGAGGGACACCCTCCCAAAACCATAATGCATAAAAACACATTAGTATAACATGCTACAATTAGCAAAATCAAACTAAGTCAATTTAAAACACATAAAATAACTAAAAAACATAAACTTGCCAACATCCAAAACCCTTTGCATATTTCCACTACCAATAGGGCTTCCCATCTTCTATTGTGGTGTGGGTATACTTGGGTTAGGGGATGCAACCGAAGGCGCAGGTGGTGGACCGTATTTTCTAGGCCTCTATCTCCCCCTGTTTTTCTTTACCACAATCTCATTCTCGCTTCCACTTCCATTTCCAGTTGTAGGAATAAAAAACGCACTACTACCACCACCATCCATGTTAAAACAAACAGGTTTTTTGCAGACTAATCAAGCAATTAGGGTTTATGTTTGTGTGTGTTAACGAAGAGACTATGTGTTTATGTTTGTGTCTGTTGTTTGGTGAAGACAAAAAAGAAACTCTTTTGGTGCAAATTATGTCCCTCAAGTATTCAAGGGTAAATCATTCATTTTTAATTTTGCAGGAAAAGGTATAGATGGGGTTAAAGAAATTTTGGAAGATACCTAGGGTAAATTAGTCATTTCACATGCCTACTAACCGGGATTTTAATGACCGTTAGTGAAAAGGGCATTATTCGCACAAAAGTGAAAACCATAGGGACATTTTTCATAGTTTTAAGTTTTGAAGGACATTCCTTGCGAAAATAGGAAATCACAAGGACAACTTGCAATTTACCCTTGTATTTATTTGGTAATTTCTTAAGGGGGACTAAACCGAAACGTAAAACTAGTGAATCTGTAACTTAGCCTTCATGTTCATATAGGGTGTGTTTGGTAAAAAAGAATGAAGCGATGAGATGAGTTGACCGATGAGTACAACTCACAATTCATCGCACACAGCCTTCTAAAGAAGCGTTGGAAAAATGAGCGTTCTAAAATATATAGAAAGTTCACTCATTTGCCAAACGAACAATAAAAATCAAAAAGCTCGTTCTTTCATGCCATCGCCCCAAAAAACTCCACGCCAAACATAGCCATAGTTACCATTGTAATTAATTCTAGTAGTGCATACTTTACTAATTAATTACTTTTTCTCCATTTTACGAGTAATTATTATTTGAGAAAATTCCATAAATACGCCAAGTTTTCAATGCAGGTCCACAACAAAGTCAAAACTTTTGCAAATTTACCGTTTAGTCGTGTCACACACATGCGACGCCATACAAAATTCAACACGTGGCATGACTAAAAGGAGTATTTTAATCACTCTTTAATCATTTGAGTGCATTTCATCACATTTTGAATGGGGCCGCACATTCGCACATCCGCCCGATCGAAGCACGTATTTTGTCTTACCCGAACTACATGCTCGACCGACGGCTGTGCGAATGTGCGACCCTATTCAAAATGTGACAAGTGGGTACCCAAATGATTAGAGAGTGGTTCAAATGGTACTTTTAATCATGCCACGTGTCGAATTTTGTATGAGATCCCATGTTCGCACAGTCGCACATGATCAAATGGGGAATTTGCAAAAATTTTGACTCCTTTGTGGACACAATTTTTTTTTGTTTGGCATATTTCTTGAATTTTCTCTTATTATTTACATGCCTCGGTCATAGAAATCAGCATGAAAATATCAAGAAATTTTCATAAGTGCAAATATGAAGAAGTTAGCTAGATAAATACAAATCACTTGTATGTAACATTAGCATGTTATGAATAGTGTAAAGCAAGGCAGTTTTTGATGTGTAAAAAATGATAGTTGCGGTGATTAATCCCGATTTTACTAACCATAGTAAATGATACATTGTAATAACAATCTATTTTTTTTACACTACCGGATTATGTTTCAAGGTATTTGATCCATTGCTTCCCATGTAAGCGTCTTATTGCTTATCAACATCTTGTCATCACCCACCTATTGTTTGTTATGAAATCAAAATAAAACAGGCGATGACGAATGTACGAGACAAACATGAAATAAAAGCACACATGAAAGTAAGATCATAAGTCATATATAACAAGCCAGTTGTATCATATGCAGAACATGGTTCTTAAAAAGCTAAGGGTGCGTTTAGTTGAGGGAAAACACCCCTGTTTTCCACAAAATGTTTTGTGAAAGCAAGGAAACAGAGATCGCGTCAAATTAGTGTTTCAATAAAATTCTACAAAACACAAAATTTCTATTTCAACTTTAATACACAAAAGTGGAAAACACTTTTTTGTTTTCACCTATTTTCCTTTAAAATACCCCTAATTAATTTTCATCCGTTTTTATACGTTTTTGTCGCTTTTATCCGCTTTTTTCGTTTTTGTCCGTTTTCATCTGTTTTTTACGTTTTCGTCCGATTTTTTACGTTTTGTCTGTTTTTTTACGTTTTCGTCCTTTCTTTAACGTTTTCGTCTGTTTTTTTACGTTTTCGTCCGACTTTTTACGTTTTTGTCTGTTTTTTTACGTTTTCGTCCAATTTTTTACGTTTTCATCCGCTTTCTTACGTTGCCGTCCTTATTAGTCCATTTTTTACGTTTTCGTTCGTTCTTTTATGTTTTCGTCTATTTTTTTATGATTACGTTTGAATTTTTACGTTTTCGTCTGATATTTTATGTTTTCGTCTGATTTTTAACGTTTTTGTCCATTTTTTACGTTTGCGTCCGATTTTTTATGTTTTTTACCGTTTTTAACGATTTTTTTTACGTTTATGTCTTTTTTTTTTTTTATGTTTTCGTCCATTTTTACGTTTTCGTCCATTTTTTACGTTTTCGTCTGTTCTTTTACGTTTTAGTCTGTTTCCTTACGTTGTCGTCCGTTTTCGTCCATTTTTTACTTTTCATCCGTTTTTACGCGTTTCGTTTGTTTTTAAGCTTTCGCCCAATTTTTACGTTTCGTTCGATTTATTTACGTTTTCGTCCGCTTTTTAACCTTCCGTCCACTTTTTACGTTTTGTCGATTTTTATGTTTTAACCGTTTTTTACGTTTTCGACCCTTTTTTTACGTCTTCGTCCGTTTTTTTACGTTTTCTTTTCTTATTTTACGTTTTCGTCTATTTTTTTACGTTTTCGTCTGATTTTTTATGTTTTCATCCGATGCTTTACGTATTTTACTTTTTCATGTTATTTGATGTTATATTTTACTTTTTTTAATTCTTTATTTTCTCGTATTAGATTTTTTTAGTTAATTTATAATTTAGTTTGTTAGTTTATAATATTTGTTTTGTGTTTTGAAGATGTTTTATGATATTACAAATGTGAATAGAGAATTGAGATAGAAAACAACAACACTTAAATCATGTTTTTAGTTTTGCAAAATGGAAAACATAAACACGTGTTTCTCAAACTAAACGCTTTTTAAATTTTCCATTGTTTTGTGGAAATAAAACTCCCCTCCCTTTTCCTACAAAACAAGAAATAGGAAATGAAAGAAAATGTTTTCCAACTAAACGCACCCTAAGTGACGATAATTACTATTAGATGTAAGCATTATTAAGGACAAGGATAATGATAATGACCTATGTGGCGTATTGCAAAGTTGATGGATCGGAAGTCGTGGTGGGAAGCGCAACTATCAAACCACCATGGTTGCTGCTGATTTGTAGTGGATGTGGTGGACATGGTGACATTGGCCATTGGTCTTGAACCCGAACTACTATTAAGACCGCTCACAATAATATTGTTTTCTTTAAGAAAACGAGCAAATTTACAACAATCACGTGTATCGTGTCCATTAATCTCATAAAACTGACAGAGAAGATTTGCTCGATAGGAGCGATTGTTATTTTGATTTTCCATGCATTACGATGTGTGTAGTCATGAACTTTTCAAGAGTTCGAGGAATTTCCATGTTGACGACTTTCATGGATCGATTTCTGATTTGGTTGAAACTTATAGTTTGATTTGTGTGTGACATTAGCGGTGGCAAGAACAGTGGGTTGTGATAAGTTGTTATCCGTCAACGTCCTTTCAAGGTCTGTGAGTTTATCAAACAAATCAGAGAACGATATTGGGGTTTGATTTGTGTGTGACATTAGCGGTGGCAAGAACAGTGGGTTGTGATAAGTTGTTATCCATCAACGTCCTTTCAAGGTCTGTGAGTTTATCAAATAAATCAGAGAACGATATTGGGGACTTGCGGACTTTAATTGCTGCCACGATGTTGTTATATTCATCTCCTAATTGAGCAAGGATATGAACAACAAGATTCATGAATCGGACTTTGAGCAAGAGCAAGTTCATTTGCAATGGATTTCATCTCATGAAGAAATTCAGAAATTGTCTTAGTACCTTTAGGATTCTTGGTTAGTTTGGATTTAGAGATATGATTCGTGAGCGTGAGGAGCTCGCGTAGCTAGACGTCAGACTTTGCCACGCTTGACTTGAGGTTTCAACCGAGGAGATAATAGGTTGAATAGTTTCTGAACAACTACCAAGAAGTGCACTAAGAATGATATGGTCTTGTCTAAACCATATGGAATAAAGCGGATTGAGCTTTTTCCCATTTTCGATTAACCTTACTAGTGGAGTGAGTGTACCATCAATGTATTCAAGAAGATCGAGACCAATTAGTGTTGATTGAACCTGCTTTCGCAAGACTGGAAAGTTTGAAGCAGTGAGTGTGATGGGAAAATGCGTTGGAGCATTTAGTAGAATAACAGATGTTTCAGCAGTGATTGGCATGGCTGGATTGTTTGAGATGAAAAAAAAAATTATTATCAAGATAGGATCGTAACCCGTTTGAGTGATTAGGGCTCTGAAACCATGAAAAGGCAAAGACTAGATATGGTGAAAGTGTTACGTATTATATTCTCATTGGTGGCTTTATATAGCCACTGATTACATGAGTGATCATAAGCATACATTAGGATCAGTTACAACTAGATACAATATAGGTGAAATAAGTTATTGACAAAGTCTAAGCTTTATATATCCTTATCTTTAATAAGCATATCCAAGTAACTTCTAGCCGTGTAGGCCTAAAAGAAGATGGATACTTCAATTTTCACTTAAACTCATGTTTCCAAAACTAAGCTTAGAATTGAAATGGGAGGTAACACATGGGAATGCAGATGCGCTTTTTAGGGATGCAAGTATATATATCAACATAAGTAGCAGTTAGATGATGTTGGACGTCGAGTATAAACTGATCGGCCAAACATGTCTTTATGGTTGATTGATCATATGTCGTCTGAAGACTTTTTGGCATAACCATCATCTTATATTAAGTTATCAACAACCTGTGTTAGATCAAGCAAAGGACCTATCACATAACAGTCACTTGCATATGCTTCATGGTGAATAAATAAAGGATAGACAAGTTCACACATAAAACCGTACCAACTTCCAGTAATCACGCAGAAAAAGACATAAAGACTTACCAAGACATTACTGATGGGACATCAAAAAGTTTAAGTCTTGTGCAGATTCCTAGTTCATTACATGAGCTGACCAATGATGGAGTTGCACATGGATTTGAATTCTTTTTTCTTGTCCGCTATCACCTTCGTTTCTGCTCCCTTATTCACATCAAGCCACTTCATTGCCTCTGCAACCATGTCATCCATCTTCTTCAAATCTTCGGAACTGATCTTGCTCCTGAAGTTTACATTCTTGATTTTATTTTTTATGCCATAAATGTAGTTTTCCAATGCATTGTAGGTGTCAACCTTCTTTTTGTACTCTTGATCTTCAACTTTGTATCTTTCTGCATCTTCCAACATCTTCTTTATTTCTTCTTTTGTAAGTCCTCCCTTGTAGTCTGTTATTGTGATGTTGTTATTTTGACCTGTTATAGGTTCTTCGGCAGAAACTTTCAGAATACCATCAGCATCGATGTCGAAAAATATCCAGGCTTTTGTAACACCCCTGGGAGCAGGAGTGAGGTTGAGAAGCTGGAATGCACCTAGTAATTTGTTGTCGGTCGAACAGCTTCTCTCCCTGATAAACCTTTAAACTTAAATGAGATTGGTTGTCACGGACAGTATGCCATTTCTGCTCCTTCCTAACGGGTATCGGGGTGTTTTTCGGGATTACGACTCGCATGACATTTCTACGCTTCCCTAATCCAAGTGAAAGAGGTGTAACATCCAACAATACCAAATCTCGAACCATTTGATTGCCCTTACCATTCAGCTTTGCAGCCATGACTGCTGCACCATAGGCAACAGCTTCATCAGGATTGATGGTTTTGCACAAGTCCTTACCATCGAAGAAATCCTTCAACATTTGTTGCACCTTGGGAATCCGGGTCGACCCACCAACTATAACCACCTCATCCACTCTACTCTTCTCCAATTGTGCATCATCTAAACAACCTTGCACAGACTCCATACACTTGTCGAAGAAGTCCATATTCAGCTCTTCAAATTTGGCACGGGTTATTTTTGATGAAAAGTCTATGCCATCATACAAGCAATCAATTTCCATGAAAGTCTGGGTCGTTGAGGATAGAATCCTCTTTGCTCTCTCAGAAGCAACCCTTAACCTTCCCAGAGCTCTAGAATCACTGCTTATATCTTTCTTGTATTTCCTATTGAATTCGGCAACAAAGTATTCCACCATTCGATTATCAAAATCCTCACCACCCAAGTGAGTGTCACCACCAGAAGCTTTCACCTCGAACTTCCCCTTATCGATGGTGAGAACAGAGACATCAAAAGTACCTCCACCTAAATCAAAGATTAGCACATTTACTTCACCAAGATTTGTGGTCTTTTGCTGTAGCCCATATGCAATTGCAGCTGCTGTGGGCTCATTTAGCAGACGTAGAACACGAAGACCAGCAACAGTAGCTGCATTCTTTGTTGCTAGACGTTGTGAATCATTAAAATAAGCAGGAACAGTAATAACTGCACTTTTTACATCAGTGTTAAGGTATGCATTAGCTACATCTTTCATCTTTGTAAGAACCATGGAAGATACTTCTTCAGCAGAAAAGCGCTTCTCGTCACCGTTGTACGTGACTGCGATCATAGGCTTGCTATTTTCTCCTCCTATTACTTTAAAAGGCCAAACCTTCATGTCACCCTGCACGGTGGCATCATCATACCTCCTTCCAATCAATCGTTTAGCATCTGAACAATTCAAACAACCAAAAGTACATGCTGGCATTAGATTCAGAACAATTTTATAGAATAGAGACTCGTATCACCTAACTGTTACTGGCAATTGAAGTGTACCATGTTCCAAATTCAATGTAAAGCACACTTGAAATATTATTCCCATTATAAATCAATGCTTTTAGATGTTGACTTCTATGATCTGTTATGTATATTTGGTTCCATGTTAACCAATTAATCAGTAACTATTGTTGCATATAATGTTTGGGTAGTGTGTAGAATATTCGAGTAGTATTCGAATAATTATGATTTGGTATGTAATCTGAATTTTTTATTCCATGTTGCACCAATAACCTATTGATCTGTAGCTTTTAATGCATGTAGTTTTCAGCTTGGCAACTTTAAACTATTATGTGGATGTTTGGGATTGCATTTGGACAAGATTATCTTATTAAATGCAAATAAACAGAAAATATTATTTCACAAGCAAACAATTTGAAGAAAAAAAATCAGTTTTGCAATTGCCTAATCTGTTATGAAAACACAGTGCCAAATAAACTACTAACGGAAACCTGTGACAGCAAAGCAGAAGACACTTCAACGATTAGAGTCACATATGAATCAATAACTTCCAAAAGCAGTTATTTTGCAGCCTGTAACTACAAAACGGCCACTCCAAATCAATTAGCACTAACCTCGACTCTATGCTAATGTGCTAACTAAACGTTCATGGTCAAAAAGGACAATATATAGGGCAACAATGATTATTGCATTATTACTAGATCTATATTTTGTTTATTTGTTACTACCATAAAATGAACAACCTTATAATTTGGTTTTATCTATTCATGCATTAATATGTGTTTTATAAAACTTTAATAATCAACAACATAACGCTCCGCCACCAGAGAACCTAATGTGTTCATATTGGAAAACATGACACTCCAAAAAATTATAAGCCTAACATATTTAATTAAACTCCTTAGAATGCTATCATTAGACATGTTCAACGTGTATGCTACCTAGTTTTCAGAGTAAAGTCTCCAAACAATGAATAATTAACAGACTACTCAAATACTAAGATATAACACTAGATTATTACTGTCGAAAAGAATTTACCAAAAACTGTGTTAGCAGGGTTCCTGGCAGCTTGGTGTTTGGCTGCGTCGCCTATTAAACGCTCGGTATCAGAGAAAGCAACACAAGAAGGTGTTGTCCTGTTGCCTTGTTCGTTGGCTATTATCTCAACTCGTCCGTGTTGCCAAACAGCTACACACGAGTACGTTGTCCCTAGATCAATTCCTATTGCCGGAAACGGTCCCGGTCTTAACCCAGTCAGACCGTCTACATCTGAGTCATCCGGCATCTTTTTACCTTTTATTCTAGGTTAAAAATCAACTAGTAAACTTCAAAAGTAAAAAAAGGCTACCAAACAATGCTATTGACTATTGAATATTGTTGCTATGAATTCGCTAATAAGATGTTCAAAGAAATTATAGGGTTTTTAAACTTACAATTATGGGACGATTTATATGGGTAATAAGTCTGATGGGCATCTATATCTATATTATTTATAAAATATAAATGGTAGTAATACATTTATGGCTATGGCATGTATTTGTTTTCCACTATTTCCGAATAAAAACTCTTATATAAGTAATAAATTATATATAAAGTCAATTTGTAAATCATAAAGTCATGGGTTAAGAAAAATAAAAAATTTAATTTCTTCAGATAGCTTCTTATGTATTTGTATGATGAAAAAGCATTTATAAATTTAGTTTATTGAAATAAAAAATATTACTAATTTTGTTAAATAATAGTTGATGACTTTACTTTTACTTTACGAATATATTTACAGGTTATGCACAGGTTATATAAAAAAGGCGTATGCATATTGGAGGTTTCAAAAATAACAAGAGGAGTACATATGCATATGAACTGATTTTATAGCGGCAAACAACTATAGTTACACAAAATGTTACACAAACGCTTAACCAAATATCACTATAACTATCTGTCGTTATAAATCCCGTTGATATGCACGTGTACTCGTCTAATTATTTAAACAAATTGTTAAACGTAGCCCTAAAAGTTTCGTTTTAACGTATGTAGGCACGCGTTAATTATTTGTACCTTGACTGATAAATGTTGCTACATTTAATTTCTCTCAACCAAGTCTTATAAGTTATGCTTGTTTATATTTTTTAAACGTAGCCCTTAAGGCTATGTTTAACAAAACTCATTATTTATTTATACGAGGCATTCTGACCCGTATCGCACGGGTCTTGTTTACCATTAACAAATCAACTCTACTTTTGTATACGATACACGTTTACAACTGAAAAAGTTTACCGATTTGTTTTCTTTTAAAGATTGGGGGACACATGGGTTCGAGTAAAATATTTGCAAACGGGTTTAGGACAAAAGGGTCCGGTTTAAGTTGACATGTTGGTTTATTTCAATATGTAAAAACACATTTAATTTTACTTTCATTTATCACTAAAGTTATAAAAATTACTTATATGATGAGGCACTTTATTTTGCATACTCAAAAATTCTTGCATACTAAGGGATAAATCTCCACCTTTCATTTAGTTTGATCTAATGGTGAGGATTAACCTAAGATTTAATATTTCTAAACCTAAGTCCATGTTTTTTTCTTGTCTTTTTCTTTTCTTTTTATCTTTTTTTATTTATTTTCTCATTATTTGTATTTTTTTAATCACTTTTTTTAATTTCAAGTTTTTTTTTCTTCTTCTTTTTTTTTTCGTTTTCGTCAGTTTTCATACGCTTTTGTCCGTTCTATCCGCTTTTTATACGTTTCCGTCTGTTTTCATACATTTTCTTACGTTTTCGTCCATTTTCTTACGTTTTCGTCCGTTTTCATACGTATTCGTCCGTTTTCAAACGTTTTCGTCAGTCTTGTTACGTTTTAAATGCATTTTCTTACGTTTCGTCCGTTTCTTACGTTTTCGTTCGCTTTCGTCATTTTCTAACATTTCGTTCGTTTCATACGTTTTTATCCATTTTCTTGCGTTTCGTTCGTTTCTTACGTTTCGTCGTTTTCTTACGTTTCGTCCGTTTTCTTACGTTTTCGTCCGTTTCATACGTTTTCGTCCGATTTCATACGTTTTCGTCCGATTTCATACGTTTCGTCCGCTTTCTTACGTTTTGTCCGTTTCGTCCGTTTTTACGTTTTACTTTGTTTTCTTACATTTTCGTCATTTTCCTATGTTTTCATTCGTTTCGTCCGTTTTCTTACGTTTTGTCCGTTTCATACCTTTTTATACATTTTCTTACGTTTTCGTCTGTTTTCTTACGTTTTGTCCGTTTTCTTATGTTTTCATCGTTTTACATAGGTTTATATACGCTTTCGTCCGATTTTTACGTTTCGTCTTTTTTAGACGTTTCGTCATTTTCGACGTTTTATCATTTTCGTCCTTTATATCCGTTTTATCGTTTCGTCCGTTTTAGACGCTTTTTCCGTTTTCATCGCTTTTCATTTCTTTTTATCGTTTTGTCCGTTTTCATACGTTTTCATCCGTTTTTACGGTTTTATCGTTTCGTCTATTTTCATATGTTTTCACGCTTATTATTAAACTTTATTATACTACATGTCTAATATCAATT
The DNA here is from genome assembly GCA_022545495.1 of Chrysanthemum lavandulifolium. Taxonomy (NCBI): domain Eukaryota; kingdom Viridiplantae; phylum Streptophyta; class Magnoliopsida; order Asterales; family Asteraceae; genus Chrysanthemum; species Chrysanthemum lavandulifolium. Next base: position 61,920,407 of record CM040246.1, read on the forward strand.
TTGATATTTATTATAAAAAGTTAATGTCTAATATCACTTGTGATATTTCATAAACAAACAAGTATGTTTTTAACCTTTAATATCACCCGAGATATTTCATTTCTCTTTATATTTTATATATTATCACCTATGTGTTTTCTAATATTTTATAATTTTCGATTACAAGATAGTTTTGTGTCTTTTATCGCAATTGACAAGCGCATATTTTTTAATGCAACCAATGTTATCTATCACTTGTGATATTATACTCTTAGTAGAAATAAAGGGTTAAACTCTCTTTAGGTGAATTCTTATTTTGTTCAACAAAATGCTAATTTAATGCAACACTTGTTTGATTTTGAGAATATGTCAATTCTCTATTTTCATAGTTTGCTTCTTTTTATTCATTTTGATATTTTAAGTGAACTTATTTATCTCTTGTGATATAACACTGTAAGAAAGATGAAGAGTATTACACTCTTCATCATATATGTGTTATCAGTTGTGATACTCAACTAAGAATGTGAAATATTAAATTCATACCAAATGTGACAAGCATTTAGTATTTTACCAAGTATATATGAAAGAAATGATAATAAACATCACTTTTTATATTACTATGATGATTTTGTTCATTTTTTTTTATTTGTGTTTTTGAAAATATTTAGGAAGATTTTTGTGTTTTATGATAATATGAAATATTAGAAAAGGTGTTTAACTGAAAACAAAAGATGTTATAAAACTTTTGTTAGACTTGTGGTGTATTTTTCTATTTAATGGATACATTGTGCATGTTTCGATAGGTTTTATAGCGGAATTTAAAAATATCTATGGTTGAATCAAGAAACTAAAAAGTTATGGTTGAAGAAAGCACATCTTTATAAACAAACCGAGTAAGCTCAAACACCTATGATATCACACATGATATCACGGTGATATCACACATGATATCAAAGGTGATATCACCTCACTTGTGATCTCATTGTACAAATCGGCCTAGCGGCCAATTAATCCTCGCATAATCGCCGATCGCTCACAAAGCGCCTTGATTTATCATAATCGGCCTATTTAATCGGTTTGGCGAATATCGCTAAAATCGGTCAACAAACCGATTTATCGGACAAAATCGGTCTAATCGGATTAATCGAACAAAATTGTTTAAAATAACAAAATCGCTTAAAAATCGGTGAAAATCGCTAAAAACCGATCAAAAACCGATTAATCGATCAAAGATTGCTTAAAATGGTCAATGCACCAAGTAATATCTATGTTTGACTTTGAACTTTGAAGAATTATGTATTATGTTTATATTTGAACACTTGAAATATTTGAACTTTGATGCACTACGCTTATCTCATACATATAATATAATATAATATCTAGAATTACAATTTTGTGCATAAAAATTCCAATCCGATTAATCCCGCTAACCGATTAATCGCTAGGCCTACCTTACCGCCTCACTGGCGCCTAGTGCTTTTACAACCTTTCTTGTGATATCACAGGTGATATCACTGGTGATATAAACTATGATATCACACATGCTATCACCGGTAATATCACACATGATATCAACGGTGTTATCACACATGATATCACGTGTGATATCATAAGTGAGGTGATATCACCTGTGATATCACAAGGGTTTGAGCTTCCTCAGTTTGTTTATAAAGATGTGTGCTAATGTGCTATCTTCAACCATAGCTTATTTAGTTTGTTGATTCAACCATAGATATTTACAAATCCCGCTATAAAACCTATCGAAACATGCACAATGTATCCATTATATAGAAAAATCCACCACAAGTCTAACAAAAGTATCATAACATCTCTTGTTTTCAGTTGAACAACTTTTCTAATATTTCATAATATCATAAAACACAAAATCTTCCTAAATATTTTCAAAACACAACCATCATATTCTTAGTTGAGTATCACAACCGATAACACATACATGATGAAGAATGCAATACTTTTCATCTTCCTTACGATGTTATATCACAAGAGATAAATAAGTGTCACTTACAAATATCAAAATGAAAGCGTCGAAAGCGGACAAAAGCGTATAAAATCGAAGAAGAGCGTATGAAAGCGGACAAAACATATAAAAGCAGACAAAAGCGTATAAAATGGATGAAATCGGACGAAAACTTATAAAAGCGGATGAAAACGTTTGAAAATGTATAAAAACGTCTAAAATGGATGAAAGCGTGAAAACGGATGAAAGCGATATAAAAGAGGCGAAATACATGAAAACGTAAAATTACGAGACGAAAAAGTCTAAAAGCGGACGAAAATACAAGAAAACCTAAAAAATAGACAAAAACGTATGAAAATGGATGAAATGGCGAAACGTAAGAAAGCAGAAAAACGTATGAAAGCGTAGAAACACGTCGAAAAATGGACGAAACGAAAGAAAATGGACGAAAACTTATGAAAACGAATGAAAGCGTAAGAAAATGGAAAAAAAGCGTTTGAAAACAAGCGAAACGTAAGAAAAGCAGGCGAAACGGGCTAAAAGCGTAAGAAAGAGACGAAGCGAATGATAGCAGAGAAAACGTATAAAAGCAATGAAAATGTCTAAAATGGATGAAAGCGTAAAAGCGGACGTAAACGTGTGAAAGCGGACAAAAGCGTCTAAAAACATACGAAACGCATAAAGCGTATGAAAACGTCGAAACGGACGAAACGCCGAAACGGATGTAAACGTACGAAAATGGTTGAAAACAAACGAAACGTAAAAAATGACGAAACATATGAACACGGACGAAACGTATAAAAGCGAGCAGCGTATGGATACAAATGAAAACGTGAAAGCGAAAAAAAAAAAAAAAAAAAAAAAAACTTGAATAAAAAGAACGTGAACTTAAAATTAAAAAAAGAAAAATAGACATGAATTTAAAATGAACTTGAATTCCAAAAAGAAAAAAGAAAAAAAATGTTAATAAATAAGAAATATAAAAAGACAAAGAAAAATGAGAAAAAAAACATGGACTTAAGTTTTCATATTAAATCTTAGGTTTATCCTCACCATTAGATCATAGTAGATGGATGGTGAGGATTTGTCCCTTGGTAAACACCAAAATAAGAGTAAGCATTTGAAAATTCCTCCTTATATGATAACTAGGAATTCATATTGTTTTTAAATGTATTTAGAAAAAGATAGTATAAAGGGTGTGTTTGTTTGATTAAGATGTTTAGATCTCGACCGATTCTACCATCTTCTTACTAAGAAGATTGCTATAACGTACGAATCTGAATGAAAAGTGTTGTTTGTTTTTATAATTGTCTGAATGGTTTTAATTTTCTTTTTAAGTATATATTAAACCATTGCAAATCGATTAATAAGTAGATAGTGTAAACTTGAAACAAAACATTTTTATCATAAATTTAACACAATTATAAATCATTAAATAACTTATGTTCATACATATCCAAAATTTAACATAATAAAACTATTACATAAATCGTCTTAAAATAAAACATGTTTAACGCTATTGTAAACAACAATTAAGTAACTTAACTAATATCAAATAATTTAAAACCTATCTTTGCATAATTTGAAGATGAATGGGTTGAAGGATTTTGAAGATAAATGAGTTGAAGGGTGTTAATAAGAGGTAGTAAGATCTTTTCATCACCTCTTACAAGGAGTTAGACATATTAGCTCTTACCACGTATACATTGGTGATGAAAAAACAAACAGTAAAGCGTCTGCTTGCTCTTCTTGGTAAGAGTAAGAGGGCTAGTAAGAATTTTTTTGAAAAAACAAACACACCCTTAAGTAACATTTTTTATTTGTTTATTCTTTTTTTGTTAAATTAAATGTTTGTTATCATAAAAAATAGCGTTTGTATCATGAAAAACTAAAGATAAATTAAGGGATGTTGGTTACTTAAAAATGTTTGCAAACTTACCGGCTTGTGTTGTTTCACATGGCTATTGTCTATTAAGAGCAAAAACTCAAACGTGCAACCATTTTGATTTAAGTCGCTAGTGTCGCTCTCCTAATTTGCTATGAATTGTACGGTGCTAGATTTTAAGTAATATTTTGATTATTATGATGTTAATGTTCGGTCGCTATGTACTGGTGTAAGTTTTGAATATCTCGGAAAAATGAGTTAGTTCAAAATATTTACAATCGTGTTATGTCAAAAGTGTTTATGATGAATTGAACTGTTCGTTTCTTTTAAAATATTGCAAGAATATAAGATAGATTGGACATTAATGTTAGTGAATGTAATATGATTTGTATAGGGTTGAGTTATTAAGGCCTCCCTAATTTTTATTGGACCCCTATTTTTTTTTTTTTTTTTTTTTTTTTTAATTTTTTTATTTTATAATTTTGTTTATCAAAAGCCTATAAACCCGAAAATCGGAATCAAAATATAAAGTTTAATCAAACGCTTAAAATCGCTGTAAATACTAACAGAACCGACAAAACCGTGTTGTCTTGGAAGCGAGGACAAAGGAATATTCCCAGGGACAAGTGGCGGTATGGGTGAGGAGGTTCGATAGTAAGAGACTTTGTATATTGATATTGAAAGTAATAACGTGATGAGGAGTTTTGATTGATTTGAACATGCAAGGGTACACAGTACATATAGAGCCTATACATCATCTATTTTAGGTAAATTGGCAATCATCCTCTATCATAAACTAATCATATATAATATACAACTAATTGCCAACTAGTCAATCTTATCTCTTTACTAGCACATTTAAATTACAATTAACACATCAGTTTGAGCGGGAGGACCGAACACTCAAACTGGATCGAAATTCCTCAAACAACGTAGGCAAGCCTTTAGTAAAATATCTCGCATCTTGATAGCGGGAAGGCACATGAAGAAACCGTACCTCACCGTTGTTACCAAATCCGAACAAAATGAATGTCAATCTCAATATGTCGTCCGTTGATCTTTGAACCGGATTAGAAAGCGGATAAAAAAGCATTGACATTGTCACAATAAACAAGAGTAGCAGATGACAAAGGAGTATGCAACTCACGCAGAAGATTCCGTAACCAACATGTCTCAGCAACTACATTAGCAACACCCCGATACTCGGCCTCAGCACTAGAACGAGAAAGCTAAAAAGACAGATGAACTGCTGACCCGGGTGGAATTGTATGGCCTGCTGGAGATGGACTGCTGTAGGTGGACTGCTGACCTGGGTAATGTGGACCTGTCGGATAGGTAGCCTGAACCGGGTGATGATAGATCATAGTTGGACCTGGCAGATTATTAATGGATGGGTTCATATGTTGTAGTGATGGGCCAAACGTGTGAATGGACTGGTTGAGATGTGGTGAACCTGTCATAAAGGCAACAGGTTGTGTAGAGTTGGTATTGGGTCCACCGATGGTTCCATTGCATCCCAACTTTGACAAAAGGTGTTGTAAGTTTTGTATATCAGTGGATGATAAAGCATAGATGGTTTGTTGAGATTGAGCAGCAACAGTAGCGTTTAACCCATGCATACCATTATGCAAAAATTTGCATGAGGCACCAAAACGACACGAGCCCTTGCTCCAATTTAAACACGGTTTATGTACTTTTTCCATGGAGGATGATGGACGACGGGGATTGGAACCGGTGTTGGCTAATAGGACCATGGGAGAAGATGATGTTGAATCGGACAACAAGTCGTGGGTACGTGCCTTTAGACGCATCTCTTCCGTTGTGAGCATGGACCTAACGGTTTTGAGATCGGGAAAAGGATCCCGATGTGCAATGATTGTAGCCACGTTATCATACTTTGTGGGTAACCCTTCCAATGCAAAAGTGACCACATCGTCATCGTCTAAACTCGAACCAAGACTATTTAGTATCGTTGCAATGGATTCGATTTTTCGAAAATAGGCATCAATGCCCATATCACCAAGTTTTAAGGAGCGTAGCTCCGCTTTTAAAGCAATGGAACGGGTTCTTTTGTTGTCGGAAAATATGGCGGCTAGGGTTTCCCATGCTTCGTAGGTTGTTTTAGGGTTGGCTACAACGAACCGTTGTTGTAGGGTTTTGGAGATAGTCACAAAGATCCACGAAAGGAGGATCGAATCGATCTTCAACCACTCCGCATCCGGGGGTGAAGAGGTGCTTGGTGCATCTTGGCCACTCTTGTTTTCAAGGTGATCCATGAGAAGGTTTCTGCGACAAAAATGGGTGAAGAAATACACCCATGATGAGTAGTTCATTTCATCTACATCTAGTTTAACCGGGATGATGTTATTTAGGTTTGTGATTGCCATAAGTTTGTCAGAAAGAAGGATGGTGGGTTGAGGAGGTTCGATGACAGTCATGGTGAGGAGAGAAGTGAGGTGAGGTGATGAGGTTATAGGGGTGATGGTACGACAGAAGAGGGTGAGGAGATGGTAGGGGTGAGAACGACAGAAGATGGGTGGTAGGGAGGTTTTAGCAGCGGAAGGTTTGATATTGCTCTGAAACCATGTTAGTGAATGTAATATGATTTGTATATTGATATTGAAAGTAATAACGTGATGAGGAGTTTTGATTGATTTGAACATGCAAGGGTACCACAGTACATATAGAGCCTATACATCATCTATTTTAGGTAAATTGGCAATCATCCTCTATCATAAACTAATCATATATAATATACAACTAATTGCCAACTAGTCAATCTTATCTCTTTACTAGCACATTTAAATTAGGGTTAATTCCATATATACCCAATATAAACATTAAAATGTCATATTTACCCAACCAAAAGTCAAAATGTCATATATACCCAATTTAAACATCATATTGTCATATTTACCCATTTTATTATTTAAATCATTTGAAAATAAATTTACAATTATTATATTGATTTAAGATCATTTGAGGACAAAAAATTATCAATTTCCATCATTCATTTTTATTTGATCTAATAGATAAGATTAATCTCAACAATTTAAAAAAATCACTTTCATCAATTTTTTTCAGATATTAATATCTTTCAAACCGTTAATCGTTAAGCGAAAAAAAATATATCATTGCGACGAGCATTTAGTTATCTTTCTATAGATAGGCACTTTGATATACTTTCGACAAATTTTTTTTCTTCGTATTTTTCACGCTTTTTTTTAAGTTTTTTCGTTTTTTTACGTTACTGAAATTAGCAATTAAAAAAGCATATATGATAAAACACTAATTTGAATATCACATGTGATATTAGTGTTAAATCATATATGATATGTAATATCACATGTGATATTACACTAATATCACATGTGATATTACATATCATATATGATTTAACACTAATATCACATGTGATATTCAAATTAGTGTTTTATCATATATGCTTTTTTAATTGCTAATTTCAGTAACGTAAAAAACACGAAAAAACGTGAAAAAAACGAATTTTTTTCTTTTTTCGAAAGTATATCAAAGTGCCCGTTTATAGAAAGATAATTAAATGCTCGTCGTGACGGTGTAAATATTTTCGCTTAACGATTAACGGTTTAAGAGCTATTTAAATTATAAAAAATAAGTGAAATAATAAAATGCTTTTAATCTCAGCCATTAATTTTCTTTTTAAATTAATGGTGGAGATGAGTCCATGTGAGAAAGTTTGGTATGTAAAATAACTCTCCTCTTATTAGATTACCATTATACCCTTGATACTATAAATAACATAAGTTTTCATCTTTATATGCATATTCGTATAATGTTAAGCTCTACTCGCCGGCTATTAATTTTGAACATCATATCATAATATCATCCATCGAAGTGAAATCTTAAGCTACTAATTTCATCACAGGTAACACAACCCATTTAATCAACCAAATGCAAAATGTAATATACTAGTCACTCGGTGTACTAATAAGCCATAACCCTAAATAAAATTCTTTTTGAATCAATCACATATGACTTCGTATACAACACTTGGTGAGAAAACCAGATCCAGTTTACATAAGTTACAAAAAGAAGAGTAGTATCACTCTAACGTCATTTGAACGCACCAATCATATTTTCCATATGGATATAACCACTTGTGGTATAACAACATGACTAAGGGAGGGGGGAGTGGTCACCGAATACCCTAGGTGCCACATCACCTCTATCCAATAAAAACATTCCAACTCAAAACTACCCAATTTTACCCTAATACTACCCTATGTGAAGGGAGTGGTTACCTGGTACCCGATTTTTTTTTTTAATACATAAAGTGTGGCAGCAATTGACTTTTGGTATGCATGTCCACTTGAAACACTCGGCTTCGTATCACGATTTTCATACCCGATTTTGCTACCCGATTTTGCTACCCTAGGTGGTGGCGGCGGTGTTACCGCTCGGGTAAGGGTACCCGAATCCCTTACCCGAGACCACTCCCTCCTCCCTAATAGGGGATCTTCAAGCAAACCAACAGGCCAGGAAAGTATACGCAGGTAAGGTAAAGATGAAAAGTTATCTTATTTTAATTACTAAGGTTATAACTGGAAATTCATTGATGTAAATCCATTTTCAAATGATTTAAACAATGAAATGGATAAATATGACAATATAATGTTTAAATTGGGTATATGTGACATTTTAAATTTTGGTTGGGTAAATATGACATTTTAAAGTTTATATTGGGTATATATGGAATTAACCCTTTAAATTACAGCTAACAATTAACTCCAATATATTTTTATACTTCAAATGTAAATCTAAATGAGATAATATGAAGGGAATAATAATTTAGTTTACCTTAGAGGCCACGGTACCATAACACTGGGGGCGGCGTTATGCCAACGTGACTCAGCGTTGTCCGGTGTTATGATACCGGCTTGGTTGCGTTTTGGGCGGCGTTAAACTGTGAGTTACTACAACAACGTGGGACGAAACGCATGTACAAAAGGAAAAAAAAAATCAAAATCACCTCGCCAACGCCTAGTTTTTTAAAATTAAAAATAATAATAATAATATTTTTTACTCTCCTTTTTAGTTTTTTATTATTTTAAATAAAATTAAACCCCCACCCTATAAATTAACACCATATTTTACCTAAAATTAAACTCTCTCATTATCATCCTTTATTTTCTCACACAACTTCTTGTCAAACTCTCGCAACTATCATTCATTTTCACACAAACACTATGGCTAACAAACCAAACGAGGTGTGAAATGCTATCCTTATGCGATTATGGACCGAACAAGAAGCGAAGCTCCAGTTGGTTAACAATTTGTTGGCTGATACGACTCGTTATATACATCAGATTCATAGCCATGGTGAAGAGGTAACCAGGATGCATTCGTTGCCTCTCGGCCAGCCAGTTAACAGCTTCGATCTACAAACTCTGCTAATAACTAAGGAATCAAATATGCGTATCTCAAATGCCTTGAAGGCCATTAGGGAAAAAGTGACGAGAACAGTAAATGAAAAGCAAGATCTCATCAACAATTACCGAGCAATCTAAAAGCTCAAAATCCGTTGGATAATTTGTGTTAAAGTATCGTATCGTCATTTATGTTTGTAAATTTCTTATCGTAATATATGTTTTCGTATCGTATCGTAATTTGTTATGTTTTTTTGCATTGTATTTTAGTTTCGTAGTGTAATTTTATTTAAATGAAATGAATTTAGTTTGTTTGAGAAATTAGTTAAAGGGGTTAATTTGTAATTTGATTTTTATTTTAAATGTGTTCGGAGTCCAACATAAACCGTATACCTAAGGTGTTTCTATTTTATTAAACAACAACAACAACAATAAAAAATTAAACATTAACACATTAAACAACTACAACAACAACAATAACACATTAAACAACAGCACCTACTACTACTATTACAACAACAATAAAACATTAATCAATAACAACACTTATTTCATACAAAGATTATTCATGTCATCTAAAAGCTCATGGAATATTACATCCGACTAACATGCGTGATCCTCGAGATTCCTTTCCAATTCCAGTGATACCTCCAGCATCTTTATTTTTGTCTCCAACATCTTGTTTTTTATTTTCAGCATGTTAATCGTAAAATCTTTGATCTTGCAGTTTGAACATTGTATTGAAGAAGAGCCTTGACCAAACTTTTGATCAGAAACATCCTCCCACATAATATATCGGCATCCATAATCATTTTGTTTCTGCCTGTTACATAGTAAGGAAATCATAAGAAATGCATTCTTAACAAACAAATTATTTATATATTGATGTGCTACGTGTGTACAAGTTTTAAATTTATAAAAGGTGATTTACTAAATCTATTAATAACAAATACGAGCAAGTGAACTCGTCCGTTATAGCAAGATTATGATGGTAAGTCGGGATCGTTCACAGGGATTTGTGAGTGAATCAAGAAACAAGTTGTAAAATCTACTAATAGCAAACCAAAGGTACTCAATAATAGAGAAAATAACTACACTTGCTTAAACTAGTTTACCATCTTTTGAAAAGCATTATTGTGTTAACTTCTTCTTAACATTTTGGTTATGATAATTAGTTGGTGTACTAATCTATTGTTCTTACAAGTTAAACCTTCGTCAAGATTTTAGTTTATAAAAACAAGCATTAAGTTCAACCAATCAAATCAAGATCAATTCAAGTTTCATAAGTTTATTTTCACAAACTTAAATACAAAAACATCTGTTTGCTTTATCAAATTTGCTTAAGAAATGGTCAATACAAAAGGTAACCGATCATAGACAAAAGGTCACAATTAAGTGTAAACAACTAATCTTTCGACCTATTGAGGTGTTTCCAATCAATCCAATTTGATAATCAAAAAGTATTCTTATTACAACCACACTTAAGTTTCTTTCTTTGACCAAGAATAATGGGTAAAAACAATCATTCATAGACAAATCATTATAACTAGTTGAATAACAATAAATCCTTTCGACCTTTAAAATTACTAACAACTAGTCAATCTTAATTAACAAATCTCACTATGAAACTTAAGCACAATTGGATCTTAGAATTGACTTGAAATTGAATTAAAACATGTTAAAACAATCATGAACTAATCATTAGATAATAAACATTGTTTAAGCAAGTGCACAAAGGTACTAGCCACTCATAGCAAACATGAACATAAACTCAGAACTTTGAACATTAGAAAACATGATTAAGAGTCTTACAATGATTGGAATAAGATTAAAAATGATTGAGTAATGTTACCCAAAGTATTGGTGTTGACTTCTTAATGGTTTGACTTCCAAATGTTGACTCCTTGGACCTCTAAACTTTCCTAGACTTATAATGACGAAATTGAGAGCCTTTGAGAAAGATTTGATGATGTTGTTCCCTATTTACTATCGTGTAAAGCAGTTAAGTATTTAAAAAACAGATAATAGTGAATCAATGACTGAAGTAAGATGTAAGCAAAAACACACTGATAAATTTTTAACATAATATTCTTTATTAGAAATCAATCAAAAAGAATACATTACCCAAGTACTTGCGGAATAGTACTTGGGATTGAAATGACAAAGGGTTGGTACTCCTCACTAAGCTCGGGCTAAGTCGAGCACAACTACTATGGAACCACCGAGCTATCTCGGGGGATGAGTTGTGTTGGAGGAGTGAAAGATGGCTTGTGTGTGTGTCTGCATTTTTACAATTCCAAGCTTGAATCTTTCACTCCATCTCTTATGCTATTTATACAAGTATGAGTATTAACTTTATCCTAAGTGACAATCGACATTTCTACGAAGACAAAATACTAATGTATTTTGTCTCATTCTAAAGACTATATTAAGTAAGAGACAAAGTGCTTTCCATAACTCGGTTATGACATCGAGCACGATAGTTTGCCATTCGGGGAAAGTTGACTTTGGTTGATAAGAACTTCGTCTTATCCGATTCAAACTTGTCCGCCTTATCCGCTCATTCTTGATCTTCATTGCCTTGATCTTCTACTTGGTTTGTCTTGATGAAAGTAGTTGGTGAGGAGTTTAGGGATTCGGTGGGTTATTGTCATCACTCATTTGAATCCACCATCTTCTTAACTCGGTCTTCACCCCAAGATCCGCCTTACTAAGTGAGAGACTTCTTCTTCGCCTCTTCTTGAGTATCACGAAGATGGCTCATTGAGAGACTATGCACTCGGTGTAGAATTCATATTGATTAAACCATCAATACCACGAGTACGCAGCGGATGGATCTATATTTAATGTTATGAATTAAAACACATAATTAAAACACATAATAATACTAACCTCGAATCTATTGAAAAATAGATAACCACCAAGTCTTGATCTTGATCACGAACACTTCAATGGATCACATACCACCACGAAACCCTAATCAACTATAATGAGTTGATCTCTAACGTAAACACACACTACACGTCCAACGAGAGCGTTAGGATGCTAGTGCTTAACCCACAAGCTACGACCTTAACACAAATGCTAGTCGTAGAGAAGAAAAGATTCCAACTCCTTACACAAGAGGTGTTGTACTAGAGAGAGCAAGAGAAAAATCAAATAATGCTTTGATCTTATGAGAGGTGTGTCTAAATGAAGACCTAAAGGCCTCCTTATATAGTAAATACCTAACTTAGGGAAAAAGCAACTCCCCTTGCCCTAGCCCATAGTATGGCCGGCCATATGGAGTCCATATGGGCCCCATTTTGCTTTTGGTCCTTTTAAAATTAACATGTTCAAATCAAGCCAATTTTCGGACTTAACGACCGTTAATTGTTACACTAACGGACTAACGACCGTTATGTTTATTTCGTGGATTATATTAATTATAATTAATAGTATACATTAAACATATTAATTATATTTAATAAACGTTCTCTAAATGTATACGTGTATGTCCCGATAGGCTCACGTAATTCCCGACCGTATAACTATTAATTTACGAGCGCATAACCAATGACTCCCTTTGCGATCATAACAATCAATAATGTATACTAACAATGCTAAGTGTCTAGCAACACCGCATTGCTCGAGAAATATCGAGTGTGGTTTCATAAAACAACTAGGTAAATGGTTTCTGATTTTAAATTATCCTTTTGTTTGAGATACTTGTTGAACTATGGATATGGATCAAAGTCATTCCATATTGTTCAATTATTATGTTTTCGTTTTAGAAATAAATCAAGATTACCAAACGTAAAACAAGTATCATCTTGATTTACACTTTGGGCACGGCCATGCAAACATCTGATTAATTCAGTGAGGGGCCCAGTAGTATCATACTCCAGCAGACAAGTGGAGGAACAAATTCTATTTTGGCTACACGTGTCATTCATTCGCTTCAACCAACTTCTGAGAATAGCCTTTATAACCACCTTGTTCAGGATAGCGTTTGACTATAGTCAAGAAGAAAGATCCACACAAGCAAGACCTGCTTTCATCTCAAGTCAGAGGACAAATAAAATAACCATTTGTGAGATATCACTTAATGACGCCGATCCATAAAGTGATGACTCGTAGGTTTGGGGAAATCCAATATCCATAGCGCATGGATAACATGTGTGTTTGGCGGACACATCCTTAGTATTCATAGAATATAACCAATCTCTCACATTTTCCTTAATTCAACGATACTCCCATATCATTGATCGAAAATGGACAATTTAAAGTAATAAATTACTTAAGGATTAAACATGCAAATATAGGACACAATTAATATATGAATGAATAATTCAAGTACCACGTATATTAATCATCAAAATAATAAATGTTTTACATATCCCATTATCCAAATACTAAAATCAAAACAGATTTACATGAGACTACTAACTGAACGAAGTCCAATACCACTAGCATGCTCAACATGCTTGTTTAAAGGCAATGCCTTAGTAAACGGATCAACTAAGTTGTCATATGTGTGAACTTTGTTAAGTACTACTTCATTATCTGCGATAACCTCACGGAGATAGTGAACCTTCCTTTTGTAATGCTTGGCGCCTTTCTGAGCTTCAGGATCTTTGGCAATGGTTAATGCTCCAGTGTTGTCACATAGCATTTTCATAGGTTCTTTATTGGTGGGGACTACTCTAAGCTCATCAATAAACTTCCTTATCCAAATAGCTTCCATTGCTTCCGGCAAGGCGATATATTCAGCCTCTGTAGAAGACATCGCAGTGATGCTTTGCTTGGCACTCTTCCGGACTACTGACGCCTCCGTTTAGAGCAGCGTATCCGGTTTGCGACTTGGTGTCATCCTTGTCGATCGCCACCCATCATCGATTATAACGGTCGTCGAGCTCTGTTTGGGTTTCCACCGTAAACAAGAAACATATCTTTAGTATATCCGAGATACTTGATTATGTTCTTCACATCGGACCAATGACAACGATCACGAGGTTTCTTGACGAGGTTTAATATTTATAGTTACTCGTTATACCTATGGTCTACCCTAATGCACTAACAGGCGGTGTACCGGTCGTGTGTAGTGTAATGTCGGTAAAGCCGAGGTCGTCCCAAGAGCTATGTGTGTTGGATTATTACTAAGTCTAGGTGTCACAGATAATAATGGTTTCGATAGGATTTAACTAATTAAACTACTAATGCGAATAAAGCAAATAAAAGCAAATGAAGGATAAAGGAAATCAATAGAGGAGAGTGGTGCTAACCTAGTTAATCCTCCTAGCTAGTTATGTCTACGTCTACTTACTTCCAATTACTTGAGGAGAGGTCAAAGTCGAGAAGACAAAGACATTTGGTCAATTCGCACTAACCTATCAAAAAGATGCCACCACGGGAGAAGTCGGTGTCCCTTCATAAGTCTGTTGTTCCCTGGTCCACTAAGCCAAGTCATTAAATCTTGCTACATGCTAGATTTATAATAGTGAATTCGGTCGTTAGGAACTTAGACACGCACCCCTAATTCTTAAGTTCATCCAAGCGATAGGTGGTCGGGTTGGTCGAATCGCACAAGTAGAAAGGGTCGTCGATTAGTCATATCTTACCCTTCCGTCTCGGTCCGCTCACCTAGAATTAGGTTGGTCATATCTCCTAGGCAATTGGCCTCTATCGCCATTCAAAACTACCAACCGAGGTGGCTACCAATAAACTATGCATGCATACACTTAGAAATAATTGTACGGAGTAAAGTAAACGCAAACAAAACAATTAAGGAATCATAACTAGGCCGGTATTTCAAGAGGTGCTTAGCCTCTCATATTAATCATGCAAACCAATTCAATATTCAAAGGTACGAAATACATGAATTGAAAGTAAAGAAATATAAAACGCTAATGCTTATCGTGGGGGAGTGATTTCTCCGCGAGACGACTCAGTATGCTCCTCTAGACCTGCCTTGAGCTTTTCCCACGTTCTACGAGTGTTGTATGTGTTATGGGATGATTAGAAATCTTTGGAATTAGTAGGGTATTTATAGGCGGATCTGGGTTATGGCGTAACCATAACAAGAGTTCGCCGTAACCTTCTATTTTATCGTATTTTGCACTAGATCTGCGGTTACGGTGTAACCTTAAGAGTGGTTACGCCGTAGTCTTCAATAAACTCGGTTACGTCGTAGTAGATCACGATGAATTACGGCGTAAGTATCGATGGCGTGGAACCTCATTTGACCTAATATAGTTACGTCGTAACCTTTGTGAAGAGTTACGCGTAACCTCTGATAAGTTGGTTTTACGAGTCACGCAATAGTTATGGCGTAATGTGAGAGGCGAGTTCGCCCATAACTTCTTCAAAGTGGCATACTGTGATAAATCTTTAGTTATTTCTCCAGTTCCGCGTCTCTTTAGCTCAAATGCTCGTAATTTACGAAAGTGGAAAATAATGGAAAACAAACGTAAATCCATATAAATGATATAAATTACAAGCATTATCGGGGGAAATTGACACTTAAGATTGGGACTATTTGATGTTATCGAGACACTCACCGGATCTACTTGAAATCAACTTGTTAAGTTACGGCGACGCAACATCGGTCTAGTGCACCTCACGCATACATGATGGATCCTACGGTACGAGGCATAAGGAATCCTCTTCATCGTTCCACCTCTGCGGTGTTAAGGGTCCTGAGATTTTCTCAACTCAAGTTTTACTTGCATTGGGGTAGTTCACGCTTGGAATTCGCCATATTAAATCTTTTCAAGATTTTCTCAATGTATGCACTTTGACAAAGTCAATCAACCGCTTAGATCTATCTCTCAGAGATCTTGATTCCTAGAATATATGACTTCACCTAAATCCTTCATAGAAAAACAATTTCCAATATAGGCTTTAATAACTTGTAACATTGGAATGTTGTTTCCCATGATCAATATGTCATCAACATATAAGATTAGGAATGCTACATTACTCCCACTAGCCTTACGATATACACATGGCTCATCAAGGTTTTGAGTGAAACCATACTTCTTGATCTCCTCATCAAACCTTTTATTCCATTGCCTAGATGCTTGCTTTAATCCATAAATGGATCATTGTAGCTTGCATACACGGTTAGGATATCATGGATTGACAAACCCTTCAGGTTGGTCCATGTAAACCCCTTCGGTTAAGTGACCATTTAAGACGGCAGTTTTGACATCCATTTGCCAAATCTCATAGTCATAATGCTGTTGCTATGGCTAAAAGAATCCTAATAGCTTTTATATACTGCGGCGAGTGAGAAGGTTTCCTCATAATCTACACCGTAGGTTTGAGTATAACCTTTTTCCACAAGACGAGCTTTATAGGTGTGTACCTTTCCATCCATGTCCGTTTTCTTCTTGAAGAGCCACTTGCTACCAACGGTTTTAGCATTAGGAGGTAGGTCAACTTCAATCCAGACTTCATTGTCTCTCATGGATTTCATTTCCTCGTTCATAGCCTTAAGCCATTTTTCAGATTCATGATCTGCTAATGCAGCTTTATAGTTAGCAGGCGTCATTAAGATCCCCTAACTCATGCTCCTCTGAATCGACGTATAAACACATTCGATCAGGTGCACGTATTGTCCTTGAGGCGAACAGGAATGACTTCACTCTCGTTCAACACTTTCATGTTCAACCATCTAAGGAAGTTGGCTAGTATTTTCAGAAGGGTGAGTATCTTCTTGAATTTCATCAAGTTCTACGATCCTCCCACTTGCCTCTTGTGAGATGACACGATTCTCAAAAAACTCAGCAAACCTAGCAACAAATACCTTGTGCTCGGTGGATAGTAGAAGTAGTAACCCATTGTTTCCTTTGGGTATCCTACAAAGACACACTTAATAGATCTTGGTTCAAGTTTGTCGGTATCACGTTTCACGAATGCCTCACAACCCGGACCTTTAAGTAAAGCAGTTAGGGACTTTCCCATGCCATAATTCATATGGTATCTTTTCAACCTTCTTTGATGGAACCATATTGAGAATGCGTGCGGCGAGACTCAAGATCATAATCCCAAAGGACATTGGTAGAGTTGTTTGACTCATCATAGATCTTACCATGTCAAGCGGGGTTCGATTCCTTCTCTCGGATACACCATTATGTTGTGGTGTGCGTGAGAAAGAGTTGTGAGACAATCCCACACTTAAGATGATCAATAAACTCTTGACTCATATATTTGCCTCCATGGTCGGACCAGTAAAGCTTTTATGGTCTTTCCAGTTGATTCTCAACTTCACTTTGAAATACTTTGAAAGTTTCAAAGACTTCATGTTTATGTTTAAGCAGGTAAACATAACCACATCGACTAAAGTCGTCAGTGAAAGTTAAGAAATAGTTGTATCCTTGTTTTGACACAGTTCTAAAAAGGCCACATACATCTGTATGTATGAGTCCAGCAGATCTGTAGCTTTCTCCGTTTTATGCGAAAAGGCTTTTTCGCCATCTTCGAACACAAAGATTCGCACTTATAAAAGACTCAAGGTCGGTTGATTTAAGAAGCCCATCGTGTTGCGACTTCTCAATCGTTTCTTGTTAATGTGCCCAGTCGGCAATGCCACAAGAATGTAGAGTCCAAGTTACGCTTGGACCTTTTACTATTCTGAGAATACATAGAACAATCATTTGAAGCAGAATCATGCATATCAATTTCAAAATACCATTCCTAAAAGCACATTAAAATAAAACAAGTTATTCATTGGGCTGAAATACCAATATCAGTAAAACAATGAGTAAAACCCTTGTCTTTCAAAAGTGAAAGCGAAACAATACCTAGTTATACTAGGAGCATAATGACAATTGTCTAAACAAATTATTAAACCACTAGGAAGTGACAAATCAAAAGTTCCTATAGCTTCAACAGTTGCGGTTTCCATTCCCACGTCTGATGGCTTAAAGCTCGGGCTTGAGTTTCCTACTTCCCGAGACCACGAGTAGTATTACGGATGTGAGTACCACAACCAGTGTCATATACCTAAGATTTATGAGGAAAAGTATAAAGTTCTATGACAAAGATACCTGATGTGCTAGCATTGCTACCCACATAGTGTCCAATCTGATGACAATGATGACACTCAGTGTCCTTAGCAGGATGCTCCTTTTTAGGTGGAGGAGGAATCTTGGCCTTGGGGGCATAAGCAAGCTTAGCCTTGCCATTGCCACGATTCTTGACCTAAGCACCATTATGCGGCTTCTTGTTTTTATTGTTCTTTTGGATCCTTCCTGCTCTTATAGCAACTACAGCAGGAGCAACATCTCTTTTAGGAAGCCCTTGTTCGTGCAGCTTAAGCATTGCATGCACTTCATTCACTGTCTTCCCCATGCATTGCATATTATAATTCTGTCGGAATCCAGCAAAGTCCTTGTTCAAAGAGGTAAGAATCATGCTCACTGCAAGGCGGATGACATGGGGTGACCAAGCGTTCAGTCTATCTAGATAGCCCTTCATTTTCGAACATAGGTGCTAAAATTGACCCTCCTCATGCTTACATGCATAAAGGCTGCACAATCTCAAGGAGTTCTGATTACGCTTGTCGAGCAAACATGGTCTTCAATTCCTTAAGCATGTTATATGCATCAAAGTGCTCAGATTCTTTTGAAGTTACGGAGTCATGCTTATGAGCATAAGGCGACCTATGTCCTTGGATGCTTTAACCCATTGGGCGTGAGTAGCAAGGACATCGGCGAGGAACCTCTTGATCGGGAGTTGGAGGAGCAGAGTGGCGGTATGGGATGCTCACATAAGTTAACTTATCCTCATTTGTGAGGATGATCCTCAAATTCGATACCAATGAGAAAGTTAGATCGATGGGTTTTCCTTTTCAAGAAAAGACACGAAGATCGAATTGTTGGCGGTTTGATTTGTTGCCATCTACAATAAACAAAGTTCAAAATTTTAGTATCTTCGATAATTAATTCTTTACAAATTAACTACCCATGTTTTAATAAATAAAACAATTAATTTACTAAAAGACTAAGATCTCTTGAACTCCCACTCATCACGGTAGTGCTTACTACTTTGGTAAGTCTTGTAGGTACAAGAGGTAGGCGGCGTCGACAATTACATTACAAGTGCAATTCTTAGATTTATGAGACTTATGGCACTAGAGTACAAAATTGCTAGTGTCATGCATGTTTTGTCTTATCCTATGCCTCGGGATCAAGGATCTCACCCGCTTGACTCGATTAAGTCGTCAATTAGAGAACATGTAAATAACTCTAGGTCCCTCATGAGAATAAACACCTTGGGTTACAATTCACTCACGTCCCACGAAAAGCAAAAGGCAAGTTCAAGTGTTCTCAAACTTGGATGGCATAGACTTAAATTTCAAATTGGGTATCACATAATTTTTGACATAAACATGTATCAAAAATTGTGTACAAAGAAGCATGCAAACATCTTTGTAGCACAAGTTAGCAAAAAACAAATTTTCAACTTATTTAGGTGTACTAATATCACGGGAAAAGAATGGTCAAGAACCCTATATTATATTCTACATGAGTCAAAAGACCCAAGTTCTTCCAATAATTCCCACAAATTCCGAAACATGTAGTGGGGCGGGAAAAGGCCATGCAAAACCCTAGATCTTGGTGTTAACCAAAAGACCATTAATAAGAGCACAAAACTTTAGGTATCTTATAGTTAAAGTTTATTAAATCAAACGATATCCATCATGCTATATCCTGGTAGCTTCGAGTAATGATCCACACCCTCAATAGCATGGTCGAACCAATGATTTAGTCAAATCAAATTTCGATAGTTTATAGTCCGTTTAAGTGTAAAAAAAACAAGTTTTACACATAACACATAGCTGGTCACAAGGAATTAAGTGTGTATATTAACAGACAATAATTAAATCTCACGATCTCCAAAGAAGCTATATCACGGTAGCTTCGGTAATGATCCGCACCCTCAATAGCTTGATGGAACCCGATTTAATTAAAACAAGTTTTGATATAAGTAATTAGTCTGTTATTATTTCCAAAATCAAAAGCATATATGTAAACAAGTCAAGGAATAAAACATATAAGCAATTAAAACAGACAAAAGAAGGGATAGAGGTGAAGACAGACTCTAATGGAAAACAGTAACAAGTAATGCTCCAAAACTCAAGAATGAGTCTTCCCCAATTGGAGAATCTAAGGCTCCCACAAGGCTAGGTACCAAGTGGACCACATAGTCATAGATCATGACCGCGTAAGCCTTAAGATCGGAAAAAGAAAAAGAAGAATCTATATTACAACATCCTTTTAATTTTTCCTAACCTCTTTTATTAACCATTAATATTAAACAAGATCAAGGTTTAATTAAATGACAATAATGCATGTTATTGTCATAACAATTAATATATGTGTTTAATTAGCGTAGCAAGTGACTCTATGTGTAACCCATAACACCAAATGAGATGGCTCGTGATGCCACTGTAGGGAATTCATATTGATTAAACCATCAATACCACGAGTACGCAGCGGATGGATCTATATTTAATGTTATGAATTAAAACCATAATTAAAACACATAATAATACTAACCTCGAATATATTGAAAATAGATAACCACCAAGTCTTGATCTTGATCACGAACACTTCAATGGATCACGTACCACCACGAAATCCTAATCAACTATAATGAGTTGATCTCTAACGTAAACACACACTACACGTCCAACGAGAGCGTTAGGATGCTAGTGCTTAACCCACGAGCTACGACCTTAACACAAATGCTAGTTGTAGAGAAGAAAAGATTCCAACTCCTTAAACAAGAGGTGTTGTACTAGAGAGAGCAAGAGAAAAATCAAATAATGCTTTGATCTTATGAGAGGTGTGTCTAAATGAAGACCTAAAGGCCTCCTTATATACAAAATACCTAGCTTAGGGAAAAAGCAACTGCCCTTGCCCTAGCCCATAGTATGGCCAGCCATGTGGAGTCCATATGGGCCCCATTTTGCTTTTGGTCCTTTTAAAATTAACATGTTCAAATCAAGCCAATTTTCGGACTTAACGAACGTTAATCGTTACACTAATGGACAAACGACCGTTATGTTTATTTCGTGGATTATATTAATTATAATGAATAGTATACATTAAACATATTAATTATATTTAATAAACGCTCTCTAAATGTATACGTATGTGCCCCGATAGGCTCACGTAATTCCCGGCCGTATAACTATTAATTTACGAGCGCATAACCAACACTCAGTGACCTGTTAGTGTTTAACGGTTTAAACACTTAGGGTATTTTCTATTCAAATCCTAGATTTAAGGGTTTTGGGTATTCTTGAACCCAGCGGTCTCCCCTATTTGGATATACAAATAGCCTAAGTGTTTGATTAGTGTAAGTGAGCAATTGGCTTCTTCTTACTTGAATGTACTAATGAACATAATAAGGAATACTAAATATTTTAACAAAACATACATCGTTTATTGATCAATTACATAGTTCCTATTACTAGTACAAAAGATAAATGATAATGATGTCAATCTAGATGGATCCCGATTGCTTCAAGCTTGACTTTCTTTGTGATGAGTGTTTCTTTGTCGGGGTGCTCTCTTATCTTGGCATTTAAGTCGACCTGAACGATGTTTGCAGGAGTCACAATTTGAGAGGCCAGCGGTATGTAGCTCCGCATTGTAGCCACACTGCTCGATCAATGTTACTCTACCTTTGGAATGTTGGGTTCCTATAGACATCAATAAAGAAAAGTCCTCTTGAGGCTTTTCTATCACAAGACAGTTGACAAACTTTACACCTTGGTAGCTCCTATTGCATTCCGGTCCAGAACTTTGATCTCGTGCTCTAGCTCAATCCTCTTTCTTTTGCCTTGTGATGATTGAGGTTGAGATCCTTGAGTCTGATTAAGGCGAGTTGAATCCCGGTAGTCTGGTGCTTCCTCGATCTTTCATACCTTTTGTCGAGCATTTTCATCAACTCCTTAACCACCACATTCTCTTCTTTTCAATGATAACACCAAGCTCATCAAGTTCGGTGATCCTAATGTCGGTGAATTTGAGGGATCATGAACCTCGAAGTGTCTTTATCATCCCTTTGTAGACATTCATTGCCAGTGGTTTGGACTTGGGGATGATTCGACATCGATGATTTTCTCGGGTAGTATACGCTTGTCATTGACCGATTGTAGTGGTCAATTCTTTCTTACTGATGGCTATGACTCTTTTGTTCTTTTCGTCTAACCTTTTTCTCATTTCACCATTTGATTGCTGAGCATCCTTGAACCTTCATCTGCTGACCCTTTGAAGCTTCTTGGGATCAATTCGATATTCTCGACTTCCTCGGCAACAATTTGTACGAGTGCTTCTTTGCTCTTTCTTTCTTCCTCGGCTAGTTTCTTTCTCCTTTCTTCCTTTGCAAGATGGGCACTTATTTGTTGTGGGTGGCGGTACTTTCGTGTTGCCGATCATATAGGGAATCTTCTCGAGCTCGGGAGTTTGCATTATGGCCTTTCCTTTGTCTGGCACGAAGAAGATGATGCTACCAAGGGTGGTGTTGTTGTCATGATAGGTGTTATAGCTGTCATTGTCGGTGTTATTGTTGTTGTTGGTGGGATGATGATAAGGGTGTTCTTTGGCTGGTGGGATTTATGATATTGGTGTTGTAGAGGCTGGTTGGTGGCTCCCCTCGATATGAGAGAGTCTCTTGATGGTCTTCTCCCCTCAGCTGTTGCTATAACCCGGTAAGAGCAAGAGTTGCCTCGGTTACTAGGGGAGTTTGGTGGCTTGACCTTTGAAGGCTTGGTAGATCTCTATGACCATAGCCTTGATGTCAGATGTATCCTTTTGAATACCAGTGACCTTTTCTGCAATATTAGCCTGAGATAGTTCCAAGGTAGTCATTCTTGGCCCAATATTCCAAGCCACTAAACATGATCCCTTAGCCAAAGTGGTCGCTTTGAGCATCGAAAGAGCCGGTGTAGCTGAAGAGGCGAATTGAAGGCAAGACCACGAACATTGGCGAGACTTTAGCATGTTGATTAGTTCGGTGAGGTGCGAGGAATTTTTCAAGTAAGCCTCGGTAGCCTCCGGCACTTTGGATTTGAGTCTTTGGGTCTTCTTAATGCATCCCGATTTCATCAATTGTAACTCCACAAGTGCGAAGATGCTTTAGAAATTTCACGAGTTTTCATCCGGTCTATGAAGATGTTGGTACATGAGATCCTGTGTTCATCGGTGTTTACATCAAAGCATGTACCTCGACCTTGAGATATGCATAGTGGCGGTGACTTGATGTTAATCCCATAATGTTTCGGTGACCCCAGTATAGCTTCCTTGAAGCTTTAGTGATCAGCATAACTAGTTGCCTCTCGTCGGTGGAAGAGTATTATCAAACTTTACGAATTCTTGAGACGGGATGAAGAAGAAGAGTCGAGTCATTATCTTGTTTGGAAAGGTATTTGTTTGAGGCTCTTGTGGATCGGTGATGTTCTTGTTCGGTTTGAATATCGGCATCCACTTCTCCTCCTGCGATAGTATTTCATCTTCACTTCCGACTTGTTCTTCATCGGAGAAAAGTATTTCATTGACCTCAACAAGCGTCGAGTAAATCACTTGGTGGTGATGGGTTCCATATCGGTGGTGGTATTAATCCTCTCGAGTCTTTGTCCCCTGACCCTCGAGACACGATGGGTTTTCCCATTGCCTTCGCTAGAGTCGGGATTGTTGATGAGTTCCGTATCGGCGGATTGTTTGATCCCTCAGTCTTTGTCCTCGGTGCTTCTTCAAGCTTTGGTGGGTGTTCAGTGCCATCCTTAGAAGCGATGGCGGTGATATCCCTATCGATGGGTTGTTTGTTTCCCCAGTCTTTAGGATCATTCGGTTGGCCTCGGACAAAAGAGATGATTTGCGAATGTCCTCCTTGGGCAATGTGGAAGGTGCTCCCCTACCGATGGGTTGTATGTTTCCTACGGATCTTGGGAAGTAGTAGTTGAGACCAAGGCACCTGACCGTGATGTATCGGTGTCGCCGTTGTCACCGGTGGATGTTGTTTGGTCACGGTGGGTGGCGGTCGATCTGGCTTTCTTTGCCTTTTAGGTGTGCTCCGAAGCCTCGGGGCCACGAGACTTGGGTTTGGTCTTAGTCTCGATCTGAGACTTCCCTTTCTCTTTTAGGAGCGGGGTTTGGAGACCTTGAGTCCCTTTAGTTGTTCGACAACCATATGGGCCGTCAATTCAATATCGATGACTTGGGATGGGTCTTTTTGAAAATTTAATTGACTCGGGATACCGGGTAAGCGATGTATTTGTATTCACGAGGGTAATTGCAACCCAATAGCACTTGAAAAGCACATGAGACAAACCTAGGGTACGAAAAGTATTTTGCCCTAGTTTTGCTCGATGGCTTAATTCGAGATCATGTAAATGATCTCCCCGATGTCGAAAGTGACCCCATTTATCAATCGGTATGCCACCATCAATGAATAGAGTTAACTTATTCGGTGGATGAGTGGTTCCCTCAAGAACTTTGAATCACAAATGTGAACATGATCTTCCAAGCCGCAGGAAATGAATTCTTGGTATTTGGTGATAACGCCACACGCGTCGTTCGGGGTCAAAGGAACTTCCTTTTCTTGAGCAAGTTTTATAACACCTAGGCGATGAACCTAATCGTTGTAGTGTAGTATTAGGGTAAGCCACGGGTATTGATATCGTTCTCTGGGGAATAGGAATGCTAGTGAGAGTTACTACGCTAAGGTTGGGGTTGAGGAAGATTATTTTTATCTTTTTATGTTTTTAGGAAATGGAAAGTCGAATCTAGGGGTTTGGATTTGGGGTTGGTATTTCTCCGATTATTCTACTTATCTAGTTATCTAATCTAGGTGTATGTAGTCTATGTCTAATTATTGTGTGCTCGTATGATAGTTTAAAGATGTGCTCACTTAGGTTTTATTACTCCTTAATTATCTCCTATTGATGGTTGAATTGTCACGTCCTTATTCTTAATCGCGTTGTGTGTCTAAAGTCGTAGGGTATGCGTTTATCCCTAACTCTTTGAAATTACCAAAGGGTCTTGTCTACAAAACCCTCTAGGGATTATAAACTCTAACTCTAAGGCCCTCTTTGGATGGTTTAGCCTACAACCGCTCTAAGTGCTATAGCCTAAGGTTCACAAAGATTAATCAAGCATTAATTACACAACGAATGACCTATCGCATTGCTAGATCATTAATCAATTTAGATAAGAGACAACCAATCAATATTTAATAATTAAGTTTCATATTCCCTAAGCAAACACACAAGTAAATTAGCGGACATGGAGAACATGCTGACATACACACAAATAATTGAAGACATAATTGAATTAATGAAGTAAAACACTTATCTTGATGTAAGATAGGGTTTGGAACCTAAAATCTTGTACAAGATGCCTTGGTTCGGTTTAGGTTTTACTCCAAAGACTACACATACATCTTGAAAAATTCGGATTCTATATATAAGATTACATATCGTGATCACCTTATGATTTGTGGCGCCGTCGGGTCGCCGTCATTAGGGTTTCGTCTTGGCCACGTTAGTCTTGCGGCCAGCGTCACCTTGTGCTTGTGACGCCGTCCTCTTGACTTCGGCGACCGTCTAGATCAAATCTAGGCCGTCTAAGTTCGACGGCCTACTCTTTTAAAACTGACACGTCAGCGAAAATAAGAAATTTGGCTTACGTGCCGTCACAAAATGCTTCGATGGTGTCATGATTAGCGATGATGCCGTCACCTTGTTTTTAGCGACTTGAGTGTCTCGATTCTTGACTTTGGCCATTTTCTTCGTATATCAGCCTTTTCGTCCAAATAAGTGCCATTCTGACAATTTGCCTTCAAGAGACCTAAAAAGTGAAAAGGAGCGTTATTAAGTAATAACGGATACAAAGTGATCAAATAAGGGCTTAAAAGACCCTCAAAAAGGTACATTTAAAACCTTATCATGGGGTTTTGTCCAAAACTTTGGATCCAAAACAATTTTTTAACCTATCCTTAAGCTGTGGAGGGTTCGGGATGGGCAACATGAACTCTGAATTATAGTCTAACCCTTTTGTAGTACAAAATATTTTATAATCCAAGGTATTGTTGTTCCCCATTGAAAAGACTGAATTTAATGAGATAGTCCACGAGTGGTCGACGCTTGATCTCATTAGTAGAGGTGTCGGGTCATAGGCCATCTTTGTAGCCCAAAACTCCTTGAGGAGGTTTTGGTGCAATTGATGGGGATGAGTAAAGGCCTTTTTCGGTGGGCGGTTGAATAAAAACTTCATTATGTCCTTATAGGTGGGAAATTTGGGGGTATTCAAAATTGCCTATAACGTTGTTTGTTTAAATTCAACATTACCGAGATCCCCACCGGCTGTGGTGCAATTGGAGAGATTGTGTTCTTGCCATTTCCATTAAAAGTTTTAGGGTTTTGAAAAAGATATCTTGACAAGAACAATCAAATATTTTGAATCTCTTAAGTTTGTAGTGAAAACCTTTTGTAAATGTTTGAGATAAGATTTTAGTGAAAAACTTGTTTTGAGAATTGAAGAACACAAAGATTTCTTATTTTGAGAAGAGATTTTGTGAGTTTGGTTGCATAAATTCTTTGTGTGTGTTTTTAATGTTTTGAGATGGGTATTTATAGAGTGGTAAAGGGTGGATTATGCATAAATGGGAATTTGTAAAGTCAGATTTTTGAAAACGTTTTGAATCTCCTCATTTAATGCCACCACTCCCTACCGGTGATAAATTCCGATTTCAAGGAACAGTTGCAGTGCATAGTAAAAGTGCATTTTGCGGTAATAAAATATCCATAAGATATTTCATGTGAGATGAGGCATTTAATGCCAGTGGGATGAGTAAGTTTTGAGGACCCACAGCGGTAAGATAGAGACATATATTCCTATATTAAATTGGTGTGTTTACCAACCTAGGACATTTAAGTAACTAATACTTGGTTCATTTAGTTACTCATTCAATGCTCAATATCTAAAGTCGGGGTCCCTAAATGAGTGTTAATCATTCGGTGAGAGGTTGTATTGGGGTTTTGTTCGGGAGGATGAACCATTTCATAGAAAACTTCTTGAGATTGGGATTGGTTTTAGTTTCGACTTTCAATGTCTAGCATTCCCAATTCGATTTTCGGTCTCACGAAGGTAGGTTCATCTAAGGGTTTGGTGAAGATATCGACAATTTGATATTGATGGGGATGAAATGAAGCTCTATGTCTCCTTTCATTATGTGGTCCTTAATGAAATGATATCTGATATCAATGTGTTTGGTTCTTTGATGAAGGACAAGGTTGTTAGAGATTACAATAGCATGGTGTTATCACGGAAGATGGGTACCATTTGTAATGGATGTCATAGTCATGAGTTGACTTTTCATCCAAAATACATTAGCACAACATCTGCAGGTGACCACATACTCGGCTTGATTAAAGACATAGCCATTGATTGTTGCTTTTAGCACTCCAACAAACCAGTTTTCCTCCAAGAAATTAGCGGGACCACGAGGTACTTTTCACATCCATGTTGCAACCAACATAATCAGTCGAATATCCTTTGAGATCAAACCACATCTTGGGCATCGAGTATTCTTTTGGCTGCGGTGAGGTGGGATTCTTTGGGAATGGTGATATCTTGCTATTAGGCAGACCGAGAATTGTATATGCGGTGCAAGCGATTAGATACATCGGTGAGCCAACAATCCCCGAAATGGGTTTGATTGAGTGATTTGCCGGTGAGATCGGGTCCAAGGTTGTTAGGAGGGACCATTGGTGTCTTCACCGAGGCACAATCATATATCTCATATTTCTTCAAGAGATTTACGGTGTACTTATCTTGGTGATGGAGATTTCTTTATCGGTTTGCACGATTGTAGTCCAAGGAAGTATGTGAGTTTACCCATCATGCTCATTTCAAACTTCTTTGTCATTAGTTTTTCAAACTGTTTGCAAAGAGTGTAGTTTGTTGAGCCAAAGATGATGTCATCAACATATACTTGGACTAGAATCACATCTTGCTTTGTCTTGTAGATAAGCAGGTGTTGTCTATCTTTCCTCTCGACAAACTTGTTTTGAATCGGGAAGGTGAGAGAGTTTCATACCATGCGACTTGTTTTAGTCCATAAAGGGCTTTGTCAAGCTTGCGGACATAGTCGAGAATTCACTACTCTCAAATCCGGAGGTTGCTTAACATACACATCTTCCTTGAGTTCACCATTCGAGGAATGCACTTTTTACATCCATTTGGTAAACTTTGAAGTTCATGTAGGTAGCGAATGCAAGGAAGATTCGATGGCTTCCATTCTTGCAACAGAGCAAATGTCTCATCATAGTCAATGCCTTCTTGTTGACTATAACCTTTGGCTACAAGTCGGCTTTGTTTTTAATAGCGGTGTTGTTTTCATTAGTTTTGTTTCTAAAACCACTTCATTCCAATGACAATGACATCCACGAGGACATTTGATCAAGGTTATGACCTTGTTTTATCAAGCTGTTGAAGCTCTTCTTGCATAGCTTTGAACCCGGCTTGGGTGTTTTAGAGCCTCGGTGACACTTTTGGGTTTTATTTCGATGAAAATCGGCATATAGACATTCATTGGTGAAGGCTGCGATTAGTTTAGCGACCATGCTTCTTGTAAGCATGCCCTCGATGGGTTCACCAATGATGTTTACAAGCTCAATATCGAGATTTTGTCCACTTACTTTGTAGTATAGGATATGAGCTTGAGGTCACTAGAAACTCGGGGTGAGTTTAGGTGCGAGAACCCGAGAATCATTTAGTACATCTATTGAGATGTCTTATTCGAGGTTGTGGTTCTTGTATCACGAGTTCTTGAATATTTGGTTGATATTACCTATCGATGGGGGCGATTGGTTATCAATGAATTCACCGATAGTTGGTTGGGGAAGGTTGTGAGGTAAGACATAATATGAGATGTCGGCATCGACTTGGTATGAGGAATTGATTTGATGTTATACTCATCGAGGAGGATATCTTGATGAGTTATCAATTCCTATTTCCTCCATTGAGGTGTTGGTGAACTGATGCTTTCATAACTCTCATCAAAGGTGACATGAAAGGTTTTCTCAACTTTTTGTCTCCTTGTGTTAAATACCCTAAGGCTTTTGAGATCAGTGAGTAACATAGAAAGTATCCATCATCAGCTTTAGCATCAAACTTGCCTAGATGATCCTTGTGGTTATGAATAAACACAGGACATCCAACACATGAAAGTAGCTGATATCAGGAAGTCTACCGTTGAATATCTCATATGGGGTTTTGTTATGCCTTTTGACAATGATTGACCTGTTTTGGGTGTAACATGTTGTTTTGACTACTTGGTCCATAAATGTTTAGAGAGGTGAGCCATTTAACGTAGTTCTAGCAACCTCAATGAGAGTTATGTTTTCCTTTCGGCTACCCCATTTTGTTCGGGGTGTAAGGAGATGAAAAGTTTTGGAAGATTCCCTTTTCATCACGAAATTCTCAAGCTCCTCATTTACGAACTCGGTACCATTGTCGATTCGATTTGTTTAATGATAATGTCATTACGGTTTTCAATGTTCCTTATGAATGACATTATTGTATCGACTTCGACTTTTTAGAAAGAAAGTATACCCAGTGTATCTTGAAAACTCATCAACAATGACAAGTGTATACTTCTCATCTTTGGATTGATGCAGGATGACACGTCCAAAGAGGTCCATATCACGAGGAGGTGGCGACTTTGATGGAGAAATTTTGTTTGGTTTTGAATGATGCTCTTTGGTGTTTGCCTTTTCCTTTGGCGAGCATGGTTTATCTTTTGCAAAACCGGTGATGGTAAGTCGAAGACTTTATTTTGCTTTGCCAAGTTGATGATGTTTTGAAGTTTAAGTAAGAGTCTCTTGTGCCACGATGATTGGCAGTTTCGGTGGCTTTGGCAAAGAGACAAGTTCCATCTTGAGAGAGTGTTGACATGTCTAAGACATAAACATCATCTCTTCAGGAGCTATCAAAACAACTTCTTTGTTGGCATTGAAAATGGTGCCTTGTTTGTCATTGAGCGCACAATGTACTTAACATCACATAGTTGGTGACACTAATGAGATTGTATTTTAGACCATTGACATAAGCTATTCTAGAAAACTATTCCATTGCGGTATAATGAACCATAACCTTGGTGGGACATGATGAGTTATTACCAAATACTACCTTGGGTCTGGTTCCTTTACATACTTGTGCTGAGATACTCATAACTTGGTCATGCTTGAGCATCCACTATCAAGATGCCAATAGGCTCACTGGCGTGTCTGCATAAATAGTAAAGCTGGATTAGTTTCTCTTCGACCCACATACTAGTGGGCTTGGGCTTAAAGGTCTGTTTGAACTTGGCAATTGACTCATGGTCGGTGGTTGAGTGCATTGTGCTACCACGGGTTTTGCATTTGGGGCGAGGATGACTTAGTGACTCGAGATTGCTTGGAACTTCTCCTTGCTTGGATGACCTTTGTCATCTTTGGGATGTCTCATGAGTGGATTTCATAAATATCACGGCATGTGTTCATGAGACAATCATCGATGATGATCATTGAAGCCACAATGTGGGCAAGGAGGAAAGGGTTTTGCTCTATACTTGTGAGTGATTTGGAGGTTGAAGCATACCGATGACCAACTTTGGTATGGTTGCTTCTTGAGTGAACTTACATATTGTAAGTGATCGAAGTTCTGTGATCATCCTTTTGCAAATCATACAAAAAGGATTCTATAGCGATTCAAGTGGTATGGTGGTATAGTGGCGCAGATCACACTTACCTTGGGTTTGGTAATTGACTTTGACTTTGAGGAACTAAGGAGGCGACTTTGTTTCCTTGATTGATTCGGGAACTTTTCATTGGATTCCATCTTATCGGTTAGCTTCGTCACAAGTTTAGTCAATTCTTGAATATGGTCGACTTCATTGGGGACCCGAGGATGTGGAAGTCTCGGTGGGGTATATTCTTGTTGGATTGGTTTTGTTGGTCTTTTCGGGATGGTTCTACCAAGTCCGGACCTTTCTTTTGGTGAGTGAGGATTGAATTGTAATGGAGTAAGCTCGAGCTAGGGCGGCACCACGAAGAGGTTCCGGGGTGGAAGTGGTGCTTGAGATTACGCTTGAGACTGAGAGATGTGTTCGGTACTCTTTGGGCACATCGAGAGTCAAGCATGCTCTTTAGAGCTTGACTTTCGTGCTATAAATTCTTCGAATCGAAATTTGGAAGCTTACTCTCGGGATTAACCCGTTCAATCCAATCACGGGCTTGGGAATAGTCAACATATTGGTAATCATGCCACGGACACAAATGGTTTGGGACTCGGTCTTTGTTGTGAGAGTTAGGGAGGTGGTTTCACCTATGACTCTCTTTTTGCTACTGGGGCTCCCACAACATCAAAGACCCTTGGATTCTTAGCGATCCAACCTTCAATGATATCTTTTTCCTTTTAAGTTCATCTTGAAGAGCACGATTTCTTTTGACTAGTTCGGTGTTTTGAATTTGCAAAGTGACAACTTCAAGCTTAGCTTGTTTTAAAAGAAGCAATTCATCCATACACTTGTTTAATTCAAAACTTAACTTGTTGTACTTAGAAAAAGATTTAATCGTTGCTCCTCTACAAACCTAAGGTAAACATTGATATAGTTCATAAAGGGCGCCAATCGAGTCATCATCCATGAAAGTAACATGTTTACCTTCTTCGTTGTGATATTGACCCATTCTCCATTCACAGCATGATTTTTCCCAACAGCTAGCTTATCCTCTTACGAGAGGGCCATCGGTGTCTTGACATGCACCATTTCATCATCGATGAGGCGGCTCTTCATCCGATCGAAGGTTTCGACAACTAGGCCTTTGTTTTACCCGCATGATTTAACATTGTTTGTTGTTTACGAGGGTGGCCTCAAGCAATGCAAGCTTAGCTTTGACTTTCTGTACTTAGCTTCAAAATCTATAGTTTTGTTTTGATCAGTTGTTTTGAAAGTTTTGATGAGACCGATAGATTTTGGTTGAAATTTGCTAAAGCCCGATGACTCATTTGACCACGATGGTTTATAAGAGGGTTCAAAATTGTTTTTAAACAGGTCTTTTGCAAAATGACCTCTTTTGTGACACTTAAAGCATTCGGTGTCCTCATTTGCTTTAGCATTTGAAAACCTTTGTTTCTTTTTATAAACCTCAGAGAGTTAGCAAGGGTGCCTCTCTGAATTTCAATGTTCGGGTCATTTAGGTATTCCTCACTTGATCTCTCATCGGGCTCATCATCCGAATTTTCTTGAAAATCTTGAACCACCTTGTTAGAATAAAAATCGGTTGATATTGGTGTTGAAGTGGTGGTCGGGGACTTCTTGACTTCTGAGACTTCTTTAAGTCGGGGTATCGTCTGTGATGAGGTTTTCCTCATAGACAAATTTCCATAAATTTCGGGAAGTTCAAGATTACGGATATGATTAGCATTCCTAAGTCCACGAGAGAAATTCACCACTTCTCGTGAAGACTATTGACAAAACCAAAATTTGTTTCATGTTTGGACAACTTAACACCATCATTTGATAGTTCATTTAACAAAGTTTTGTATCGGTGTAAGTTTGAGGCGAGTTTACGAGTCCTTAGCCACGAAGGTGTTATACTCAAGTTTTAGGTCCATTATCATGTTTTGCTTGGTATCATATGGGCCTTCATGACCGTGGACCAGGTCATCCCAGGTTTGTTTAGTTGTACTACGACATAAGCGACTCCATAATATCATCGAAGACATGATATGATGATACTTTTGAGTCTTTGATCTGGTTGACCACTCCCTCTCATCCCGAGTCCACTAAGCTTTCGGTTTGGGCAAACCTTCAGCAGTCTTTGGGATAAATGGACCTTCATTTATACACTTGATATAATAAGGTTCCATCCCAATCAAATAGCAAAGCATACACTTTTCCATTTGTTAAATTTACCAACTTCAAGTCTAGGGCAACAATTTGAATAAGCTCCACCCTTTTGTCGACTAGTTGGAGTACATCAATTTCAACCATTTGGATCCTTATTTAAAAGCGTTTTAGGCGGCTTAAAAAGGTTTTATAATCAGCCTTGCTCTAATACCACTTGTTGTTCCCTATTCACTATCGTAAAGCGGTTAAGTATTTAAAAAGCAGATAATAGTGAATCAATGAGTGAAGTAAGATGTAAGCAAAACACTGATAAAATTTCAACATTATATTATTTATTAAAATCAATCAAAAGAATACATCACCCAAGTACTTGCGAAATAGTACTTGGGATTGAAATAAACAAAGGGTTGGTACTCTCACTAAGCTCGGGCTAAGTCTGAGCACAACTACTATGGAACCACCGAGCTATCTCGGGAGATGAGTTGTATTTGGAGGAGTGAAAGATGGCTTGTGTGTGTGTGTGTGTTTTTACAATTCACAAGCTTGAATCTTTCACTCCATCTCTTATGCTATTTATACAAGTATGAGTATTAACTTTATCCTAAGTGAAAAAGCGACATTTCTGAAGATAAAATACTTGTGTATTTTGTCTCTGTTTACAAAGACTATATTAAGTAAGAGACAAGGTTGCTTTCCATAAGTCGGTTATGACCTTGAGCACGATAGTTTGCCATTCGGGGAAAGTTGACTTTGGTTGATAAGGACTTCGTCTTATCTAATTCAAACTTGTCCCGCCTTATCCCGCTCATTCTTGATCTTCATTGCCTTAGGTCTTCTACTTGATTTGACTTGATGAAAGTAGTTGGTGAGAGTTTAGGGATTCAATGAGTTATTGTCATCACTCACTAAATCCATCATCTTCTTCTTAACTTTCGGTCTTCACCCTTAAGATCCGCCTTCTTGGTGGAGAGACTTCTTTTGCCTCTTCTTGAGTATCACGAAGATGGCTCTTTGAGAGACTATGCACTCGGTGACTGTTAGTGTTTAACGGTTTAAACACTTAGGGTATTTTCTATTCAAATCCTAGATTTAAGGGTTTGGGTATTCTTGAACCCAACGGATGAGTAGAGAGTTGGTATTATAATGTGTGTCCTCAAATGATTACAAATGGCTCTATTTATACTATTCTCAAGGCCTAGGGTGTTTAATGCATCAACTTGGCCTGCGAGTATAATGGACTAGAATACATCATAGAAGGACCTATAATCGTTGAGATGAAGCTAGAAATATTAATGATGAAGTTTGGGCATAACAGAGCCTCTAACCGAATCGGTTTGGGTTGCGACCAATCGGTGGCCTTTCTCAACATTCTCCGGCCGAATCGGTTCTGAGTTCGACCAATCGGTGGAGCTCTTCAACGACCTAATTCTTGGCTTCTTCATCAAACTCGATCTTTTCATAGCTTTAAAACTTGGAATCTTGAACCTTTGGATCATACGTGCTTGAAATGCCTCCATGAAAGCAATCTCTTATATGATTGAAAATCTTTATTAATTCAACATTCTTCCACGTTTCCATTATTTTCTGTGCTTGGCTACATATACTTGACAAACATTCTTTGATCGACTAAGTAATAAAAGCATATGAATATGACCAAATAACATATATAAAAGCACGAATAACGCTACTAAAAACATGCACAATTTGAGTGTTATCATATATTTACGTAAATAAGATATGTATGATTGTTTACCTTTGAAAGAGGACATGCATAATAAGCTCTACCATACGTAT
This sequence comes from Chrysanthemum lavandulifolium, assembly GCA_022545495.1. NCBI lineage: Eukaryota > Viridiplantae > Streptophyta > Magnoliopsida > Asterales > Asteraceae > Chrysanthemum > Chrysanthemum lavandulifolium. The sequence continues at coordinate 61,955,337 of CM040246.1, forward strand.
CGGGTTGATAAGTCCTAATTAGTACTATACTTATCACATGATTATTGCTCATATATTGCATGTTTATATCTGAATTGATACTTAATTGCCTAAGTTTTCCATTTTCAGTTTGTTACAAGAGACACGGAAAAAGACATGATTTGGAGCTATTCTTGATGATTTTGTATGCAAGCTGTTGGAGAGCATACAATGTATGTAACTCTAGCCATACGTTATATTGATATCTGAAAGAATTCACTAAGTATTTGTGGATATTGAAGCATACGGTGTATTTAACTCTGACACTACGCCGTATTTGGAGCTCTACAGTCAAAGCCAAGTCAACCATATAAGGTATACGGCGTATGAAACTCTGGCCATACGCTGTATTGAATATCTTATCCCCGGTCCAAGTATATCAAATATTTGAATGTATATGGCGTATCTCAACTCAACAATACGTCGTATTTAAAAGATACGCAGAATATGCTTGAAATATGCTTTCTTCATCAGCAATTAAGATATCCAGAATACTCTGTATTCTCTCTTGAATACGTCGTATTACAGCCCTGGCAGGAAACTATAAATACAAACCCCATACGAGAGTTTTAAGGATCATTCACTCTCTACTCTCAACCACAGCCGAATTTTACCATTTCAAGGCCCCAAAATCAGTCTCAAGAGCTAGGAAATCAGGAAGAGAAGGTCTCGTATCATCACATTAGGTTTAATCATTCGATTTGCATATCGATTTCATCATGATTTCTGTTTGTTCTTCGTTTGAATTATCTTTTTGTGCTTTTACATACATTATGGGCTAACTCGTACATTTCATGTCACTATTTAACTATATACTTTTATTATTTATTACTTAAGTTTTTAAAGTAAATACTTTCACGTATAATTAAGAAAGTTCAATCGCGCGAGCTTAACTCTCAACTGAGCTATATCCCCCCGAGCCAAGTGGAGCATGCATGAAGGAGTCGACGCTTCTTCTATTCTTTTCTCTGGCCTTGGTGGGCCATCACGGACTTGAACCCGAGACCTCGCCGTGAAGCAAATCATCGCACCTATGGTCCAACCAATTGGGAGAGAATCAATAGATTCCTTTTAGGGGCGATTCATCCTTCCCGAACGCAAGATACAACTTAATTGAAATTTCTTGAACATCCATTCGAGTCAAAGCGGACATATATGGAACAATTAAAAAACAATAAAAAGAGTAAATAGATTCATAGATTCGATAACTTGTAATAGAACGATGCGTGAGAGAAATATTAGATTACATAAAGTCGACGAATAAGATTCATTAACAATTCAGATGAAAAATGGCAAAAAAGAAAGCATTAACTCCTCTTTTCTATCTTGCATCTATAGTATTTTTGCCTTGGTGGATTTCGCTCTCATTTCAAAAAGTGCGGAATCATGGATTACAAATTGGTGGAATACTAGGCAATCCGAAACTTTTTGAATGATATTGAAGAAAATAGTATTCTAGGAAAATTCAAAGAATTAAAGGAACTCCTCCTCTTAGAGAAATGATCAAGGAATACTAGGAGACACATCTACAAAACCTTCAGTATAGGAATTCACAAAGAAACAATCCAATTAATCAAGATACACAATGAGGGTCGTATTCATACGATTTTGCACTTCTCGACAAATATGATTTGTTTCATTATTCTAAGTGGTTATTCTACAAAAAAGGGGCACGATACTTCAACTAGAGGAGCGACCTGTTGGTTCACCAAACCCCGACTCAGCGTCACACGTTCTCCAGGTCCAAAGGGATCCAGTGCCCAACCAGCACTAGACTATGGTCAGTCTAGGTGTTCTATACATTTTATTTTCCATTTATACATATATTATATATTTATATGTACTATTGCTATTTTACCATTTGTATGTAAACTTTACACTTTTTAGTTTTTACGATTTACGCGTATTTGAACATATGTTTCTAGGTTTTAACAATATCTACGTACTCCGTTAAATCTATTACTCATTTAATATACTAATATAGAGTATTGATAAGTTTTAACATTTCTATAGGTTTTATATTTTTACGTTACCAATTACCGGTACTTAAGTGCTTTACTTTAGCAATTACCGAGATCAAACCTACCTCCCGTAAATCAAAATTACTAAAAAACAACACACACTCACCACCTCACCTTAAGAGGTGGCGTTCAAATAATAACCACCAAGCCACATGGCTTAGTGATATTAACTCCTCACATTAAGCCTCCATGTGTCCTCCTATTTTCCCTATCATCTACTCTTAAACCATTTTGATCATTCTAAAACATGCAAACTTCACCAAATGCTCTCCTCCTATCCATTCAGCGTAAACTCAGCGGTTCAAACACCATTACTATCAAATTTCTTGGCTAGTTTATGTGCTCATCTTGAAGGTTCATAGTGCTCTTGATAGTTATTGGTTTATTTTCCTCCAACAAGCTTGTCATTCTAGAGTTTGATTAAGGTGATTAGGAGGTTCAAAGGCTGAGGTTGAAAGGTTATTACAAGGGTTAAAAGGGTTATTAAAGTTGGGCTAAAATATTGAAGACAAGGTTTAAAGGTTAATTGGAGATTAGAAGAGATTAAGTATTGATTTGATTTGTTGTTCTTGTTGTTTTTCATCATCCTTATAAGATTTGTTTATTTTCCAAATACTTTCAATATGGTTGTAAAGCTACTGGAATTTATTGTATTTATTTGATGTATGTATGATTTTGTAAGTATTTGACATTGTACATAAAGTTTTAATCATGAAAACAAGTCTAAACAAGCCTTATGTATGATTTACAAAAGTCGAAAATTAGAACATCCCCAAAGATTGAGTTATGCGCACAACTCGGTGAGGCTATGAACACGAGATAAATAGATAGGATTTTTGAGCTATGTATTAAGGTCGTTTTTCAAGAGGCCCATCTCATAACTAATCCCGATGAGTAAATGAGAGCCAAATGGGTAAAACATGTCGAAAATTGCACACAGTTTTTTGGAAAAAGCTTCTTCGTTAGGTCATTTCGGAATTCGCCCGCTTTTATGAAATGTAGATAAGACATAAACTAAAACTTTTCCGCAAGCCCCACGTCAAACGAAGTTTTAGAATTCAACTTGTGGTCATTTTCGGCGGGACTGCAGTGAGTGTCAAAACAAAGATTGAAATATAAGTTTATATTTGCAATTTGACTTATGTTATGAGTTAATTAGAATTATACTGCCCAAAAATTGAAAAATAAATTTAGATACTTTTCTATGGACATAAAACCAATACATAATAGTTTACGGGTTAGAAATAACGTAAACATTAAAGCAGGATAACTATATTTATAAAAACTGTAATTTGATAAAAAGTATTGTTTTGACATTTAAGAAAACATTAGTACTTTTGAACATGTTATGTAATAAGTAATACAATAAGATCTATAATTTTTATAAAAAGACTTTATCCAAGTATATAAAAACTAAATCATAACACTTTATGATTTAGAAGTGGTAACTTATTAAAGTAAAAGTAACTAAATAAATAAAAACTAGAAACCTTGACAATTAGTATATTTAACTCTTTTATATAAAAACCAAAGAGGTAAGACCCACTATTGAAAAATAGACTCATTTACGTATCTATAGACTAAATAAGACTTAAACATAATATTTACAGAATAGTTGAATTAATAAAAATGATATAAACCTGAAACTATGGTAACTTACCAAAAGGGCTTGTTATTATTTTTAAAAAACTTGATAAAAACTAAATATTTACATTTTTGTAAACCTACAAAAATGTGTACAATCAAACGTATATAAATACTTTTATAAAAGTTATTTTGTACGTTCTTGATATATATAAGCCTAAGACGCGCTTACTATATTTTTAGGTTGTCGTTAAAGCTCTCGACTTCTTGATACATTTTATGTCGTTGTAAACCGTTGCTTATTAATTCCGTGAGTTCATAGGCACACTTTTTATTTAAATGTTTTATAAACTCCTTGGGGGAGATACATGCTAAACTATTTTTACTATGGACAACTATTTACAAACATTGTTTGCTTAACTGAATGTATTATTGCCTAAGTAACTCTATTGCCAAAAGACCTCAAATCATGCACCATTAATCACTATATGTTAGTAAGCGCGAATAAAGTGGATAGGCCTATCGGGATTGACGAATCCCGTTTGTGTTAGCCGGATAGGTAACCAAACGCACTATATTTGAGATACTAGGTATACGACAAGTATCTACACGAGGCCATTATTATTATATATATTATTGTTTTGATATATACAGTTAACGTTTTGTGTGTCATGAGCATAGGACAATAATATTGCTATAGGACTATTGTGAGATACACAATTGTCTCTTTAACTTGAAAACTTATTGTCCATTACTATAAACCTATGAATTCACTCAATCATTGTGCTGACTTTTTAGCATGTTTTAACTCAGTTCATTAAGGTATAAGCTGACATGCGCTAAAGGCGCACGGAAATTTTGAAGACTATGCCTCTTTATCATTCGATAAACTTAAAAATGTTATGTTGTACTTTATATTGTATAAACTTATGGGACCTCTTTTGTTATAAACTATGGTATTTTGTATAAATCGTATGATAATTTATTTTCAAAACGTCTCATTTAGAGTCATTTTCTGTAACTTGTATTGTGAACTGTTGGAAAATTTAGTGCACTTGTGGGATTAGTTCACACCTTGTAATGGGTTAGGAGGTACGGAGTGTACACCCATAAGGTCCATGAACACCCTGACTCTAATAGTGGTTTGTATTGGTAGTGCTAGTAGAAAGTATTCTTTGGTAAAAGTACTTGCTTGAGAGAAATCTTGCTTGTGGAAAAAAGCATGCTTGTGGAAATTACCGCTTGTGGTTTCCATCGATAAGCGATGTTTCCATCGATAGGCGATGTTTCCACCGATAGGAAGTGTTTCCACCGGCGGTGTTTCCACCGATAGGCGGTGTTTCCAAGTGCTATCAAAGCATTGCTAGAGGTATGAAAGTCTTGCTAGTGTTAAAATCTTGTTAAATGGCGATTACGCTTAATGACCACGCTTAATTGGTCATGTAACCACTAACCGCTATAATGGGGATAGTTATGAGGTGTTTAATGGGCGATTAAATCCTCATAATTCCATTTGAACGGTTGAGAGTAATCTCCTATAAATAGGAGATCCGATTATGCATGAAAACACACGTAAAACGTAAACACTTATTAGCGAAAGGGTTATAGAATTGTGCCTAATTCTCTAATCGCATTTGGTCTTATCCCAAGTAGATATTCGTGATACCCGTGCATTAGGGTTGAATAGTTTACTTTGGAAAGTGATCACACGATTCAAGTGATATCCGATAACCACCAAGTGGTATCTCATATCTTCTTGACTCTTTGTTGTTTCACGAGCAGTTATTGATTATCTTACCTGCCTCACTGAGCTAAACGCCAACAATCAAAGTAAACTATTTTGTGATAATCAATGGCAATGCGAATGAAACACATGGCTTCAAACTTTGCTAATTTGGACAAGTTTGAAGGGGTGGACTTTAGGAGGTGGCGAGAAGAAGATGCACTTCTTGGCTGTCAAGTATGAGCGTGGTCTATGTCTTGACTACTCCAATTCCCGATAATGGTGATGATGCTCGTGGAGCAGATCAGGAGACGGAGCAAGTGGAGAATGATGACTACATATGCGGATGTCTTATTCGAATGGTATGTCCGATTCTTTGTTTGATATTTATCGAACTTTGAATCTTCCAAAGAACTGGATTCCTTGGATGCCAAATATATGGTGAGGATGCATCAAGTAAGAAGTTCCTTGTTAGTAATTTCATAAATTACAAAATGACCGATTCAAGACCGGTTATGGAACAATACAATGAACTTCTTGGAATACTTGGAAGGTTTACACAACACCAAATGAACATGGATGAGGCTATCAAAGTCGTGTGTCATTGATAAACTCCTCCTTCATGGAAAGATTTCAAGCATACCTTGAAACATATGAAGGAGGAATTAACTCTTGTTGAGTTGGGCAGTCATCTGCATATTGAGGAATCTCTCAAGGTGCAGGATAATGACAAGCCAAAGAGTAGCAATGCTAATGGTGCATCTGTTGTCAATATGGTTGAGCATAACAACTCCACCAGGTACAATGACAACAAAGTCAAACGCAAATATCATGATAACACAAGGGCAAATCCAAACAAGAAGGCAACACCTACTTGTTGGAAATGTGGCAAAACAGTCACATTAAAAGGGACCCAAAGGTGTTAAAATTGGTGGTAAAGCCAATGGATCGGCACAAATGGTTCGGGGTGGTGGTTCGACCAACTCACTAAAAGGTCGAATATGTTTAATAAGTCTTTTCGATTTATTATGTTACATATGTATCTGAATCTTTTATGTGCAGGATGATGATGTTGCGTGGTGGGTTGACTCAGTGCAACAGTTCATGTGTGTAAAGATAGAAGCCGGTTCAAGATTTATGAGTCACCGAATGATGGTTCTATTCTTCACATGGGAAATGAGTCAACAGCCTTGGTGCATGGTCGTGGTTGTGTAGATCTTAGGTTTAGTTCTAGAAAGATTGTAACTTTGTTTAATGTTATTCATGTTCCCGATATAAGGAAAACTTGGTTTCAAGTAGTGTTTTGAATAATCATGGATATAAACAAGTTATTGAATCTGATAAATTTGTTCTTTCTAAATGTGGTGTTTTATTGGTTTTGATTATTTATATAATCAAATGTTCGAGCTTAATATTACCACCGCGTGTTATTTCATTTTGTGACCACATATGATCGGTGATTCTACCCTTTGGCATGCTAGACTTGGTCATGTTCACTATAAAAGAATGCAAGATATGTCTAGGGATGGTTTAATCCTCGCTTTTGACATGGACACGAAAAGTGTAAAACTTGCATGTTGACCAAGATAACCAAGAAACCCTTTCGTGGTGTTAGTCGTGAGACTAAGATCTTGAGCTTATTCACGATGACTGTGTGATTTGCATGCCACTCCTTCTTTGGGGAATAAGAAGTACTTTGTGACATTTATTGATGATGCTTCTAGATTTTGTTATGTCTATCATTACATACCAAGGATGAAGCATTAGATAAATTCAAAGTGTTTAAAACGAAGTTGAATTACAACTGGTCTTTGATCAAAAGATTAAGGATCGATAGGGAAGTAGTACATGGATACTCGGACTTTCGATCTGTTGGAATAATCCATGAAACGATCGCCCTTATACTCCTCACAAAATGGTATTTCGAAAGGAAAAGCAGGTGTCAAGGAGATGGTTAATTCCATGTTGTCCTATTCGAGGATCGAGTCAAGGTTCTGGGGTGAAGCTATGTTAATGACTTGCTATTTGCTAAATAGGGTTCCCAACAAAAGGAACAAGGTTACCCTTATGAACTCTAGACTAAAAGAAACCCAACACTGAACTATCTCGTGGTCCGGGGTTGTAGGGCTATTGTAAGACTCCATGATCCAAAGTAAAGACTTTGGGTGAAAGAGGCATTGATTGCATCTTTGTTGGATATCTTGAGCATTCCAAGGCTTTTAGGTTCTATGTTATTGAACCTAATGAATATGTTTCAATTAACTCCATTATTGAATCAAGGGATGCGAGACTTTGATGAGAATAGATTATCATCGCCCCTAGACCAAGTCGAGGATTCCTAATGGAACTCATGACACCGGTGTATCGAGGTCCACGATGGTGAACCATCGGTGGTCCCTGATGAGATTGTGGTTCAACAACTCGAACCCGTGCTCGTAAAGAGCAAAATGGTCGTGACTCCAAAGTCATTTGGACTGAGTTTCAAATATACTTAGTTGAAGGTACTGGGATGAGGTCTCGGACCAATACTCCTATTGCTTCATTGTTGAGGATGACCCCAAAACATTTGAAGAAGCAATGAAGTCCCGTGATATTGCTTTTGGAAAGAAGCAATTAATGATGAGATGGATTCCATCATGGGCAACAACACTGGTGTTGGTTGATCTACCACCGCATTGCAAACCTCGGGTTGCAAATGGATTTTCAAAAGGAAAATGAAGGTAGATGAAACTATTGAAAAGTTCAAGGCTAGATTAGTTATTCGTGGCTTTAAACAAAAGTCGAATAGACTATTTTGATACTTATGCCCACATGCGCGTATCGATCCATAAGGCTAGCGATTGCTTTGGCATCTATTCACAATCGGTTATTCATCGATGGATGTGAAGACGACTTTCTTGAATGGTGAATTAGAGAGAGGTTTATATGAACCAACCTCGGGGCTTCATCTTGCTCGAAATGAAAACAAGGTGTGTGGCGATTAAGTCCCTTTATGGACCGAAGCAGCACCTAAGTAATGGCATCAAAAATTTGATGAAGTGGTTTTGTCTAGTGGTTATGTTCTTAACCAAGCCGACAAATGTATATAGCAAATTTGATGAATCTGTAAAGGAGTCATCATTTGTCTATATGTTGATGACATGTTGATCTTTGGTGACCAAAATCAGTTGACGACAAAGGAATTTTGTCATCAAGGTTCTCCATGAAAGACATGGGGAGGCCGATGTTATCCTTGGTATAAGGATTAAACATGAAAGTAATAGAATTTCTATCTCGGTCTCATTATATTGAGAAGGTGCGAGGAAATTCAATTACTTTGATTGTACTCTGTGAGTACACCTATGGATACTGTGAGAAGCGATGCCTAATAATGGCAAAGGCGTATCTCAACTTGAGTATTCTAGGGTAATTGGTCTTGATGTATGCCATGACTTGTACAAGACCGATATTGGTTTTGCGGTGGGAAAATTGAGCGGTATACTAGTAATCCTAGTGCTCATCAACGGCAAGCGATTCATGTGGTAATCAAGTATTTGAAGACAACTATGGATTATAGTCTCATATCTTTGGTTACCCATCGGTGTTGGAAGGTTACACCGATGCAAGTTGGATCGAGAACATCGAAGACAATTGCCTCACCGGTGGGTGGGTATTCCTACTTGGTGGATGTGCAATTTCTTGGGCATCCAAGAAACAAACTTGCATCACCGTTCAACAATGGAATCTGAATTTGTGGCTTTAGCATTACCGGTAAAGAAGTCGAATGGTTGAAAACTTGCTTGAGATTCCATTGTGGCCTCAAACCTATAGCACCTATTTCTATCTGTTGTGATAGTGCACTACATTGGCTAAGGCTTATGAGCAGATGTACAATGGTAAGTCTAGACACTTAGGTGTGAGACATAGCATGATTCGTGAGCTTATCATGAATGGGGTGGTATCTATAGAGTTTGTGAGATCTCAACAGAACTTAGGCGATCACTTGACGAAGGGTCCGCTAGAGACTTGGTTATAAAGTCGCTAAAGGGATGGGTTTAAGTCCAACTTAGTCCTTTGAATGCTAGGACACCCAACTCCTCCTAAGGAAACTTGGGAGTGAGTTCAATGTGGAAACTCGAACATTCAGGGATGGAGCACATGTTTATTTACATCCCAAGGTTGTGCTCGTAACCTGCTTGAAAGGAGGATGAAGTCTTTACTTAATGGTTAATTTTCTTTGAAAAGTGCTTGGCAGGAGCATGACTAAAGAGGAACCACCTATGTAAATGTTGAAGTTTTGCCGCTTCAAGCTTTGGACTTTAGCTTTACAACATTTATGAATTTGGATATGGACACACGGCTTGTATAGTGTCGGAGTTGTTAAGTGTTTGAAAACTTGTGTGTATTTTATCTTGGTATTCAAATGGGTTGAAGGGTTCAATTCTTGAACACCCCGATTCTCGAATATTTGAACGTGTAATTTACTAAGATGGAAATTCAATCCTCGGACATTTTCGTTTATGCACATGTTTTGATTGATGTTTATTTTTCATGCAAAGGAAGTGAACTAAATTTGGGGAGGATTGTTGGAAAATTTAGTGCACTTGTGGGATTAGTTCACACCTTGTAATGGGTTGGGAGGTACGGAGTGTACCCATAAGGTCCATGAACACCTGACTCTAATAGTGGTTTGTATTGGTAGTGCTAGTAGAAAATGCTGCGGTGAAAGTACCGCTGAGGAAAGTACCGCTTGTGGAAAAAATCGCCAGGAAAGTAACGCTTGTGGTTTCCATCGATAAGCGTGTTTCCACCGATAGGCGATGTTTCCACTAATGGCGATGTTTCCAGCGAGCGATGTTTCCACCGATAGCGTGTTTCCAACGAAGTGCTATCAAAGCATCTTGCTAGAGGTATGAAAGTCGCTAGTGTTAAAGTACTATTAAATGGCGTTACAATTGCTTAATGACCACGTTTAATTGGTCATGTAACCACTAACGGCTATAATGGGGATAGTTATGAGGTGTTTAATGGGCCGATTAAATCCTCATAATTCCATTTGAACGGTTGAGAGTAATCTCCTATAAATAGGAGATCTGATTATGCATGAAACACACACAGAAAACGTAAACACTTATTAGCGAAAGGGTTATAGAATTGTGCCTAATTCTCTAACTACATTTGGTCTTATCCCAAGTAGATATTTGTGATACCCGGCATTAGGTCGAATAGTTTACTTTGGAAAGTGATCACACGATTCCAAGTGATATCCAGTAACCACCAAGTGGTATCTATTACTGCTGACTCTTTGTTGTTTCTGCTGAACAGTTATTGATTATCTTACCCTGCTGCTGGGAGCTAAACGCCAACAATCTATGAAATAATACCCCAGTAGCACAATCTTTCGCTGCGATATTTTTGAGGCGTTACAAGATGTGTATCTTTGTCAAACTTATGATAGAATACTCACCATGACTGTGCAATTGAGTGTAACATTAAATAAACACCTTAGATTAGTTACGAGAGATGAGCCAATTTCATTTCCTATTTCGTGAGGTGTAGTGGTTATGCACTATTGGTTGAGTTAATTACTTTGATGTCTAATTTCTAAACCAAGGTTTGTGATGCTTTTTTAATTACTTAATCTAGAGTCTACTTTAGGACAAGTAGAAGTCAAGTGGGGGATATGTGATAAGTCCTAATTAGTATTATACTTATCACATGATTATTGCTCATATATTGCATGTTTATTTCTAAATTGATACTTAATTGCCTAAGTTTTCCACTTTCAATGATTTTGGAGCAATGTTACAAGAGACACGAAAAAAGACATGATTTGGAGTTATTCTTGATGATTTTGTATGCAAGTTGTAGAAGAGTATACGATGTATGTAACTCTGGTCATATGCCGTATTGATATCCGGAAGAATTCACTAAGTATCGGTGAATATTAAAGCATACGACGTATTTAACTATGGCAAAACGCCGTATTTGGAAACTCTACAGTCAAACCCAAGTCAACCATTGAAGGTATATGGCGTATGAAACTCTAGCCATACGTTGTATTGAAGATCTTATCCCCAGTCCAAGTATATCAAAGATTTGACGTATCTCAAATCAACAATACGTCGTATTTAAAAGATACACATACTATACTTGGAATATGCTTTCTTCGTCAGCAATTAAGATAACCTTAATACGCCATATTCTCTCTTGAATACGCCGTATTCCAGCCCTGGCAGGAAACTATAAATACAAACCCTATACGGGAGGTTTAAGGATAATTCACTCTCTACTCTCAACCACAACCGAATAGTAGGTATTACATGGACCAAGTGGGTACCACAGATAAATCACCTAGATTAGTTGACATATCTTAATACATGCTTGTAATTGAGTAGGTACATGGACCAAATGGTCTACAAGATTACATTTGTAGAGGCTAGATACATGGACCAAGTGGTCTAGTCTAAGTTAGACAAGAGTATAGGGGTATTAATTGGACCAAGGGGATACTCTCCATACATTCTAAAGTCACCAGTAGTTTACAATTAAATCGTTGCACTAATGAACGGATAACTAGAATATAATAGGAGTAATATGGCTAGCACTACTTTCTCTTATTGATCACAACCACAATTAGTTTAGTTAGTTTAATTTACTTTTCTTGTTTTATTAGTTAAAATTAATATCAAATCAAAAGCTCCTTTAAAATATGTGAAATTCACTAGGTTAAGTCTAAGCATACTATTTATGAGAGCGATCTTGTATTTACCCCACTGGCTACATCTGATTGGGTACACTGCCTGTGAAAGTGTGTCCTTAGTTATAAGTCCAGCAAAATATAAATTTAAAACTTGAATTAAAAATACCTATACGACAAACAAACATCAAGTTTTTGACGTCGTTGTCGAAGAATAATTTAGTTTTAGATTAATTTAGTGCCTTTTGTATTTTTTAGCCTATTTATTTTTATTTGTTTTTTAGCTTTTATTTATTAAGCATTTTGATCAGACAAGTGATATGAAACTTGTGGGTTTAATCATCAATTCAAAAGTTTAAACATTTAAAACAAGTGTAAAATGAAGGGTTAATTATGTACTTGTCTTTTTTTTAGTTGTATGTAACATCGATACTCAAAAATACTTTAATCGATACACATCATAATCAAAATTAAAAAAGTTAATTATTAAATAGTCTAATTGAAACTATGCTATATACGACTCAAAAAAAATAATAAGTAAGATACATTTTTAGAAAATTATCCTTCAAATAAAAATAATACTTTTGTATAAGATATCAACAATTGAACTTTAGATAAGAAAAGTTAACTCGTTTAAGCTGGACAAAAAAAATAAAAATAAAAAATCAGATTTTCACTTTTTTGTCGTTGTGACTGTTGATAATTTACATCATAAAAATCGTTGTGACTATTGATAATTTACATCATAAAAATCACATATAATTTGTGAAAATTCTTTCGTTTTATTCATTTGTGTTAGATACTTAGATGTATATACATCTAATTAAACATTTGTGTCTTTTAAATGCAAACCACAAGGACGATCCGTGTAATTTACTCTTTGATTAAAGGAAACTTCCAACATGTAACCTTAACCAAGTCTTATAAATGTATCAAAAGTTCAATTATGTTGGACATCATTTTCCACCACTAAAAATGACAACACAAGAAGAACAAATCTACGACTTGTTTGATTCATGTTGGTTCCAATACCAAATCTTCGCAAGCAATCCGATTTCTAAAGTTCATGAGGATGCTAATACGAAAAAAGATCCCGATGGTATTGTGGCGATCACAACAACTATGAGTTGCAAACATGATGTCGAGGTGAAAGGTCTGCTAAGATTTTGGGCTCATTCTGTAGCTGCATCTACAGTCTCTATGGTCGCCTAATTCTTAGCTTCTTTTTTCTTTCGCAGTTTTTCATCAATTTTTCAGTGAGAGATCAACAACAACAACAAACCCAATCCCGCCGAGGCGGGGTATGGGGGAGGTAAAAATGTAGACAGATCCCACCCCTACCCCAGGATTAACCCGAGAGTAGGAAGACTGCTTCCAATGAGACCTCAAGCAAGTGCAGGTATGCGGGTGAGAAATAAAAGAAAAGATAGCAGAAGACAGTAAACAACAAGCACAAGCAGGAAAAAAAAGCATGCAAACAAGGCAAGGGAGCACGGGGGAGAGCTACAAGCAAAAGAGCACAAAAGAGAACACAAACAAAAAACAAAGATCCAAAGCACAAAGAAAAGCAGGCAAACCAAAAGGAGCAACATAGAGCAAGGCAAAAACAACGCACGGGCCTAAAGCTAAGGTAGAGCAAAACAAGGGACCAAAAACAAAAAGCAGTGCAAGAAAAAAAGGCAAGCCAAAGCAACACAGAACAAAGCAAAGCAACGCACGGGGCCTAAAGCTACGACAAAGAAAAAGGGAGGCACCAAAAACCGAAAACGCCGAGGCGAGGCAAACAAAGAGACGCCTAAAAGCCTAACCCACCAAAACCACCTAAACCCACTGAGCACCTAGTCAAAAACTAACCGCAGATCCTAATCCTATCTCTCCACCCCTTCTTATTTGAGGTCATGTCCTCCGACAAGAGAAGCTCCGACATATCTAGCTTAAGTCTGTCCTCCCACCCTAGATTGGGTCTGCCCCTTCTTCTCTTGCCATCTACTACTAGCGCCTCGACCCTTCTAACCGGCGCTGTTAGATGCCTCCTCCTGACATGACCGAACCACCTCAACCTACCTTCTCTTATCTTCAAAATAATATTTCCGACATCAAGTTTTGCTCTGAAAACTCCGTTCGGGATCATGTCAACAAGGTTTTACCACAAGTCCATCTTAGCATTCTCGGTCCGCCACCTCACCTGTTAGCATGTGCCTTGAGATGGGCCAACACTCGGACCCGTCAAAGATAGCGGTCTAATCGCCACTCTATAAAATTTCCCCTTTAACTTTAAGGGGATATTCCTGTCACAGAGAACTTCGTGTTGGAATTAAATAACATGACATTCAAATAAATAACTACAAAACATCAAAGTAATCAAGCGGAAGCGTATAGGATTTATTAATGAACAATTAATTAACATAAAAGAATATGCGTACCTTTTCTTGATTCTAGCCGAACAAGAATCAAATCCACAAACTAGCAATTGGATGAACCCTAATTAGGGTTTATAGGATTATAAGAATTAACCCTTACCGTTTTGTAATTCAATCCAAGATACAATCAATAGTGTGATTGTACCACGTTCTTGTACACACGTACTATTACCAAGTAAAAGTTTATGCTAGTAAAAAAACACAAAACAATTTATTGACACTCAAAAATTCGATCACAATTAATAAGTAGAAAACAACCACTGCATGTAATTGGTCATGCATACATAATACATGCACATGCATGATATATTGTAGTACCATGCAAAAGCATGAAACAATCTATAAAGCCAATCGTACATCAGTAGCATATATTGTGAAGTTGAATTGGTTTTCTGTGTGAGTCTTATCCATACGAAAAAAACAAAAGACCAAAAGGGTGTATATATATAGCATTAAACCTTGTCTAACAAGTCATTGCAAGCACCTCCTTAAGTTTCAAAACTCGACACTCAACCCCTTTCATTTTCTTAGTTCGACCATATAAATATTTTGTGTATATAATAATTAAATATAACATTTTATAAATAATTATTAATCATTTACTCTTCATACGCAAAGTGTGCAATCCCGTGATCTCGAGTTCGATCCTAACACACGTCTATTAATTTATATCCAAAAAACCAACAGCTCCCACTGGATATATCTTAATAGAGTGATCACATTCGTTAGCGTCTAGCAACACTTGATGCCTCTAGTACAACTCGAGCAAGGCTCCCGGAAAACCTTTAATGATTTCTCATTATTATTATCCTTTTGTTTCTAATACCATGTTAAATAAAGATATGGAATTAAGTCATTCTTTATTCAACCATTCTGCTTCTCGTTATTAGTGATTGAGCAAAATTACCAAATCTTCTCGAACATATTCGTGGGAGAACTTTGGGCATGGCCATGCAAACATCTTGTCAACCCTACGAGGGCCCAAGAAGATTAAACTCCAAATAAATTTGAAGGAACAAATTCTATCTTGACTACGAGAATAACCCATGAACTTTGCAACACTTCAGAAACAACCCTTATGACTACCGCCACGTATAGCGTTAAGTTGTTCCACAGTGCACTACATTCATGACACTTATCCGTATCTCAAGTCGAGGATAACTATTCATGATTTACTTAATAACAATATCCATAAAGTAAAATCATGTAGTTGGGATAAGTCCTATATTCAATTCATTGAATATCATCTGAAATTAGTATGCATTCTCATCAATATACTTTCAAGTACATTCTACCATATCTCTCAGATTTGTCTTAGTTTAATGATACTCCCATATCATTAATTGACAACGGACGATTTAGAATAAATAAATTTATTCACGGATTAAACATGTAAATATAGGATACAATATATTATAAAATCAAACATACCAAGTATTTGATTTATTATAACAATTGTTTAACATCCCTTATCCAAATACTAAATAGATTAATACATGAAAATTCCAGTTGATGAATTATGCCTCAAGTAATGACAATCATACTTGTTGACAAGGCATAAATCAACCAACTTGATCTATCGTAATTTTGAGAATACTTATTTCAAGAATTCAATTAATGAAGTCCTTGTATGTGTGCATTCAACAATCCACATAATAATTCATAAAGTGTGTGACATCCTCTATCACCAATTTATGACAATTTAAACTTTCAAACATTTTAAAGTTTAAAGTATTCTTATTCTTTTAATGTATAATGCAACTGTGCTCTTATTAGCACAACTAGTTCACATGGCTATAAACAAGGATGAAATCCTACCACGACTAGTATTGAGTGTCATCTCAATTAAACCAGCATCATTGTATACAAACAACAATGTGCTCATTAAAACTCCGTAAACTTTAATATCTTATTGTGTAATGTTTGATGCTTTCCTAACTTTCAAGTTTAAAGCTGATGACAATTTGCACAACATTTGACATATTGTTCATCCATAGAATTTAGGAGCAATTCCAGGCTGAGGATGTAATTCTTTTAGAATATTCATTACACAAGTTATCTAATAACTCTTAGTTAGATATCAATGTTGTCAAATCATCTATCATTCAAGAATGATACAACAATTTAAATACACAACATGATGTACATGATGAATCTACATTCAAACTTAGAATTCATTCACGTTCTATCTTGTCAAAAGATATTTATCAATTTTCCAAATGATATATCATGTTTTATTAGAATCATTTATTTTACTGCACATGTTTATTAACAATAAACATATATTTCAAGGTTGTATGTTTTAATTCTTAAATCTTACTAGTGAAGTTTTATTCCAATCTAAGACTTAACATTTAGCTTACAAGGAATGTTACTTACTATATGTTATACAACATATAAGATTTAAGAAATTTAACATAATACTCCCACTAGCTTTCAGGAATACTTAAAATTTATCTTATTTTAATTATAAATCGAAAATGGGATTTAATAATTAAACATAAGAATAATTTCATAGATGCATGCATTTATCCATTCATGAATTATTTGCACTTCGTACACTTTCAAAGATTATATGAATTAAAAACCTTTCAATTACTTACCGTCCTCGCTCAAGTAATTTCTCAAGAAAGAGTTTTGATATTCCATTGTCATATTTCATATTAATGAAATCCAAGATGACAATTATCATCTTTATATATTTGATGTGTCTAGAAAAGAATATTCAATCATAATTAATTGCTTAAGTGTGATCAATAATCTTGTCATGAAACATGCATTAAATATGTGTACAATATTGTCCATATGATTTCTACATAGAAATTCAAACCACTAGGGTTTTTCATCTCTTTGAAGAAACACATTTCCATTCTCTAGTCTCACTATTAAGATAAACCAAATTTCCAAAATTGATTATCTTTATGGACAACATCTTTAACATTCATAGTATGAGTAATTTTCCCAATTCAATATTTGGTAATCCATCATAATGATTATCGGGTTTACTATAATCAGAACTCATATTTCCCAACATATAAGTCAAATATCCGAGATATCCTTGCAGATCTATGAATGAAAATTCCTTCATCATGAGGTCTATCAATTACATGTCTAACCTCATCATGATATTTACTAGTGTGTTTTAGAAGATTATGTATCTTGTAATTTTATCTTCAAGATAAAAAAACTCCCACTTGCCTTTTGTAATATATAGACTATCTATATATACTTTAGTAATTTAGAGCAAAACTACATTGTTCTCTTTTGGGACATTACAAATACACATTGATAATTTCGACTTAAGTTTGTTAACAACCTATTCATAAGTAGTTTAACAAATTCGTAATCTTCAATTTTAAAACTTAATGTGATTCATCACATTCCATAATGAAATGGTGTTTTATTAATCTTCTAGGTTGGAGTCATATTGAGTATATTCAATTCATACTCAATTTTCTAACCTTGTTACTTTTTAAGAAAGAAGTTATGATTATCTTGAATCAAACAAATCAAATAGAGTTTGATTCTCCTAACTGAATATACCATCAACTTGTGGTATTCATTAGAATTAATATTGTAAGACAATCTAACAATATATATAAGATAAACATATTCCTTTTGGCTTACCTATTTACCAACTAAGTCAACTTAATGGTATAATAGACTTTTCAAGCCAATTGCATGCTTTATAACACAAGTACCTTTTAACCAAGTCACTTCATATCCATGTCTCAACAAGAAACATAAACTGTTATAATCCCATTATACGTTATAAATCATTGATCAACTCAATGACTTCTTGTATATGTCTTAATTTAAAAAACATAACAAGTTAACGTCTTACTTTATTATAAGTCTTAAAAGACTTTATGTTTATGTCTTTACAATGAATCATAAACATGTTTAACTAAAGTAATTATGAACACAACTCTTGGTTTCAATAGTAGTTTCAAGTTAATTTATTTACTTCACAATAATGTAGGACTACATTATTTATTCATTTATTTATGTCATTCCAAAATTCATAAATATACAAATTAAAGTAGTATTAAATTACTTCATTTATGTCATTCTAATAATACATAAATATCTAATTTGAAGTATTCTTATATATCATTTTGACACAAGTTCTAAATACTTGTCTAATTTAGAAACTGCAAATATGTCCATGCAAGGTCTGACTTCACATAGAGATTTACTTTGTTGTTACAATCTCGCCAAGTTCTGACATGACGTAAATTGCAACACCAAGTGTTTCTAGAATTATATATGTACAAGTTATATTAGAACGTTAGTCTCTTAACTTGCAGTCAAGAGAATCCGTTAAATCATATACTTATATGTTGTACCTTGCACACAATATAGATTTCTCCCACTTGTGCATGGAACAACATCATGTAGCAGATAAACAACACGACATATGTTTGTTTATGTGACTAATATGATTGTGTCATTGATATTAGCATAACTAGTAGATGTAGAACCACTTCATTGTCTAATAAGGAAACGTACATGACTATCCTTGAAAACATAAGTGTCTACAAGTGGAAAGTAATTATCTTAAGACATTCTAGAGATAATTCTGGGTTACTACCAAGATGACAAAGCTTGTAACTCCCATTGAATAAGAGATCATTACATTAATTCCTTATTCAGTAATAAGAACAAAATACTCCCACTGGATTTGACAACATTGTAAGTGTTGCATTAACCAGTGAAAGAAAATAGTGTTCTATTTACTTCCCTACACCTTTGAGAAAGTCCATACATAACAATTACTTATGTACTTAAAAAAATGTATTCTACTATGTAGGTGATGTATTATCCATCAATGCTATTAACTTGAAAAATTGGGCATGCAATTTCTTTCTTAATAGTTCTACTATTCCAACAATTGTAAGTAGTACTTTTAAATGGTCAAAACACAACAACTACATAAAATATGCTAGTTTGTGTTTTACCAATTATGCAGTAATTAGTCTAGCTTCTAATTTAATAACTCAGAAATATGCAATTTTCTTAACTATTAAAATTTGCTTACGAGTTATGTATTTAGAATTTAGACAATTCTAATTGTCCTATCATACCTTTCTTCATTCATGAAAAGGAATAGGATTGAATCTCACTATTTCTTATGAAAAGAGGATTAGGTTTATTCTTTTAGTAAAGTTGACTCTACCAAAAACCCTTACAGGTGTAGATCAATTTACCAATACAGGAATAACCTTCATTTACGGTTTAATGTTGCATTAATACATTTAAAGAATTAGCAAAATTCAATTTTAGTATTTTCGATAATTAAACTTTTCAAGAAAATAAAATACCCAAGGTAATATTCTTATAACCATAGAATTTTCTCGAAAACTAGGATCCAAATTATCATAGGTTCATTACATCAGTTGATATGCTAGCAACGAACGCATATAATAAGGTAATCTGTCGAACATTAATTGGCAAACAATTTCCAACTCCTAGATCATTATGGGATTAATATTTTCCAACGCTATTGCAAATATAAACATGTTTCATCCCATCTTATGCCATTGAGTCCAAGTCTCACTTCCTACTCAACTTAAGTGTCTAACTTAAAGAAGCGCAAATATGTCCATGTAAGGTCCGACTTTACATAGAGATTTACCTCCCATCACAATCTAGCCAAGTAACCGCCATGACGTAAATTGCAACTTCAAGTGTTCCTTTAATTAGATGGCATATATTCTTAATTTAAAGGGTAGTAGTTGTGATTTTATGTGGTCAAATCAAAGATGTACAAAGATGTCATGCATTCATCTTGTAGCATAATTTTAATAAAAACTTTTTATTACCAATTCATAAAGATCAAATTATCAAAGTTTTGATTGAGGTATTGGGTTCACCAATCAAGGAATTTAGCATTAATTATCATCCATTATACCGTACTTTTGCATAAGTGTAAACACTTAGTGTTTCGGATAATTACCACATAAGTGGCGCATGGAATTAAAACTAATTTCGCCCTTAAGATGAGCTTGTACATTTTATGGCTTACTAAGTAGCTCCATTCGAACTTACAGAGGGGCGAGGACCGTGTAGCGCAAAGCATAACCTTAGACATCCTTTCAGTGATCACAAGCACTTCTTAAATAACCCCTTTATAGTTCATTCTAATGGGTGAGCCGTTCATCATTGTACCAAAGTCATCAATCAATTAAACTATTGAAAACTTAACTCTTCCAAAACAAATCAAATTTCGCTATTGTTTAGTCCGTATTATTTTTCTATTCAAAATTACCATTTGCTTAAAACCATCTAACATAATAAACAAACAAGTAACAAATAAAAATAAACTACTAAAAACAATGCTACATAATAAACAATTTATACGTGTAAACAAGTAGCCACATGCAACTTATTCGATAAAACCCTATTAATAATCAATATCTAGGTTAAATTAATGTATATACTAATTAGGGCTTTCACTCTCTCAATTGAGAGTGAGCCACATACATCGACGAATCGATTGCGTAAACCCATAATTAATGATATACCAAATTGCACATAATTGATTCATGAATATACATAATTGGAGTCTTCCCCAATTCAAGATTTATCGTAAATAAATATGTCTCAACAATTAAACAATTATCAAAGCAACTTATCCATGACTAACATGCATGTATAATCATGGATATCATAACAATTATACAAATAAGTCACAAGATCGCATATAAAAAATTCCATGACACATAACAAATTATTCATGAATTAATCACGTAACTAATATATTAATTCTAGGTTTCAATAAGGTTAACAAACAATTTTCAAAACCCTAAAAATTTATACATGTGTCGACTAAAAAAAAAGGTGCGCCCCAATTCTTAAAAAAAATCGACCAAACAATAAATTAAACATAAACCCTAGATTAACATATCAAACAACATACAAGTATTTGTTTTATTACGCGTTTATGTAATTAATTACTCATTAAAAACCAATGACTCGTGATGCCACTGTTGGAATTAAATAACATGACATTCAAATAAATAACTACAAAACATCAAAGTAATCAAGCGGGCGTATAGGATTTATTAATGAACAATTAATTAACATAAAAGAATATCGTACATTTTCTTGATTCTAGCCGAACAAGAATCAAATCCACAAACTAGCAATTGGATGAACCCTAATTAGGGTTTATAGGATTATAAATTAACACTTCTGGTTTTGTAATTCAATCCAAGATACAATCAATAGTGTGATTGTACCACGTTTTATTACACGCGTCTTATTACCAAGTAAAAGTTTATGCTAGTAAAAAACACAAAACAATTTCTTGACACTCAAAAATTCGATCACAATTAATAAGTAGAAAACAACCACTTCATGTAATTGGTCATGCATACATAATACATGCACATGCATGATATATTGTAGTACCATGCAAAAGCATGAAACAATCTATAAAGCCAATCGTACATAGTAGCATATATTGTGAAGTTGAATTGGTTTTCTGTGTGAGTCTTATCCATACGAAAAAACAAAAGACCAAAAGGGTGTATATATATAGCATTAAACCTCGTCAACAAGTCATTAAAGACCTCCTTAAGTTTCAAAACTCGACACTCAACCCTTTTCATTTTCTTAGTTCGACCATATAAATATTTTGTGTATATAATAATTAAATATAACATTTTATAAATAATTATTAATCATTTACTCTTCATACGCAAAGTGTGCAATCCCGTGATCTCGAGTTCGATCATAACACACGTCTATTAATTTATATCCAAAAAACCAACACTTCGGACGCCGCCCTCCATTTCGCCCAACCCGCTCTGATCCGGTGGGTAATGTTTAAGAACAGGGGTTCATACAATCATACATACATGTGTCGTGAGAAGTGATTATGACATTATGTACTTCGCTCCTTTGTTTCTTTTCAATGAAATTGTTGACTTATACTTTGTTTTGCATACTCTTTGTATTCATTATATTTTGTAAATCTAGTGACAATAAATTTTGCGATAAGAAGAATGAGAATAAATTTAGCCGCATATAACGAGGAGAAATTTAAGAGAAGATGCATCTTTTATTGTAAGAGCATCTGAAATGTGCGGTTATTTTCTTTTTATTTCTTATTTGATCATATAGCATGTGTTATCTGCATTGGGAAAATCTTTTCTGGAACTTGATATTTAAAAACAAATCATTATGTGTTAGTATTTATGAAACTAGACGAGTACCCGCGCATAGCAACGAGATTTTATAGCGGCAAATAGTTTTAGTGATAAAAAAAAGTTTATAGACTATAAACGAAAAATAATAAAGTTTGAGGATTTGAGGATTAAACATAATGATTTGAGGATTAAACATAAAAGTTGAGGATTTGAGGATTAAACAAAGTGCGAAACTGAAGTACACTGGCGAGAAGGACGCAAATTATCTAGCTATAACATGATACAAACAAAGGAAATACCGCAAAGTCGTTGTGGATACGTAGAAAATGACATGCACAGATAGTGGTTGATCTCGGTTTTCTTTAGTAGTATTACACAGTGAATTGCTTATATATATAAGCGTGTTGTTGTGCTTATTTATTTGTATATGACGTGAATAATGTATGTTTAAACTTCGGTATGCATGTCGCTTATTGACATTGCTCATCTATTGTTTGTTGTACCGTGTATCATAGCACGATAGGCGTAAGTAAAGGTAAGAAAACATAGCATGATAATTAGGAAATACGAGTAGACATGAAAACATAGTTTGATTGTTCGTTGGTGGAACGTTCCTTATGTGAGGGTCGAGTCATATGTGGACTGGGTGTTGTGGATGGACAATTTACGTCTTTCGATTAAGAATAAACTGATGTTAGAGGGAGCGTTCTACGTTTTGTGGTGGTATGTGGGACGTGATGACATTTATGTGCACCAAAGAAACATAACTGATGTCATAGGCCTATAAAGAAGATTACTACACATTGTCGAAAAAGTTCTACGCTTGAACATAATGTGGGACGTGATGACATTTATGTGCACAAACGCGTTTTTGGGAAGAAAATATTGCAATAAAATGGTATCATGTGAAAGGTATTGGACATCAAGGATAAATTTACTGCCACAAATAAGTCAAAGTTGATTACTTAGTGATACGAGCTGAGCAACAGACGAACGTTAACAAGTTATGACTTAGAGCATCTTCAATGCAAGTTTTACCAAAGAATTTTTACTATTTGGAAAAGTTATGTGAATGACTTAATGCATTGTAAGAAAAGCTTTACTAAAAGCTTTTTAAAGAATGACTTGATGCATGTCAAGTGTTTGACAAAACCAACGCAAGCTATTTTCATTAAATACAAGCACATTTAATTTTCATTTTACACCCATAATTAAATGAGACTTAATATGAAAAATCTTTTGAATAGCTTTTGTGCATTGAAAAAGATTTGCAAAATAACTTTTAGAAAGATAGAAGTTAATGGCTTAATGCAATATTAATTGTCATTAATGAAAAAAGTCTTTAATAGGTAGAAGCATTGTAGATGCTCTTAGAGTGAAGGGTATCGTGACTAAGCCACTTCTCTACATTTTGGCCACACATGTGCCACATCACTTCAACACACTCACTTAAAAATACCATTCAATCACAACTAACTCAAACCTCTTCATTTGGGCCCCACCCACCCTCATTTTATTTCTTTTCCATACTTTTCAAATACAAATTCAGACATTTTAAACAACAAATTTAAAATTCATTAAAATAAAAATATTATAATATATTAAAAATTAAAACGATACGAAATACATAAATCCTAAATCTTAATCTGAATACTCCCCGCATGCAGAATCATACGAGGGAGATATATTACCGGCAAATTCCTCGATACGAGCCCAATCTTCCTGGTCTAGCGGCCGGGCTTGTAAATGACATAGCCCTCCTAAATGACGACTCCTTCAGAAAAACGAGATTCCCCAAAGTTGGCAGTCGAAGTTGATGCACCTGCACCATCGTTTTTGTTCACCCGATAGCTCCAATTGATTTTGGTGCTGATGTTGTTCGATACCATTTGAACACACCGCCACAACTAGGGGTGTTATCGGGTCGGGTTATCGGGTTTATCGAGTCGGGTTGAGTCGGGTTTTCTACTAGAGAAAGTTGACCCGCAACCCGACCCGATAAGAAATCGAGTTATCGGGTTCGGGTTGTTATCGGGTCAGGTTATTTCGGGTCGGGTGATTCGGGTTATCGGGTTGTATATGAAACGAAAGTGTAGAAAAAAAGTAAGAATTGCGGAGTACAAAAGTTGGCATACAAAAACGCAAGTTGAATAAATGTATAACCAACAAGCTGTACAAGTGATAAGAAAAAATAGTTATCGCACAAAAGAGAAAGAAATGGTTCCAGTATGCCAAAAATATAATGAGCACTAGTTGGCATTAAGATATAGCATTACATAATATAAATCACAAGATATAGCATTACCAGTACGTAGGCAAAAGTATATAGCATAACAGGTAATAAATTTTTTCAAATCACACTAACGCTCAGTTCTCGAGTTATAATTTGAGGGGAAAGGAAAGAAAATGGAAAGTTTCTCGTGTTCTTGAGTTTTTTAAAAGATGGGAAAGGAAGCGGAAAGGAAAATGAGAGGAAGTTTGTTAATATAATCTTCCTCCATTTTGGGAGGAAAGGAAAGGAAGCGAGCTTATGTTATGTAAAGACTAATATCCCTTTTAAAAGATTTGACATTAACAACTAAAGGCATATATGTAATTTAAACAAATTATTTTCCTTTTCCTCCCATTCGAGAACATATTACTTTCCTTTTCCTTTGCTTTTTCTCTATCTCAAAACATATCAACTAACAATTCATTTCCCTTTCCTATTCTTTTCCCTTCCTATTCTTTTCCATTTCCTTCACTAAAAACTCGAGGCGGGTGTAATAGAAATCACAAATGAGTCGCTAATATTTTATTTAAAGCAATTATATATTATATTTGGGTCTTATCGGGTTGACCCGATAAGATAAATAATCAACCGAACCCGACCCTATAACAATATCGGTTATCGGGTTCGGTCAAAACAACCCGATAAGCATTTTCAACCCGATAAAACCCGACCGATAAGCCTTATCGGGTTGGTCAGTCAACCGACCCGATATGACACCCTAGCCACAACTTGTCGGCAATCTCGTCGTCTTTGTGGGCTTCATCCTTCAGAAATTTGTCGATCACAGCTTTTCGTTCAGGCGTAATGTCGTTGCAACTCTTGTAGTTTTCTCTCATATGTTGCTTCTCCACCCTCGCCTGCTCAAACAGATTGATGACGCTTATAATAGCCTTTTTTTGAGTCTCATCGTTGTTATTGCATTGATTCTGAACGTACACTTGCATATCTTCAACGGAATGCGGGAGACGGCAAGCCATAATAATCTTGTGTCAAGAGAAGTGTGAATTTTGAAGTTGAATTGTGTTTGAAAGAGAAGTGTGAATTATATTTGAAAGAGAAGTGTGAATTTTTTGTGTAAATATGTGTATCATTTATAGAGTGGTTGTTAAATATTTAAATTTGAAAAGAAAAAAAAAATAAAAAATATTAAGGATAACCGTTGGAATGGATTAACGGGTATATATTCAAAATTTGGTTTGTCGTTTTTCATTTCGTTGAAATGGTGAAATGTTAACCAGCGAGGGGAGGTGGTGTCGTGGCGATGGTCGGCGAATGGTGGCGAGGCATCCACGTTGGAGTGGCGAGCTTGATTCGTTACCATACCTTTCTCTCTTATACGATACGAAAAAAAGAAGAAGTAATAATTAAAAAAGAAAAAAAAAAATCACCCTTCGATGATGTTTCCAACGTGATGAAATAATCACTAGAATAATGTTTTTAACGTTTGAAGAGACACTGAAAGTATTTACGCATGTAGTAGATGTTGGAGCGGCTTGGAAAAGGCCATTAACATACGTTTAGTTAATCATGAGCTAGCTTCAGGGTTTTGCCGAGATTCCTCTCGGATCATAATCCGATTTTATTGTCTTTACTGGATAATAACTTTGGTCCCAAACCTTTTCGGGTTTTTAACTCGTGGCTGGAAGTTAAAGGATGTAAGGAGGCGATTGTTAAGGCCTTGGGCGAATTTGCTTATGTGGGGCTCACGATGCTAAACTCACGTGTAAATTTAAATGGTGAGACAACATCTTAGGAAGTGGAGATGAATTAATTCAAGAAGAAAGCGACGAGCTAGAGTTATGTAAAAAGAGTTAGAGGAACTTGATCTTCAAATGGAAACGTCCGATTTATCGGAAGATGATTTGTGGATAAGGAGCGAATGTAGGAGAAGGATG
The DNA here is from genome assembly GCA_022545495.1 of Chrysanthemum lavandulifolium. NCBI lineage: Eukaryota > Viridiplantae > Streptophyta > Magnoliopsida > Asterales > Asteraceae > Chrysanthemum > Chrysanthemum lavandulifolium. Next base: position 61,982,105 of record CM040246.1, read on the forward strand.
GAGGAGATTGATGGTAGGAAATCCAAAGACTTAAAACAGAGGGCTAGAAGTAAGTGGGCGGCGGAAGGCGACGGTAATAATCGCTACTTTCATGGGCTGATAAATAACAGGAAGAGTAATAATTTGCTTCAAGGTCTTAAGGTGGGAGAGGAGTGGGTGTCTAAGCCTAAGATGATTAAAAAGTTTACGTTTGATTTCTTCAGAAACAAGTTCAGTGAGCCTTGGAAAAATAGACCTTCGTTGGAAGGTGATTTCGAGACTAAACTGACAGAGGAGAAGGCTACTTTTCTAATTAACAGGTTCTCAAAAGAGGAGATTAAACGTGTTGTGTTCGAGTGTGGAGAAGAAAGGGCTCCTGGTCCGGATGGCATCACATTTAAATATATCAGAAGCTTCTGGAGTCATTTCGAGAAGGATTTTATAGAGGTCCTTGATGCATTCTTTGAAAGGAATGGTTTTAGCGGGGGATGTAATGCAGCTTTCATAACCTTAATTCCCAAAGTTAAGGATCCCGGTTTACTCAGTGATTTCAGACCAATCACCCTGGTTGGCGCGGTTTGTAAGGTGATCTCCAAGGTATTGGCAAATAGACTCAAGCAGGTTTTGAGTCCGTTGATCTCATGTAACCAGTCGGCTTTCTTAAGCGATCGTCTAATCCTAGACGGTCCTTTAATTTTGAATGAGATTGTGTCTTGGGCCAGGAAATCTGCTAGGAAGATTTTTATCTTCAAGGTGGATTTTAACAAAGCATACGATAATGTCAATTGGGGTTTTTTGATGAAGGTGATGCTTCAAATGGGGTTCCCGAATAAATGGTGCAGCTGGATTCATGGGATTTTGTCTTCAAGTAGATCGGTTGTGCTTGTCAATGGTTCTCCAACTTTCGAATTTCAGTGTCAAAAAGGAATGAGACAAGGAGACCCGCTTTCCCCATTCCTTTTTTTAATTGTTATGGAGGCCCTATCGAATATGATTAAAAAAGCTGGTGTCAGTGGGTGTTATAGTGGTCTTTCTCTTCCTAATAATGGGACAGTGGTGTCGCATTTACTTTATGCGGACGATTGCACTTTCGTGGGAAATTGGTCTCTTTTGAATATCAAAACGATTACCCGGATTCTTAGGATTTTTCATGTTTGCTCAGGTTTACAAATTAATTTGTGGAAATCCAACCTGTATGGTGTTGGAATGGATGAAAGGGAGGTTAAGAGTATGGCGGAAAAAGTTTATTGTAGACCGGGAACGGTTCCCTTTGATTACTTGGGAATTCAGATTGGTGGTAATATGAACAGGATTGTCAATTGGGACTTTTTATCCGACATCTTCAGAACGAGATTGTCTCGATGGAAAGCGTCTGTTTTATCCATAGGGGGAAGAGTCACGTTGATTAAAGCAGTTCTCGAGAGCCTCCCAACTTACTATTTATCCCTTTTCAAAGCTCCGGTCAAGGTTATAGATAGGCTCGAAGGAATTATGAGGAATTTCTTATGGGGAGGATCTTTGGAAGATAAAAAGATTAATTGGGTTTCTTGGGAAAAGGTTACCACCCCGGTTAAATTCGGTGGTCTTGGTTTGGGCAGATTATTGGATGCTAATGTCGCTTTACTTTCAAAGTGGATATGGCGTTATAGAACTGAGACTAGCAGCATGTGGAAGTCGGTGGTGGATGCTATTCATGGAACGCCTAGGTGTTGGGCGTCCCTTCCGGTGAACAATTTTGTCCCGGGGGTCTGGTCGAATATTGTTAAGACCATGAATAAGGTCAAGGTTGCGGATGTTCACTTAAGCCAAATGTTTAAAGGAAAGGTGGGAGATGGGAGAAATATTAGATTTTGGCTGGACCCATGGGTTTGTGATAAACCTTTACGGGAAGTATTTCCTAAATTGTTTAAGAAGGAAAAGTGCAAGAAAAGCTTGGTTTTCGACTTATATAACTCGGAGCATGATAGGTTGGAGGGTTGCTGGTCCGAATCGAGAGGGACATGGTCTGAGGAAGAGATTGCCGAAAAGATAAGCATGGAGAGCTGCTTGGAGAATCAGAAATTGGGGAACGGCAAAGATTCTTGGTCATGGCTAGGTAGAGATCGTAAGGGTTTTAGTGTGAAAGCTGTTAAGAACTTCCTTAGAAGTGGGCTGGATCATAGTGGGAATTTCGTTCTCAGTTGGTCTAAATGGATTCCAAATAAGTGCAATATTCATATGTGGAGGTTGGGGCTAAATCGTATTCCAACGATGATGGCTCTTAAGTCGAGAAACTGTGACTTCGGGGACCTCACTTGTGGCTTATGTGGCGCAGCGGATGAGACATGTGACCATCTTTTTTGTGACTGCAGAATTGCTATGGAAGTTTGGAACTATTGGGTCGTGGTGTAGATTATCGCCCATTTTTCTTTTCTCGAGGATGGATATTTTTGATATTCATCAGGTGGAGGGCTTGAACAAAAAAGGAAAGGAGCTTGTTAAAGGAATCATATACACTACAGTTTGGTGTTTGTGGAAGGCTCGGAATGAGAAGCGTTTTTCCAATATTAGTATTGATAGTCGGAGGATTCTACAAGACATCAAAACGTATAGTTTCTTGTGGTACTCCAATAGAGCTAGTAGACAATCGATTGATTGGAAGAATTGGTATCTCTTCAATATTTTGTAAGGTTTTTTGTTTGGTGCTGCGCCCCGTTGTTTTGACGGGTGTCGCGTGTTTGTGAATAATAGTCAACTTTCAAAAAAAAAAGTTAATCATGAGCGTAAAGGGGTGTTTGCCTTTTGACTTATTTAGTTTCGGCTTATATTCGTAAGCTCAATTTTTTAGGCTTATTTTAGAACCTTTTAACTTATATGAACTTATCATGTCATAATAATCTTATATAAGCCAAAAAGTTTCAAACTTAACCACGAAAAATGAGCTTATAGAATATAAGCCGAAAACCACGTAAGCGATAAACCCACTATATAAGCTTAACAAACACTACTATAAGCCATAATTATTATTAACTAGCAGGGTACCCGTGCGTTGCAGCGGCGGGTACCCTGAAATAAAATTTTGTAAATCATGTATTTTAGTTTACTATGTTTTTTTTTTTGACAATAAATTTACGGATATCCAGAATTTTGTTTAGCCCGTGCTCGTTCTGGCTGGAGCCCGTTTGACCCGTGCCCGTTCGGGCTTGAATATTTGTATAATGTGCTTTATTATTTGTATTAGTGACAATTAACGCAGGAATTGTGCTTAAGTTAGTTGTACAATATGCTTGATAATTTGTATTTCTTGTGTAAGGGGTGTTTTAATAACTGCATTAATTGTATTTATTGATCAGTTAATTAATTGACTACATTAAATATCTTGACCACATTAATAGTGCTTTGTATTTTGTACATTAAGCTTTAATACTTGTAAGTCTTAAAATTAAGATTGATGAGAAATATCATTAATAGTGCATTGTGTATTGTACAATAGGCTTTGTATTTTGTAAGTTTTAATTTTAAGACAGTGAGGAGAGAGATTTATTCCTCTATTATAAGTAGTATAGATAAACTCTTTCCACGCGTCTTATTGCATTGTTTTGTAAAATTGTTTGACTTAACACAAAAGAAAGATGCACAACTTTAGACCTAAAAGCCAACCTATTAAACCAACTGACTTAGCTCAGCTGGTCACTTGAGTTTTTTTTGGAGCTTGGGGATGGGTTTTACCCGGGTTCAAGTCTAGTTAGTGACAAAATAATCCGAATTTTCTTCCTAGTGCGAAGCCGTGAGTTCTAGGGGTTTCCCTTTGCGGGTCTCTCATAGTGGTTCGGGTCCGGGGCCTGCCCGTTTGGATGGTTTCAGGGGTCGGATTTCAAATGTGGTGTCGTTCTAAAAAAAAAAGCCAGTCCATTATCTTTTTCAAAATTGGGGATCTCCGTTGCAAAAACCACGATAGTAGATACGAAAGAGGAAGAAACTGAAAAGACCGATAGGTCTTGAATGGAACCCCGACATGTTATTTGTAAATAGGGGTGTTAATCGGGTTGGGGCAATTCGGGTAAAGGATAAAAATAACATACCCGACCCCGAACCTATTTAAATTCTGATTACTCGGGTACGTTTCAATTCGGGTCGGGTGATTCTGGTCAACCCGAGTATGAGTAAAATGTAATAAAATTACCTTATTTGTACTCTTTTGCCTAAATAAATAAATTAAAACAACAACAAAAATCCTCAATTGGGTTGACCCGAACCCGAGCTATCCAAACTTTTTCAACTCAATACACGACCCTATTCGGAATTCGGGGTACTCGGGTTGAACCAAATAACTCGTATAAAATTATTGATCCGAGTAACCAGACCGAAATAAGCTTAATCGGGTTCATTTCGAGTCGGATTTGTTAACATCCCTACTCGTAAACTCACTCCAGTCAATATACACAAGTTATTGTTAACAAAAGTTAGTTCATTAATAGTTAGTTGGGCTATATCGGTTGGTTATTGTCTAGGGCCGATCACTCAAAAGTCGTCCATTTTAGATGTAAAAGCCTGAGCGTAATAATAGACTTAACAATATGATAAATACGCGTAACCAATTAAACTAAAACTTGAGAAATAAGTCAGGTGTAAATGAACTAAGCTGCTCGCGAGCCACTTGAGCTTGCTCGCTTAAAACTCATTTTGGGTGCAAGCTCAAGCTCGAGTTTAACATAAAGCTTGTTTACTAAACAAGCTCAAGTTGAGTTTAACATAGAGCTTGTTTACTAAACAAGCTTAAGCTTCGAATATGTTCGCGAGCTTAAATTTTTTTTTATATAGCAATTAAGGTATTCTCGAATAATGCACTTTTTTTAAAATGCATAAACTAATATTTAATTAGAAGTTCCTTTTATTATATTTTAGCTCTTAAAATGTAAAAGTACTGTAATAGACGAGGTGAGCCTAAATCGAGCTTGAGCCTTATGGAGCTTGGGGACTCAACTCAATTACTTTTGATTAAAGTGATAAATAAAGTGAGTCTATCTTTAAACCGACGTGTCAAGTTTATATCACTTAACTTCAAATTACTTCATATAAAGTTTCAAACAACCAAAATAAAACCCCAACAAAAATATCAAATAGTAGTAGCAACTAGCAAAGCAAGTAGAATTGTAGAAAACTCTAGTTAGGCCATCATCATTTTAGTAGCAGCAAGCCAGCAACTAGCAAATAGAATTGTAGAAAACTCTAGTTGGGCCTTCATTTATCTAAACATTAAGTCGGTTACACGGCCCACGCCCTCAACCTAGATCCAACGGTCACAATTAGCCGATCAAATCAAACGGTCACCACCCACTTTAACACCATATATTATCAAATACTAGCGCCTCTATACACCATCAGTTCATTTAGGGTTTTGTGCGCAGCTCATTCTTTGTTTTTCAGCCAAGACTTAAATCAACACTTCTTGAATCAAGATGGTAAAAAGTTCTTTCATAGATCAATTTTGGTTCACTTATAATGTTTTGTTGAATGATATAATAAATGGATTGATGTTTTTTGGTATTGTTATAGACTTTGCCAAACGATGTTGATTTGTTGAACCCACCAGCTGAGCTTGAGAAGAGGAAGCATAAGTTGAAGCGTTTGGTTCAATCTCCAAACTCCTTCTTCATGGTACTACTACTTTCATTTCTCTTTTGTATATTTTATGTTTTGAATGTTTTTTTATTTATCTAATTTTGGTTTGTTTTTTATATGTGCAGGATGTTAAGTGCCAGGGCTGTTTCAACATGTAAGTATTTTGTTTATTGTTTGTTATGTTTTATTTATATATTACCATTATTCACTATAATAGTATGTTATGAATTGTTATATTTTTATTTATTGGTATGAGGCTGTGAAATGTTTACCTTTATTTTGAATTGTAATGAAATAAACTTTTTTTGTGTTGGTATCCAAATTGCTATATGTATCAAGCTAAAAGGTGGCGACATGTGAGATAACATGAGTAGATAACAAAAATTGTTTAAATTGTAAATTACCAAAATGGTTCGCGTGGTTTAGTTGGGTTTGCTGGAACTGTCTACTTGAGTATTCTTTCTGGATTTGGGTGATCCCAGTTTTTAGACACTGTATTGTTTTGCACTTACCCCAGCGGACACATCTATGATTATTTGAATGAACTGATTTTTAGTGTGTTGCGGGTAAGTGAAGGACAATAATGTGTTTTAGCAGCTGGGATTACTTGAGGAAAGGCTTATAGGGGTTTTGGTAATTTAAATGAACGATAATCATGTCACTTTAATAAATTTTAAAGTATGGAGAGAGGTCGGCTTTAGTGAATTCGGCCACCTACAAAGTCGTCTCTATTGTATAAGTTACTGTCCGGGTCGTCTCTATTGTATAAATCTGAAGCTCTTTTTGATATTATTTAACCAAATTGGAATATGTATCAAGCTGAAAGGTTGGGACACTCAATATGGTAACCAGATAACATCAGTAGATGAAAATTTGTTTATGTAGTAAATGAGTAAAATGGTTTGTGTGGTTTAATTGATTTTCACTTATTTTGATTTTCCCAATGACCGAACACTCTTTTGTTGCCTACCCAACCTCTATCTTAGCTATGCATGTGTTGGGGGTAAGTGAAGAATAGGAGGGTGTTTGGGATTTAGGATTATTGAAGTTGAGGTTTATAGGGGTGCCTGGTCATGCAATAGTAGGTGAAGAATAGGAGGGTGTTTGGGATTTAGGATTATTAAAGGTGAGGTTTATAGGGGTGCCTGGTCATGCAATGGAAGTGTAAAATTTTTACCTAAAAACTTTCAAGACGAGGATGAACTATTTTTGGTTTAAAAAGTTTTCTACTTTATGCAATGGACATTCTATGGTTACTGTTTCGGTAAATTTGACCCAACCACAAGGAGTGTTTCAGTTATTTCTCTTATTCTTAAAATGAAATATGATTGTACGAGTGACTGTCTACAATTGCTTATTCGTATCTAGGATAAGTAAGGGGCTGATTGTGATTAGATAATAGAGAGTTGTTTGCTGTTTTAGTGTTAGTGTGTAATTTCGTCTGTTTTTGAATTTAGCCTGCAGTTCTAAACAGTAACAGTGTTATTTTACCTTTTTGTTTTTCTACAACTGATTCACAATGTAATGTTTTTTTCCTTCTGTCAACAGAACCACTGTCTTTAGTCACTCTCAGACCGTGGTGGTATGTGGAAACTGTCAAACTGTTTTGTGCCAGCCTACTGGAGGTCGTGCCAGGCTCACCGAAGGATGTTCTTTCAGGAGAAAGGGTGATTGATCTGTTAAGCTGTTTCGCTTTTTAATATGGTGTTTTGCCTAATTAGAAGCTACTTTGGGTCTATTGCTTACAAAAATATAAGTCTGAGTCTTTGGTGTTAGTTTTTTAATGTTTTTTCTTTTATTGGTGGAAGCACAGACATCTTAGATGATTTATGTTTTTGTAATGGCTGAAGTTTTGGATCTTTGATATTATCTATGGAATGAATGATCTGTTTCTATATAGTTCACTGGTTACCTTGTCTGTGTTTTGCTATTTGAGGCTAATATAAGTCTTCAAAGCATGTTGAAATTTAGAGCTTATATATTTTTAAAGAATTGTATTCAGACAGTTGAAAAGTTAGAATGGTATTTAGTCTATGGGATCAAGTGGCTATTCTGAACGGCTAAAGTGCAAGGTTTAGTCGTGCCTTATAACTACTAATACGTGTCTAACATTCTTATAACATAAACAACCTCCCCTGTATAAATTCCTATAACACACCACAAAAAGAAGAAAAAAAAGAAACGCATAACAAATGTAAAGGGAATAGCAATGGCACATGTAACACAAAAGAGCGGTGCAAGTTATAGGCCTAGAACATGCCACAGAACGTGCAAGTTATAGGCTTATAACATGTCATAGAACCGCTGCACTATGCGCTCTAAACTGTTGTTTAGAGGTTGAGGTATCGTTTTGAAAGGTATCTTAGTTGATGCAAGTGGGATGTGTATGGTGTGGTTCAGTAATCGCACGTTTTTGTGTCGTCCAGATACCTCATAGACCTTTTTTTATTAAAGCAAAGAAACTTCACAAACGGCATCAAGTATTACTTATTTTTGGCTGCAGATGCTTATAGTCAGTATAGATGCCTCATTAAAAATTTAGGAAAACAAAGGGAATTTATGGCAATGAAAAATTGTAAAGATCCTTTAAAATTCCTATCACTAACAACTTAAATTTCTCTTTTATCCACATAACAATCTAGGAGTCTTGAAGCTTTCTTTTATACTTAAATTTCTCTTTTATGCAACTAGCACTCTTGACATTCTATTCAGTGAAGACTTAAGAAATGCAACTAGCACTCTTGACACTCTTGACATGTTTCTTCCAATGTTCTAACAAATTAAGTGCAAGAGGCGCTGTTTGAAGCGTGACAGCAATCATGAACCACTGCAAAGTTTCAGGTCTGTGATAACTATGTGCAGACTGAGATTTTTTAAGTCCATTTCAATATATGGCCTTGTAACTTGGAATGCTTGCAGCATCTACATGTTGTTTTGTTCTTCAATCTACAGTAGGTCTGGGTAAGGTAACTATTAGTTTTGATGGATATACAATATGTTAAGGTGAATTGTTTTTTTCTTTTTTTTTTCTTCCCAAAAAGTAGGTTTTCTACTGAGAAGGGTAAATGGACTGGTTGGGCAATGCAAGTTGCTAGGAATAGAGTCGTGAAAGATGAGACTTCTTGGTCCTAGCATTGCATTGCCATAGGAGGAACGGTTGGAATCACATTGGCTTGGTCTTTCACTTCTGATGATGCCATTTCATCTTTATGTGTATTACTGTATTAGTGAGGATGGAGCTACTAGTATTTAGTCATGAAGTTGAAGGGAAATGTAGTCAATCTGATAATACCAGTCTATGGTGATGTCAGAAGGGCAGGAGGGCTATAGCCTACATGATGATGCCTTTTCATTGAAATCCTTATAGATCATTGTGGTAGTCATGATGCTATGGTTTTTTGGTGAATATAGGGGTAAATTTTTAGTGATTGGTTTGGGTAGTTTCATTGAATAGCTTATTGAATCTGTATCAGTTTAGCTGCTATGCAGCCTTGTATCTTTTAGATGAATTGGGGTCAGGGGCGGATGTAGGCTTTGGCCACATGTGGCACGTGCCACATATGGATTTTTGAGTGAAATATGAATTTCTTAAACTGTCATTATGAGTTACTGCATCAGTAGGACTGCAGGTCTGCAAATTGGTTCAGGTCTGCAAAATGGTTTTGTGGCAATGGGTATCCCATGTTTCTGCTGATTTGGTCTCATATGACTTAATTGGTGTGGCTTCAAAGATGGTAGTTTTTGTCAGTTTTGATTCAAGTGAGATGTACTTTTATTTGTTCAGTTGTACCCAGTTGGGTGTCTTTGTATTGTTTTTCATTTTTTGTACTGTTTTATATGTGTTCTTTTTTGGGTTCCAATTTCTTAACCAACTTGTTGAGGAAGATACCATTTTGTTGTATCTTTGTTTCTTGGTTATATATGTATTTTTTACTTATAGAAGTATAAAGCGAATACAAAAACAAGCCCAGCTAATTTAGAAATGAAAGACTAATTTAGCCCAATGGTAAATTATAATTAGACAGGTGTTTGTGGTTTTATTTGAACGACAACTTAGTTCACAAACATGTAGAAGCAAAGGTAATATAGGTGAGCCTAGGGGTGCAACCGAGCCGAGCCAAGCCCGAGCTTGACAAGGCTCGAACTCGACTCGAAGAAAAAAACTAGGCTCAAGCTCGGCTCGATAGCTCGTCAAGCTTTAACCATCTGAGGCGAAATTTCGGCTCGATTCGGTTCGAGCAAAGCTCGAGCTTTTGAAAAGCTCAAATATATGTATATGAATACATGATTACACATTTACACCCCTATTCCAACTCCTGAACAAGTTGAGTAAGGAGTTGAGACTTGAGACTCGAAAGAAGAACGAATACAATCTGATCCAATGAATAAAACTATATAAAGACCTTAAAAAGGCGTACACCGAACCAATGAATCGTATCTAACTTGGACAAATGTGACTAAATTGTCACATGATGCCACACATTCAAGAGTCAAGAGTCAAGAAGATGAAACAAATATAACATTAAAATGAAACATAATCAAGAAATCTTTAGTTAAGGTTCGAATATAAAATAGTTCAACAAAATATTATTCATGAGGCGTCATAAGCTTCATAGATCTTGAATACTTGAGCAAAATGATTTCCATAACTTGAATACTTATTTATAATTAGGTTAATATTCAAATTAACCCTTATTTACTTAAAGCTCGAAAAAGCTCGATAAAAGCTCGAGCCGAGCCATCAAAAGCTCGAGCTCGGCTCATTATATGTTTCGAGCCAATATATTGGGCTTGAGCTCGGCTTGAGCTCGATAAAAACTGACTCGATCGAATGAGTTCAGTTTCATTTCGATTCTTGATAAAACTTGCACATTGCTTTTGCACCCCTAGGTGAGCCCCACACGACTTAAAGATCTTTTTGTGAACATGACTGTTAGTCAAATTGTTGAGTTTATTCAGTAAGGACCGAAGCGATAATTCATTATAGAGCATCGAAGTGTTCCGTAACTTATATATCATTTATGCAATATCGAACTTTAATTTAAATTATATACTAGTTAAAACTTGAGGTAAAAATTTTGTGCTACACATGCTTAAAATCTCTTGATCCGCCACTGATTGGGGTCTGTCCAATTTCATCTTTTATTGTTGTAAGTTTTTTGTTAGTTAATCTATATTCACCCGGCTTTCAACAGCAAAAAAAGAAAAAAGTTTATTACTCCGTAGTACTCATGACAGAAGCATAACACAGCAGCCTTAGTTCATGCAATCTACATTCTATATTATATACTAGAGTTAATTGCATTTTTGGTCCCTGTGGTATAGCCAAATTGCAGATTTGGTCCCTAAAACTTTGAAAGTGCACCAGAGGTCCCCATTTTCAAGTTTTCGTTGCATGTTTAGTCCCTGATCAACATCAAATGACTAAAATACCCTTGTCTTCTTCTTTCCTATTTTCTTTTCAGTCCATCTTTTCAGTTTCTTACATAAATGGTCCTTGTGTAAAATTGTATCTTATAAATACACACATAAATTCTTTCATTCACTGTATCTTATAATCTTTCATTCAAGATATCATTTTTTTTCATACAATCTTTCATTCAAGATATCATTTGAATACCAATATTCATTGTATCTTATAAATACACACATAAAATCACTATTTTAATACCCACTTGAAGGGAAAATATGTTAACCTTTAAAGATTCATTCACAAATCTGTCTTTTTATCCACAAAGTTGCAGACCCCACTAATATTCATTCATAAAAATCCCACTAATAATATGCATCTATATATCAAGGCCATTCAAGGACGGACCTTAATGGAGGCAGGGAGGCCTTTCAAAATTTGCGGACCTAGTGTAAATATTATAGGTTTAGGGGTAATTTAGTTGAGGTTCAAACAAATCTCGATTCTACCCTCCCAAAATACATTCGGCCCTCCAAAAAATGTTCAAGTTAAAAGTCATGAGGCCATTTCATTTGTTGCCGCCACTCACCGTCGCCATCATCACATGTCAATACTCGCGCTAATGCATATAGATCTCATGGAAATGGTGTACAATAATACTAGATGGAGGTCACCGTCCATGAAGACAAAGAAAGCGGATGGAGGTCGCTTCAGAACAAGAGTGATCGATTTTCGTCCCTTATTTACGATCCGAGTGAAATAAGTGTGTGTGTCTTTTGAAGGTGAGATTAGTATGCGTGTTTTTATAGGTGGAATTAGTGTGTTCGTGGTTTGGATTAAAGAAGAAGAAAGAGAAATAAAGTTAGTGTTTTTTCTGTTGGTGTGTTTAATTTGGATTAGGTAGAGCAAATTGTTGATATACTATTGTTGTCCCAAAAGTCTATTAATGTTGACATATTGTGGTGGAGTTGGTGTTCGTCGTGGGTTGCAGTGGTGAATTGATGCATTTTTTTTTTAATGTACCAAAATTTTACACAAGGACCATTTATGTAAGAAACTGAAAAGATGGACTGAAAAGAAAATAGGAAAGAAGAAGACAAGGGTATTTTAGTCATTTGATGTTGAAGGGACTAAACATGCAACGAAAACTTGAAAATGAGGACCTCCGTGCACTTTCAAAGTTTTGGGACCAAATATGCAATTGGCTATACCACAGGACCAAATGCAATTAACTCTATATACTAAAATGCGAGGAGGGTTATCAGAAGACAATGAAGATTAAATCGAAAGCCACAACTTGGAAAACGGTCGCGGGTGTCGTTGAAAATAAGTCATGTAGATTAATTGCTATCTATAGAATTTAGCAAAAATAGTCCTTAGGTTCAGTGGCGTTGCAGAGGTAAGTCTGTAATAAAGAACATTAAATGAAGTTTCACAACTGCAAAAAGCATTCACGAGGTTTAAGTGTCGTTGCAAAATAAGTCCTATAGCATTAATTCTATCTATAGCAATTTGGCAAAAATAATCCCTAAGGTTTATCTGACGTTGCAAAATAAGTCCTGTAGAATTAATTGCTATCTATAGAAACTTGGCAAAATTAGTCCCTAAGGTTTAAATGTCGTCACAAAGTAAGTCCTTTGAAGTCAATCCCGCTGCATCGCGCGGGTTTCCACACTCGTTCAACACTAATTTAATACAGTAAAACAGTTCGTTGTACTTAACTTCGCCAAGAATGGACATGTTATACCTCTTAAGGTTAGTGCTGTGATGTTATTTCACCCAAAAACGACCCACGGCTCCTTTTTCTTATTAGAAACAAATTAATTATTACTCGATTAATGATCACCTCCCATAACCAAGGGATTGCTTAAAAGTTAAAACAAGAGCATTACATACAACTAAACAAAACACTAAAAGGGTGGAAAACAAATTTATTAGAGTCAAAAGCCAGCTACAAATCCAACATCACACGATCATTGAGGTTAGTGGCGGCTACTGTACAATAATTTCACCGCCCATTCCATCCCCATCCCCATTACCATACCCCAGTCCCATCTAAAAATTCATGTTGCTGATGGCCCCTCTATATACATACTAATACTAAGCTACTACATCTTTTTGATCACTCGGTCTTCAGCTGATCACTTGATGAGGATGGAGCTTTTCCATTTTGAAGATACAGACTGTTGGCTACCAAAGAGTCACTCACCAACCCAACGTCAACCTCATCGAAATTGAGCGTCCCTCTCACTTTCCGTGTGCTGCTGAAGACACAAATTAATAGAGTAAATTACAGACTCAAATTTACTGCCAGTTCAGTTATAATCATCCACAAGAAATAAACAGGTTACAGACTCAAATTTACTGCCAGTTCAGTTATAATCATCCACAAGAAATAAACAGGTTTAGAAACGCCAGTCTCAGGACAAAGGGAGTAATAAGCAAGTTAATAATTTATATTAGATATCAATGAAGTGCGTACCCGTTCAAGCGATTGTTGATGGCAGTCAAGTCCTTTGATGGACTCTGGTAAGCATGAGTACTCTCACCAACACACGCATAATAGCTTTTAGATCCATGAGAAATTAAAGCGTCCATCTGGAAACAAAATAAGAAAAACAATTTAATCCAACTCTCATGATGACATGTTTAATATGTTAACGAAAGCCAATCTAACAACAATCCAAACAAACAACACTAGGACTTATATTTTCCCCTTGCCAATTTCATGATTCTAATAATCACATATAATGATTTGTTTCCCATCCATAAGTTAAACCAAGTAAAAAGATATACCTTAGTTGATCGCAGTGGAGAAACGTATACATTGTGTACCGAGGAGACCTTCTTTGGAGACATATCAGGAAGACTAGGGAAAGTTGATACCTTAGGTGGTGAGCCGGGGCATGGACCTAACATGATAGAAAAAGGTTGAAAGAAGCAGGTCAGTCTACAAGTCTAAACGAGTGAAACAAGCAGATAAAGGGTACAAAGTATTTACCTTCATCGTTATTGTTTGCTTCTGGAACCTTGGTAGGGGTGGTTTTAGCAACTCCTGTTGGAGCAAGTTCCACTAACAGTGGCTTAACAGCAGGAATGAATACTTGATTGTAAAACATAATGATGTCAACATGATCTTGCCCTGGCTTCTGTTGCAAAAAACATCAAAAAGATTTAAGTATCATAAACATACAGAAACTTTTTATAGAAGAGATAACTGGATGAGACAGTTAGCATACCCCATTACGCCGAGAAGATGACCTGTCATCAACAAACACTGCACGGAAAACTTGAGGTTTACAATGTGGTTGCTTTCTGTAGTTGTGAATGATTTCTTTAAAGGTTAAGTTCAGTTGGCAAATCTGCAGGTCAAGACAATAAAGATATTTAGAAAAAATCAACTAGCCATCAACTGGTGGCTTCAAGTTCTGTAATGTGTCTAACAACAAACCTTTGCAACTCCGTAGAAACAACACAAGATGATCTGGTCTATATGGCGATTGAAAAATAAAGCAGTCCGCTGACTCAAAATCTGCTGAAAAAACATGTACACCCTTTCTCTTATTTGTTGTGACAACTGCATTCTTTCAACCATCCCATTAATTCTAACAGCAGCTAACTTCACAATCTGTTAAAAAAACCAAGAAATAATCGTGAGCAATATTGCAACATTGAATAGGCAAAATTGCTTCTTGTAAATATTAGTGTCTGGAACCTTGCTAAAGAACAGATTAACAGCTGTCTCTGCACACGTTTCTCCTCTGCCAGAAGGATGTGGCCGTGTAGGGCTGCAGAATGAAAAATACAGTTATTTGTTAATTAGACAACTTGATATATTAAGTAAAATCAATGTTCATAAAAATAAAACATATATCAGTTATTGTACTACCTGGCAAACGCGGACTGCAAAGCAGGTGATAGTAGCTTTGACTTGAGATTATTTATTCCCATGAGACGATCCTTAACTGGTGATGCAAATGAATTTCGTTCAACCAAAACACTTCGATATTCACTGCAAACTCTTTTTGGCGATCGAAGGTCACCATTCTTAGCTGTAAATATATATTTGTTAGATGCATCAATTTTATATCTATAAATGTTAAAAGGTTATGCTAGGAGCATGAAATAAAAGTTTACCTGGTGAGCTGTCACGCTTCTGCAATGAAGGAACTGGTGGCAACCCGCCACAAGACATGTTGGTTTGCATTGCAATTGCATCTAAAGATGGCATGGGGTCAGCCAACAAACCAAGACGGTTAATTTCTGAAGAAAGTGTGGGTCTTGCAACCGTTAAAGAGTTGTACATTGAAGAACCCTTTTCCCACACCATACTTTCCAAAAGCCGTTCTTCTAAGGAATTCAAATGTCTCCTTAACTCTCTTGGAAGAGATTCTTCATGTCTAATGAAACTTTCAATAACCTTACTAAGATCGAAGGCAGTAATTCCGTTCTTTCCAAGACAGCTGGAAACAACATAGTAACCGTCTTATGCGTGGCGAGAACAAGTTCTGCTGAGCATGCAAGCATACACCTGTGAAACCTCTCATTTGTTAACAGCGACGTTAAATTGTTACCATGAAGTATTTGTGATTCTGCTGTACACATTGCTTGCAAGACTCTATAGTATAACTTTAATGCTTCTAATCTACGTTGTTCTGCCCAAACATTATCCATCTGCATATTTGTCATTACATTTCGATCACCAAGACCACTGTTGGGAAAAATGGCCTCCAATATTATGCGAGCCCTTTTGACGACATCAGCAGTCACATCCTTGTCACATGATGACAAGAATCTTTCAAGTTCTGCTGAAGGTTTTGATTGAAGTGGAGAAACGATTGTTCTTAGCCATTTTGCAGTTGTCATTGCAGTGCTAACAGGGCTAGCCATTATCTTTGAAGGAGACCGAAAAGGGGATAGTGGACTTGTGATTGTCTTTGTTGGGGATGCCATCGAGTCTAATTTCCTCTACAGAACATAAAAAGTTAAAAAAATAAGCAAGTGTATTTACAGTTTGACGTTCGAGATATTACTAATATCAGTTATATAGATACCTTTACTCCAGTTATATTCATTGCACCACCAGATAAGCTACTTGAACCAAGCAGGCTATCATCATCATTAATAAACAGTTTTTCATCTAATTCACCTTCTAGAAGTATTGCATCATTGTAATCTTTTTCTAGAATATTCAAGTTGGAAGCCAAAGATGATTCCTCCAGTAAATCTTCAAAATAAGTCAGCCCATCTGCATTTTAGATTAAGTACTTATTTTAGTTAGACAACATCACACAATAAGTAAAACCAGTGATGTAACTAAGCAGTTTTGAAGATAAACCTGCGTTGATATTTTCTAGGTTTCCATTTTTACATTCTGAAGCCAAACAAGGTTTTTTCTTCAGGATTTCTGCCACCACATTATTTGTTTTGACCAATGTTTTTCTCACTTCGTCCTCGGATGTCTCATAGATTTTACAGAGTGATGCAAGTAGGTCCACACTTTTGTCGTCCTTTATAACTGCAAATTATCCATGTTCAGTCATTTTTCAGTAAGAAAAGAAAACAAAATCACACCTTTAAACATATTAATAATAAATAGGTAGATGATGAAAGTGGTTACCAAAGCGCGAAGAGTCATCAGGATTGATGTTTCTGAAGCGAGCTGGCATATGGATGATCAAAATCGCCTGCAAAAGGTTTCAGTAATGTCATTTTGGAATTAGACATTGATGATGCAAGTAAAGAGAAAGCTTTTTAAATGTTTTAGTGCAATTTTACTCACCAGGATTGACACCAATCCATTAGTGCAAGTGACCAAGTCCTTGAAACGGCTAAATGCATGGACTCGAAGAGCCAGAAATAGTAGCCATCCAAAACGATAACAATTTGATAAGTAGTCTGAAGAGTTGACATCAGCTGACTGACCATCCACATTAACACGGCTTGCAATGAAAAACACCCCAAATTGACGTTTATAGTACCTTGTGTCATAAAAATAGAAAATTTTTAAAGATCAGCAAATAAACTTCATTACACAATTACTGAAGCTTTAATATGAGAATCACAGTTTAAGTCAAAAGACATGTTTATTTAATATATCATTTGTGTGTCACAGATGGATCAAATACCTATGAGTGTAATACAACTCAAGACAAAAACTTAAAACACTTATGGACCACAATCATTCTCCCAAAAATCTTGTGATGATTTTATGAAGAAAGATTTACAGATGAATATTAACGAACATGCAATCTCGGGGAGAAAAAAAATTGTTTTGAAGATAACCTAAGCAAAATATTGACATGCCACAACCGTGTATCATAAAACGTTGCATCAAGCCATCAACAATTAAAAACAGCCAACAAAAAGAGAAAGGTACTCACTTGCTTAAAAGACTGAGATGCACAAAATTAGCCTGTAACTCTTTTGCCTGATGAAAGATATAAAATAAAAGAGAGATTAAAACACGTACACAAACTATATAACCAAATAACCACATACAGGCCAATTGCAAAACCGTCATGTAACATAATCTTAGTTATCATTAGTACCTGGAGTCTAGTTTCCCAATCAGAACCATAAAGATTGCTCAAAACAGGACCAGTCTTGACTACAAATTGAGGTAGCTCTTTGAAGAAATCAACATAACTGAGACAAGACAAACAATTTAATCAGCACACGACAATCACGACAATTTACAGCTACAATCACTTCAATCAAAGCAATAACATACTTAAGTTTTGCCACTCTAAGTATTTGGCACAGGTTAAAACCGTTCTCCTTGGTATTAGGAGCTTCATCGCCAGCATCTTTCTGGCTTAATCTTTTCAAAGAGAACAAAAGAAAGCATAAACCAGTAGTGCTCCGCTTCCTCAGGCTGTATAAAGAACAAAACATAAATCTCAATTCTAAAGCAAGATATAAATGCTCCTTTATAACACTTTCAGATAATAAATAACACACTACTTTCTTAGTTCTAAGAAAAGGAAAAATCATAATTAGCATAGCTTTAAGACTACCAATTTTTTTGGAAACTCAATGGTCAATAAACCAAGAGGGTTCGCGGTAACAACAAATACCACTCCTTAGGTAAACATTCCCCAAATTTCAAAGCCACGTCTTTAACAACACAAGACCGCAAAATTCAACCACTAGGCTACCCATATCAAATTAGACCATGATACAGGGATAACCATCTTCAATATTCGCAGTTTCGAAAGATATCTAAAATTAGAACAAAAAACTACAATACAATAGATATTGAAAGTAAAAGCAAGGGCAATACCGTCCCACTTCCGAGAGAAGATGCATTAGTCAAGAAAAGATGTTTGCTTTTATCAAAGAGCTTCATCGCATCCTCTAAATCCTTATCATCCATTGCTAACTTATCCTGTAAACACACCAAACATCAAAATAAAAGTTAAAATCACCCACCAGAAATCAAGTCTCAAACTTTAATACTCACAAAACACAAATTAATACTCCCAGCATCTAAATCAACAACAAAACCACATACAAATTTACCCCAAAATAGAACAAGTCTAAAACTTTATTCACAAAACAAAAAAAACACCCCAATAATCTAATCTGATAACATATATACACCATAAATACATAAATTTTTTACAAAAAAACTCAAAATTATCCCATAAAATATTACCCCCAAAAATCAAGTCTCAAACTTTATTCACAAATCATACAAATTATTTCTTCAAGAATCTAATTCACACACCAAAACAGCATAAACTCATCAAAAAAAACTTAAAAGAAGTCAAATTAACCCTTTAAAAAATGTCAAAAATCCCAAAACAAAGTCTCAAACTTTAATTCACAAATTAACACTGAAAAATCTAACTCGCCTATAACTAAACACATAAAGAATTATATAAAATGTAAGATTTAATAAAATAAAGATAACCTTGCAGAAGCCTGTAAATCTTGCTTCAATAGAATCATCCATCTTAACCCTAGTTCAGCTAAACCCTAATTCCCAAATCAACTAACTGTCAATTAACAGATCCAACTGAAATCAACAAGATTCCAATTAAAAAAATATAAACCCTAATTTTTATATAAAAAAAGAGAAGAGTATTAGTAGCTGCTGCTTTTTGGGTTTTGGGGATCCGGGTGTGAATGTACGGTAGCGCGGGAAAAACAACAAATATGGTATGTTATGTATAGTCATACATACATGTACACCCAATTGGAGCTTGACACGTGTGTTTTGGGTTATTTTTTACCGCCAAAACCGGTGGCTTTTTTTTATGTAAGGCGGGATAGGGTTTGGTATTGTGTTGGTGTGGACCACGGTATCTTTTTTTATTGAGGGGTGATCTGGGCCGTTGATTTGTTTAGATGGTATTTTTTTATTTTTTTGTTTTGGAAAATTATTTTTAGTATTTGTGTAGGTTTGGTATATATCTCATATGAAAATAAATAGAGAAATTTAAAATTTGAGAGCTTGATTGAATTTATGATAAGGAAATTAAAAATGCAAAATATTTTGTTTAAATCTTAAAAGTGGAGTACTTGATAAGCTAAAAATGAAAAGTTGTACTTCATCTTTTTCATTTCAATATACCTTGTTCATGTTTTGAAATATCGTTATTTTAAATTAATTATCTATTTTAGAAGTAAAATTACATAATTGAATTTTTTCTTAAAATATCCTAATACATTTTAATTATACTGTAATGTTATAGCACTTTAGTTATTTTTTTTTCAATTTAGTTAGCTGTTACAATTGTAGCAATTTCTCAAATATCTCCGTACTCTCCACAAACATCATGCTGATCGGTCAAGAATATCTCTTGGTTAAATAAGTATTTGGTCAATCAAACTTCTATCCAAAAGCCAAAGAAACATACGTTATTTATTTTTATTTTTTTTTTAACAGAGATAACATTTCACTCACCATGAATGGAGTAATTTGAGCATAAAGTTCATCGAGCATAATAAGAAAATCGAAACCGACTTGCCAAACAAAATCTGTGAGTAACAAGTTAAGTAAAAGCAAGGCATCACCATAATGGTTGTGACAGACTACATGACACCATACAAGTGGGGAATCACCAAGGTGAGCTTTTGGTGATACAACCATATAAAGATGTAAACAAAAGTCATAAAATCATAAAACATACATAGAAGATAAAGCGAGCGTCCCAAGGAGCGGACCTAAACCAAACAGATCTAAAGTCAAAATCCAAGGCGCAACAAGGCATCGATGACGAACCACAATAGATCCGGCGAAGAGACCGGATGGTAACGGATCTGAGCAGAAGACAGCGGTGGCGGCAGCGACTCTAGCGGCATGGCGAAGATGGGAGATGACGGATCATGAGTAAGGGTTTTATTGTGAGAAAAAATACAAGAAAAGATGGGAGAAGGAGGTCAGACGGCTACCAAACCAAACCATGGGAGAAATATGAGATTTGTTTGGTAAGGGTTAGGGTGGATTGGGTTTACTTTTAGAGAGAGGTTGGAGATAAGTTAGAGAAGATGAGCTAATTATAACATACGTTAATTGTGTGGGCTACTTGTTTTACCCAAAAAGAATGTACGGAGTCAAAATTTCTCACTGGTTTAAATATTTGGGAGAAGTTTCCTAAATATTTTACCATACCTTTGTTGGATCACTGCACAACATGCACTTATAAAAAACTAGCTAAAAGACCCGTGAAATTCACGGGTATTTTAAAGAGATGTCACAAAAATATACAATAACTTGCATATTACGCAGTTAGGCGTTAGAAAAAACTCACGTCATTATACGCAATAGTATGTAAAATAGAACATTGGGTACTGATGAAACATACGTGCTTTACCAAACAAAATAGTAAAATAACCGGAAAAAAAAGCTTCACAAGAACGTATTTTAGTTTTTGTTTCTGATAAACTCATTTTTATTCTGGGGATATATCAATACATCAATCCAATATAGACTTCATCCAGTCCGTTGTCTATTCATAACAATTGTTAGATCACCAACCTTCATAATATGACATAATCCCCTTGTAAAGTTCAAGTCATCTTTCCATTTTACACATATCTTTCATTTTGCGTTATTTACTGAAATGCATCATGTGTTCCGTAACACATGAGTCTCCATTCATAACTCCATGTACATCATATCTGTGTCCCTAAGCATTAGTATCCTATCAGCAATCTGTATATATGGTCTTTGTTATACATTAATCATTTAATCTTCAAGTAAAAAAGTTATATTTTATTAAACTCAAAATCATCTCAAGTTATATGAAAAAAATTTGCGTTTACTTTTTAAATCTTTTGTACCGAAAGTGATTCTAAGGCATATCAAACAACCTTGGCGAGTTAGTGCAAGATCGAGTGTCAAGGCCACAAAGAAAAGATGAAAGATTGACAAATTGTCGTAGGTTGTAGTTGGACCTAATTCCGCTTTTAGAGATTATAAGTGGGTTCAAAGGAATTTTCAACTTGGTGATGAAATAATTTACATCATTTTATAAACATGAAATGATAATCATCATAAGCCTTAAATAACCAAATTACAAACAAACAAAATCAACTAACCTTCAAATATTAGTATATCACAAACATAGTTTATGATGCATGGGAAGTCTTTGAAACAGATGGGAAGTCTTTGAAACAGTTGCGATGTTTCCATAAGACATAAGTATAGTACTAATTGAAACTGTTTCGAGTTACATATATACGAAAACTCGACTAAATATATATACACGGAAGCATTTCCCTTAAACCAAAACCACTTTATACTGTTGTAGGGCTTTCTTTAAAATTATTGTGACTCACATACATGATTCAAAATAGTCAAACACCTTAATGAAATCTACCATGGCATACTTTTTAGAAAATCATTGACGTTCTACTTGATACAAACTTTTTATATCCTAATCTTCGATAATAGAGTGTCCAGTTTGTGGAAAACTAGAAGGGGGGGTTGAATAGTTTTGCCGAGTTTACATTAGTTTCAAAAACTTTAGATTCGTTAATATGTGACATCTTATGGATGTAGAGAAAGTATAGATCTAATGATAAAGCAAGTAAATAAAGTAAAGCGAAGGAAAGAAAAGACACAACCGATGTATAGTGGTTCGGCTACAAGGACACCTTCCTTGCCTACTCCACTCCCGAGTCACCTACTCGAGAGTTCAAGCACTATGTCAACAAACTCCTTCACTTGGCGGAGAAGCCTCCACAGCGTTGCTTACACTTTTCCGGTACAAAGATAGATACCGAGTCCGTAACACGGTGGACCAAACCAACACGACTATTACACAACAAATATGTGAAATATCAAATACAAGATCTTCGCTCTGAAATCTTGCGGGTGACAAATCAATCAAGGACCCTTGCTTGGATGACTTGTAGAATGCTCGTGATCTCGCCTTAGAGAAGGACCTATATGAGGATCACAATAGAAAGAAAGAAGAACAACTCTCTAGATCAAGTGATCTATATGTTATAAGAGAATGAGAGTGTATGAGAGATTTAGTAAGAAGAGAGGTGAGTTAGAATGAAGAAATGACTCTATTTATAGGCAAAATTCTTCATTGTTCCCGGATCTCACGGATCCCTTCCACTGGGATCCGTCTAGTGTAAACCTAGGGATCCGTGGGCGCTCCTCTTGCCCATGGGTTTTTGGTTATGGGTCATGGGTTATGGGTTGGTCCATGGGTTTTCTTTAGATTCAATGTATCTAAGTATACATTGCATCTAGTCTACTTGGTATGGGTTAAGATCCATGGGTTATGGTCCATGGGTTATGGTTTTACCCATCCTAATAAACTATTACAACAAATGCTTAATTACTACATTTTGTATTTAAATGACTATATGTAAATGCTTTACAAAATAACATGTATCCTTATAATTATACTTAAGACAACATTATATTTGTTATCAACAAAACACAAAGAGATCGCAAAATATTAATAAGCGTTTTACGGTTTATTTGTATTAACAATCTCCCTTTTGTTGATGACAAAACATAATGTTATGATGAGTAAAACTTAAGAATATATGTAAGTTTTGAAAGCCCCTAAGTTTTACTTCTTCTCCCCCCTTTTTGTCGAAACAAAAAGTTAACCCTAAGAAATAAACAATAAAATGTGGAAAAAGTAGTCCACGTATTTCTTACTCCCCCTTGACGGTAGCTCCCCCTAGCTTGGGGCGTCAAGTGAAGAAAAATAAAAATCCTACAAGAATAAAGGTTAGTAACATGCTTAAATAATCTTGTGTTCGTCGTGAATCAAGGTTGGGAGCCAAGGTATGTAAACAAGGCCTTGTAATAAAACAATAAATTGTAGTGGTATTTATGCCACTTACAAGCATGTAAAAATAAGAACAAGACTTGTTCTTGAAAATGACAAAAAAAAATACTAAAATTAGAAAATAGTAGTAGTGATTCCTTCCATGCTTGCATAAGGTTATGGATGGAGGTTTTGATGAGTAATGGTATTGATGCGATCAAGGATGAGGTTAAGTATGAAACGCATTTCTTCCCTAATTTCTATTGCAATTTCCCTAGTGGATTGGCAATGTTCACAATGTAAATGATGTGGGTAATGAGTGCGGAAGTTTTCCGGGTTGTTTTGATGTGAGTTATGCGAAAGATGTGGTGGAAAAATAGTAAAATATGGACCAACATCCGGACTGTTTGTAAATGGTGGTGGAAAAGAACCTAGACGTTCTTGTAATGTGATGGGAGCTAATGGTGGTGATGTTTCAAGATCTTGAAAAATAGTATTTGGAGATGTGGGAGGTGCTATAAAGGAAGCATCTTGTGGTGAGTTGTTTGTTGAGGAAGAACCATTTGAGGTTGGTTTTGCTAAGCAACAAGATCGGATACTAATCCGTGCGGATATCCTAGAGTTTGATTGTGGTATTTTGGATGGAGGTAGGACAAAGGTTTGGGTATCATGAAGATGATTGTTTGTATTAGGTGATTCATCTAAAG
This sequence comes from Chrysanthemum lavandulifolium, assembly GCA_022545495.1. Lineage (NCBI taxonomy): Eukaryota > Viridiplantae > Streptophyta > Magnoliopsida > Asterales > Asteraceae > Chrysanthemum > Chrysanthemum lavandulifolium. The sequence continues at coordinate 62,006,053 of CM040246.1, forward strand.
GGTTTGTGGAGGACATGGTGTATTGTGTTTGTGAGGATGAGATGGATTATGCAAGCATTTTGGGAGTTCTATATAGAAAAACAAAGCATTGTAATGAATGCTTGACTCAAAATGTGGATTAAAATCTAATGATTAGATATGAATTTAAGGCATGTGATCATGAGAACACAAGCATTAAAGAACATACTCCAAAAATAAAACTAATGTGGATTTTTCATCCAAAGTGAGAATAATATAAGGTAAAACGACACATCTCACGGATCCCACGGATCCTTCCTTTGAGGATCCGTCCGGCATGAAGAAGGCCGGGATCCGTGGGTGCAGTGATTCAGCAAAGACAAAATTTTCCTTTTGGAAATATTTTTGCCTATTGTGTGCCTATATGCAAACTATTTGGAGTTGCGGTTATCTCGACCTCTAAAAAGAAAGAAAAAAATAAACTAGAAGTAGAAAAAGCATCCTATTGAGATAACCCGAAAACACATATTTAGTACATAAGTCGTAATTTAGTGTTATCAATGCTCCTAATTCATTGATGCTTAAATGAATGTGCCGAAAACACATATTAGTTATGTGTCCCTTTAGCATTCAAAAGACATGAGATGCAATGAAAAGCGGGTTTTACTTTGTATTAATAATGAAAAGCGATTTGTCCTAGACGTGAGAAATTGCTTTTGTGAAATTGATACGGGAATGTATCATTCTTTTAGAAAAACATTTTGAAAAGAGATTTTCTTTGAAAATGTATATGTAGTTATGTGTTTGCAACCAAAAATAAATAAAAAGGCTATAAGTGAAAAACTTATCTTGGGTTTTGAAAATTCCCGTATTGTTTGTGAGTTGTGCGTGAAATAGAGATCCTAGACTCGAAAGAAGAAGGCTAGTGTTTACATACCTTGTAGAGTCAAATAAGTTACGACGTTTGTTCCATTAGACCAAGACCAAGGCAAGTAGGTTGAATTGTTCCGTTTCAACGGTTTGGTGAGACGTCGGCTATGTTGTCTTCGGATGCTACCTTCTCAATAGAAATGTTCCCCTTTTAAACATTGTCTCTTAAGAAGTGGTGATGAATCTCTATATGTTTTGTACGAGAATGCAATACCGGATTCTTGCTTAAGTCGATGGCACCTTTGTTGTCACATAGAATGGCTATGTCGCTTAGATGAATGTTGTAGTCTACTAACGCTTGTTTCATCCATAGTGGTTGTTGGCATGCTTTACCGGTGGAGACGTACTCGGCTTCGGTTGTTGATATTGCTAGTGCCGCTTTTTTCTTAGAAAACCAAGGCGTTAAACAACATCCATGAAAGTACACACCCTACTTGTACTTTTTCTATCAACGTAATCACCGCATGGTCGAATCGCATATACAATTGTTTCTACTCCCGTGCCTTAGGATACCATAATCCTAATTGTGTTGTACCCTTAATGTATCTAAATATCCTTTTACGGCTTCTATGTGTGATGTTTTAGGGTCTTCTTGAAATCTAGCACATAAGCAAACACTAAACATGATATCAAGCCTACTTGCTGTGAGGTAGAAGACTACCTATCATGCCACGATATTTAGTATTATCTACGGATTCGCCGTCTTCATCTTTTGTGAGTTTGGTGTCGGATGACATAGGTGTCCTAATTGGTTTCGACTCTTCTAGACCGAATTTCTTTAACATCTCCTTTATGTATTTAGATTGATTAAAGAAGATACCATCTTCTACTTGTTTAATTTGTAGACCAAGAAAGAAACTAAGTGTGGAAAACTAGAAGGGGGGGTTGAATAGTTTTACCAATTTAAAACTTCCTTTTAAATATTTAGATCGACTTATGTCAATCTATTTGGTTGTTTATGTTGGACGTTGATAGATAGATATATAAACATATAATGAAAGATAAAGAGTAAGAAGCACATCACCACGACACAAGTTATTTATAGTGGTTCGGCTACAAGGACACCTTCCTTGCCCTACTCCACTCCCGAGTCACCTACTCGAGAGTTCGTAAGCACTACACCAATTCCTTATGGCGGAGAAGCCTTCACAACGTCGCTTAACCTTTTTCCGGTACAAAGCTAAATACCGAGTTCTTTCACACCAAGGCGAACCACACCTAACACAACGTCGCCTACCCTTTATACGGTGCTAGGCTAACCACCGAGTTCTTTCACACCTTAGGAGAACTAATCCTATCACAACGTCGCCTACCCTTTATTAGGTACTAGGCTAAGCACCTAGTTCCATTATGGAGGAACTACTACCCTTCACTACACAACACCTATTTTCAAGGAGATCTACTCCTTGTTACAACACCATCAAGGATATCACCATCCTTGTGAATAAATAAACACTTATATGTATAACGATGCACCTCATCGATTATACGAGCTAAGCATTCTTCCCAAATGCTACTTGATTTGATTCTTCGGCATCCTTCACTAATGCCTTTGACACAACGCTTGGCATCCTTCACTAATACCTTCGTCTTGACTCCTTAAGCATTCTTCACTAATGCTTTTACGCAGATGATCAACATCTTTCACTAATGCTTTCATCTTGACACTTTCAGAATTCTTCACTAATGCCTTCAACCCAACATCTATGGAGAAAGGAAGAACTATCAACAAGAGAACCTTCGTTGTCTTGATGATGACGAAGCATGGCAACTCATGGACTTGAGCTTTGACGTCTTCAAGATGTGGTGATCTTTCCTCTAATAGGAATCTACAAGATCACACAAAACAAAAGAGAAAAGCTACATAGATCTCTTGGATCCGAGGTTAGAGGTTAGAATACTTGGGGAAGTATGTGTAAAGGGATGAATAGAAAGGAAGAAATGACTCTCTATTTATAGAGGACATTCACTCTTGTATCCCGGATCCCACGGATCCCTTCCACTTGGGATCCGCTAGCACAAAGCCAGGGATCCGTAGTCCGCTCCTCTTTGCCCATGGGTATTTTGGGTTATGGGTCATGGGTCATGGGTTATGGGTTGATCCATGGTTTTCAATCTAGATACAATGTACCTTAAGGATACATTGAACTTGTGTAAGTGGTATATACAAAACCATGGGTTATGGGTCAAAAATCATTTGCTAGTTTTTATCTTTTTAGTATATACTTACTTTTACCCATTTTAGTATATACTTGTTTTTACCCATTTTAGTGTACTTAATATAAGTATGTATTAACCCAATATGTAAACACTAGTTGTTGTACATATGTATCTAACTCATAGAGTTACTTAAACTTGTTAAGCCAATATGTAAACACTAGTTGTTGTACATGTGTATCTAAAATATAGAATCACTTAATCTTGTTATAGTGTTTTATGTGAAAACGTAAGTGTGTTATAAAACTATTAGTTCAAACCATTTACGTATTTTATTTGTTTAGTTAATATGATTTTACTTTTGTTATCGACAAAACATTAGAAGATCGTAAAATATAAATAAACGTTTTTACGGCTTATTTGTATTAACAATCTCCCCTTTTGTTGATGACAAAACATAAAATTATTTTAAGGAAAAGCTAAAATTAGTAAACATTTGAATTTGTAGTTTTACTTTCTTCTCCCCTTTTGTCGAAACAAAAATGTTTGAAGAAACTAACACAATTTTATAAGAAAAATCTTAAAAGATGTAATGAGAGCAAGTGGCGGAATGGTAATCGTCTTAACTCCCCTCGACGAGTCCATCCCTTTGAAAAAAAAGGCGTCAAGGGCATAACGTAAAATAAGCTACTTGTGTTTGCAATTAATTTTGCAAATGGTTCGTCTAAGTGATGAAAAGGTGCTCCCTCGAATATTGCAAAGTTGCAATGGGGTATCATGAAGTGTAATCCAAAATGGATTAAATTGCAAATGATTTTGCAATATTGTTTGACACTAAGCTCCCCTAGATTTTTGTAATGTCAAAAACTTCATGTGTTATTTTGAAAATCTACAAAGTAAAGGTTAGAAAAACAAGAGTATACTGCATAATTTCCTGCAAAAGAGACTCAAGTTAGTAGAAATTTGTGCTTACGTACCACGGATCCCACGGTTCCCTTCAAGGAGGATCCGTCTAGTTACTGAGGAAGGGATCCGGCTATCTGTTCCGGTTTCTTCAAGGTGAAGAAATGTCAAGGAGTGCATCTTGAGGAAATGAGATAAAAGTACAATATAACAAGCACAACACACATAATAGTCATGGCATAAAAGTATTCATTCAATAAAACAAAGAGATACACAATCAAATCTCTAAAAACTAAGAGAATGAATAAGCCAAATAGATGCTATTAAGGTTAATAAGTTACTCCAAACTTAAGATTTGACTAAAAAGCTTAATTATTAAAAGATGTCCTAAACGTTCTAGGTTTGAGCTTATGACTATTATGGTTATTGAGGTTTAGGCTTGTTAACCTCTTTGAAACGTTCGAGGAGGTGATGAAACATGAAACGATGCTCTTCGCGTAATTCATGTATCAACCTTTCAACGTGTTTACAATGATAGCAATCCTTGTTATGGTTTTGAATTTCTTGAAGTGAAAGTTCAAGTGAAGTGGGTTGAGGTTCTTTAAATAAAGGAGGATTTGGTTGAGACTCATTTAGTGGTGGCTCTATAATGCTTGTGGTTAGAGGTAAAGAGACATCAACTTCCATTTGGTCAAGTGGTTGCTTTTGATATCTTCTCATAATCCAAAATGGACTATTGGGAGGGATGATAGAGTTTGCTTTTGGATCAAATGTTGATTCAACATTTTGATTTTGTGGCTCAATCTTTTCATGTGAATTGGATGGTAATGGTGACAGATGAGATGGCCAAGAGGGTAAGTCTTCTACATTGTGAGAGTGTGAGAATGATTGTGAAGTATCTATAGGTGCTAATGATGTTGGTTGAGTTGTGGGGGGTTTGTTTGCTATGGTAGAATTTGGTGAAGATATCCTAGAGGGAATCTTATTCTTGGGGATTAGTTTGATTGGTTTCCTTGATGTGGGAGAAATCCTAGCATTGGTGGACTTAACCGGAGATGATTCGGTTGAAGAAACTTCATGTATGATTCTAGCAAGTTTCTTGGGTGGTTCTTGGGTGGATGAATAAGCACTAGGAGCCTTTCATATTGAAATGACTAAGGAAATGGTTGCAATTGTTGATATTTGTGTGAGATGACTAAGATGTTTCTAGGCAATGTGGTTTATAAAGAGAGGATCTTGGCAATTAGTATTTAAGACTTAATCCACTAATGTTCTTGGAAATGTGATGATTGACATGCACAAGGTTGAAATTCGAGTTTCATCGATCTAGGAACTCATTTAAGATGAGATGGAGTGTTTGGGTTAGCAATGTTAGACATATCGTCACCGGATCCCACGGTTCCCTCCTTGGAGGATCCGTCTAGGCTATTCCTAGGGATCCGCTCTCGTGATTATGATGATTTGAAATGGGGTTTTAGAAGCTAAAGCCTATCTTGTTTTGGGTGTTTCAGCTCTCTAAGTGCTTTAGGAAGAGAGGTACTTAAATGATCATGAGTAATAAGTGTTTGTGCACATGATTGCTTTTATGGAAGAAGGAAGGACATGATAACTACCAATGGATGTCCAAGGATGACACTAGGAGTTATGAGGGTGACAAGTCATAATAAATGATCCTAGTGATCGGGTTTTAGCTTGAGGTGATATTAAGAAAATTCTTAAAATTTCAAGAATTGAAAACTAATTTTTGTCTTACCTTGAGATATAGAAGACTAAAAGCAATTTCCTAAAATTGTTTAGCTTGCTTTCCTAAGTGTTTTGAGAGATGATACTTATTTTGTGAGTAGTTGAAGCGGAAGTATGGTTAGTATTAGATGTGATGATAGAATCGGACTAAGGTCGTAAGTAAGCCTTTAGTGAGTCTAAGCCTTTCTCATCCGAGCGTGGACTTAGTTGGGTTCTAAAACACATGCTAAGTTAATGTGATATTATCTAGAAAGCGGTTTAATGTCTTTGAATCTTGCATTGTTGATCGATGTCACGGATCCCACGGTTCCTTCAAGAGAAGGATCCGCTAGGCTAATCCTAGGGATCCGGCATCTGCAGATCGAGAATCAACACGAACCAAAAATGATGTGCGATTTTGTACACTATTAAATCTATGAAACAAGCAATTTAGAAACAAGCAAGCCATCATATAGCACCGAAACAATATCCAAAATTCCATAAGCCAACAATGCTAAAATAAATCATTCAAACATAAGATAAAAATTAAACACATTCCTATTGTCTCTTTCGTCAATTCTTCCTCTTTCTTTTTGGCTTAGTGAGATTGTGGCGAGGTTTTGAATCATGCCTCTTATTTGTTTGTATTCGCGGTCTCATTTGGAATGGTTGGAAGTTGTTCGTGGTATTCAAGAATGTCCAATTTGATGTTGGATACGGGGTCGATGTCCTCCTCATCTTCTTCTTCCTCTTCTCCGGCCGAGGAGTCCGAGAGGGCTTCGGGTTTCTCTCCATTGACCATGAACCGTTTAGATGGTTGTTTGGTAAGGGGTACCATGACGTGATCGGAAAGGTAATGGTAAATCGTTGATAGGGGATGGTTGCGATGCACTAACGCATTTACAAAGTCGTGTTAGGAGCATACCATATGGGAGTACCATGTTGGAAGCTTTGAATACCCCAACCATTCTCCTTACCATGTAATAGGCAAGATTAAATGGCCTTTGGTGGATAAGACAATAGATCATTTGCACAAGGCATGCGTTTGGATGATCTTTGTTTCCAACTAGGCTAATGATGTTTTCTCTAAGGATTTCTTCCCATTTTCTAAACATGGGATGCATTTCAAAAGTTCCATTTAAAGGGATTACGGTGAATTAGCTTTTGTTACGATCGTACGGGATTGGTCGGTCCTAATCTTAAAGATAGTATCGCGAATGGTTTCGGGATTGTCGAGAGGAGTGTTGTAAAGAGGCTTAGGATCAAGTGCAAGGTTTTGAGCGTTAATTGCCCAATCTTGAGTACATACAAATTCCTTCACAAGGAATGCGAAGAATTTGAGCAAAAGTGTTGAGAGGAAGAGTAAAGTTTTGTGTGTTGATGATAAAGGCGATTGAGATGCTATTATCGGTGTTTCTAATGATCCTAAAGCTTTGTAAAACTCAAAATGAAGACCGGACAAATTTGTTCATCAATGTCAAGAAGACAATCAAAGTTGATTGTCGAAAAACTTGACGAGTGTCGGTATTTTCAAGGAAGCATTCCTTGACTACACGACCTTCGTGAATAAGTCGTTTTGTGAGGTTTTTGAAAATTTTACGGTTAGTTTTGGTCAGACCCCTTTTACGATAGTAGTGAGTAAGATAGTGGACGGTGTCATGATGATCTTGTTGAGTGGCTTTGGGCATGGTTGGTCCTAGAAATACAAATTTTCCAATTAGGTAAAATTAGTTGGAAGTGGGTTTATGGTTTTGGTTTGTATTAACAATGTTGTGATCACAATGTGATTTAGTTAAAAGCCCTTTTCACGATTAATTTGAAAACCCTAATTAAATTAATTTGATTAAAACTTAAGGAACCATAAACCCTAGAATGAAGATGATGAAAATTAGAACAAGTTAATGTAATTACTTACAATGGTGTTCTAGGAAGAAATGCTTTGAGGTTATGAAAGCCAATGAGGATGGATGTAGAAGCTTGGTCGTTTTGTGTTATGAGAATAGAGGAAAAGATCGGTCTTGATTTTTGAAAGCGTATGGTGAGTTACATTCCACGGTTCCCGGATCCTTTGTATTTGGGATCCGCTAGTACAACTAGAGGATCCGCTATTAAGAACATAAAAATTTTTTGACAATCTTTTGTATTATGCTTACGGAATAACTTCAAAAAATAGTTCGGAGGTTTTAGATGACGATTGTTTTGAATGACGGCTTTTGATGAATCTCATATCGAGGATGTGATGATGGCGTTAAAAAATTATTCCTATGACGAGAAAGGTGGAAGAGTGACGAAAGAGACTTCTAACGCTCTTAGTGTTATAATAATCAAAGTAGTATTTGTGAAAGAAAAAAATAATAGAACTCAAGTATCCTATCTAATAAAAAGTAGAACATACCTTTATGCTCCTTGATTTGGTATAAAACCAAAGATACTTCATGAGCTTTTAAAGTAATCCTTTGTACTTGATGTACTTAAGTTGTGATTACTTTAAGAATCCTTCCTGAATGTTGACCTCATCTTTGAGTGAAGATTTTGGAGAATTCTAGCATGAAAATTACTCGAGAACGGAATATTGTTAGAATCATCTATCAATGTCCAACAAAATGTTTTAACGAAAATATGATAAAAAATCCTTCTTTGTAGTTTTCAAACATACATGGATCGTATCAAGTTTTTAAAGTACAACATACTCTAAGAAACTTGGTTCTGAAGCTCGATGCCAATTGTGGAAAACTAGAAGGGGGTTGAATAGTTTTACCAATTTAAAACTTCTTTTAAATATTTAGATCGACTTATGTCAATCTATTTGGTTGTTTATGTTGGACGTTGATAGATAGATATATAAACATATAATGAAAGATAAAGAGTAAGAAGCACATCACCACGACACAAGTTATTTATAGTGGTTCGGCTACAAGGACACCTTCCTTGCCTACTCCACTCCCGAGTCACCTACTCGAGAGTTCGTAAGCACTACACCAACTCCTTATGGCGGAGAAGCCTTCTGGCGTCGCTTAACCTTTTTCCGGTACAAAGCTAAATACCGAGTTCTTTCACACCAAGGCGAACCACACCTAACACAACGTCGCCTACCCTTTATACGGTGCTAGGCTAACCACCGAGTTCTTTCACACCTTAGGAGAACTAATCCTATCACAACGTCGCCTACCCTTTATTAGGTACTAGGCTAAGCACCTAGTTCCATTATGGAGGAACTACTACCCTTCACTACACAACACCTATTTTCAAGGAGATCTACTCCTTGTTACAACACCATCAAGGATATCACCATCCTTGTGAATAAATAAACACTTATATGTATAACGATGCACCTCATCGATTATACGACCTAAGCATTCTTCCCAAATGCTACTTGATTTGATTCTTCGGCATCCTTCACTAATGCCTTTGACACAACGCTTGGCATCCTTCACTAATACCTTCGTCTTGACTCCTTAAGCATTCTTCACTAATGCTTTGACGCAGATGATCAACATCTTTCACTAATGCTTTCATCTTGACACTTTCGGCATTCTTCACTAATGCCTTCAACCCAACATCTATGGAGAAAGGAAGAACTATCAACAAGAGAACCTTCGTTGTCTTGATGATGACGAAGCATGGCAACTCATGGACTTGAGCTTTGCGTCTTCAAGATGTGGTGATCTTTCCTCTAATAGGAATCTACAAGATCACACAAAACAAAAGAGAAAAGCTACATAGATCTCTTGGATCCGAGGTTAGAGGTTAGAATACTTGGGGAAGTATGTGTAAAGGGATGAATAGAAAGGAAGAAATGGCTCTCATTTATAGAGGAAATTCACTCTTGTATCCCGGATCCCACGGATCCTTCCACTGGGATCCGGCTAGCACAAAGCCGAGGATCCGTAGTCCGCTCCTCTTTGCCCATGGGTTTTTTGGGTTATGGGTCATGGGTCATGGGTTGATCCATGGTTTTCAATCTAGATACAATGTACCTTAAGGATACATTGAACTTGTGTAAGTGGTATATACAAAACCATGGGTTATGGGTCAAAAATCATTTGCTAGTTTTTATCTTTTTAGTATATACTTACTTTTACCCATTTTAGTATATACTTGTTTTTACCCATTTTAGTGTACTTAATATAAGTATGTATTAACCCAATATGTAAACACTAGTTGTTGTACATATGTATCTAACTCATAGAGTTACTTAAACTTATTAAGCCAATATGTAAACACTAGTTGCTGTACATGTGTATCTAAAATATAGAATCACTTAATCTTGTTATAGTGTTTTATGTGAAAACGTAAGTGTGTTATAAAACTATTAGTTCAAACCATTTACGTATTTTATTTGTTTCGTTAATATGATTTTACTTTTGTTATCGACAAAACATTAGAAGATCGTAAAATATAAATAAACGTTTTTACGGCTTATTTGTATTAACACTAAGTTCTCCCATCATACTCATCTCGAACTCGTCATGCATGATTTTAGAGAAATCATCACACATGTCTTGACAAGTGGATCCGAATATAATATCATCTACATATATTTGTACTATAATTATATGTGACTATCTTTCTTAGTAAAAGTGTGTTCTCAACTAACCCCATGGTATAGTTGTGTTTAATTAAAATGACTTGAGTCTATCATACCAAGCTTTTGGAGCTTGTTTAAGACCGTAAAGGGCTTTCTTTAATTTATATACATGTTTGGGTTTTCAAAATCGATGAAGCCGGAGGTTGAGCTACGATACTTCTTCATTAATGAAACCATTTAGAAAAGCGCTTTTGACATCCATTTGATAAAGCCTTAGATCATTAGCACAAGCATCGCAACAAGTATTCTTATAGACTCTAATCTAGCCACGAGGGCATAGGTCTCATCAAAGTCTATTCCTTCTTGTTGGTTATACCTTGGGCAACGAGTCTAGCCTTGTTCCTGACACTACTCCGTTTGCATCTAATTTGTTTTTATAAACCCATTTGGTTCCTATTATGGTTTGATTACTAGGTGGAAGGACAAGCGTCCAAACATCATTAGAGACGAGTTGATTTAGTTCTTCTTGCATAGCCATTACCCAACTCTCATCTTTTATGGCTTCTTGTGTATTCCTAGGTTCTATGGCTGAAACGAAACAAAACAAGCTACTTTGGTTTTGAACTTGAGACCTTAATGTTCGTTCGTTTAGCTTTCCTATGACTTTATCTACGGGGTGATCTTTGGACTCTTTAATGTTTATGATTTCATTATTTAAAGGTTCTTCTTCTTCATTTATCTTTTTCTTTATTACTATAGCATCACTTTCTATGATCTCGTCATCGACAAGAGGTGGAGAGGGTTTGGGTGGACTTTCATCAAATTTTATATTTAATGACTCTTCTACCTTCATTGTTTCTTTGCTTAATATGACGTACGCTTTGCTATTTGGCGAATAACCTAAAAAGATACCTTCGGTTGATTTAGGATCAAATTTTGTAAGGTAATCATTAGTGTTAAGAATAAAACATTTGCTTCCAAAGACTCTAAGGTGATTTAACGTAGGCCTTTTGCCTCGGAGTAACTCATATGGAGTTTTACCTAAGATTGGTCTTATTAATACTCGATTGAGTATATACGTTGAAGTATCAACAAACATTACACCAAAACTTTTGAGGTATGGATTGTTCATTAAGCATGGTTCGACTCATTTCTTGAAGGGTTCTATTCTTTCTTTCTACTACCCCATTCGATTGTGGAGTGCGTGGGCCAGAAGTTGTGAGTAATACCATTAGCGTCACAAAAGGCTCCAAATTGCACTTCATTATCGAATTCCTACCATGATCCGTCTAATGGATACTATAGGACTTTCTAGTTGTCTTTGGATCTTTTTGCTTAATATTTCAAAATAATTGAAGGTTTCCGTTTTGTTCTTTAAAAATTTTGTCCATGTATACCTAGAGTAGTCATCCACTATTACCAAAGTGTAGTAGTTGCCTCCATAACTTTGGATAGCGGATGGACCAAATAGATCCATATGTAGTAGTTCTAGATACCTAGTTGTGGACACCATGTTTTTAGCTTTATGACTTGAATGATCTTGTTTTCATACATTACAAGCATCACAAAAATGATGGTCATATTTTAACTTAGGTAGATCTCTTACTAGATCTTTGGATGATAGCGATTGAAGAAGTCGCATGTTGGCGTAACCCAATCTTCGATGCCATAAGGTCGAAGTATCATCCATAGAGGTAAGACATAGTTTGTCTTTGGGTTCATTACCAATTTTAATGACATAGACTCCATGTTTCCTAATTCCTCTTCCTATGGTTATGCCATTTTAAGTATCTTACTACGGTTTGGTAAATAGTACATTGCACTTTTTATCACATATTTGTCCTATACTTAAGAGGTTAAAGTTTAGGTTTTCTACGTTACACACATCGTTAATGGTTAGAGATTTGTTAGAAATCGTACCTTTACCGATGATTCTACTTTTGCTATTTCCAAACACCACATTACCTCCATTTACGGATTTATATGTGGAGAATAGATCCCTATTGCCGGCCATGTGCCTCGTGCACCCGCTATCCTTGACCCATTCATCGGGGTCTAGATCGACCTTTAAGCACACCTAAAACAATAGTAAACTCAAAAGTTTGGTCCCCATTTGTTCATGGGTCCATTAGTGTTAAACATTTCATTCATGTTAGACATGTATGGATAAGATGAATATGCATTCCATGGAGCAAAGTTTTGAAAAGGAAAACCGTTTTGCATATTTGGGTTCCATCCCATTTGATGGTTACTTCTTGGATAAACGTTATTAAGTCTCCTAAATGAATTAGGTTTTGGAAAAGATGGAGCTTTGTTTCTTGCAAAAGTAGGATTATATTTTGGAGGTGGTTGTCTAGTGGTGACGTGAGTTGGTTTCTTCTTATTAACGATAACAAAATCGGTTCTAGATGAAGGCGCTACGTTATTACTACTATTTGCTACACAGATCCACGGATCCCTCGTACGTACACTAGCGGTTCCCTTTTGGGGATCCGTGGGATCCGCCACAACAATGGTCGGTTTTCTAGCGCTTTAACAAATTTTGTTTCTTTACTTTCACTAGTTGATGGATCAAGTTGTTGAATACCTAAGCCTTTTAGGTTGTTACCGGTTTTAACACCATCTAGTATTGTATCTAAGGTGTTCGTACTCATTCTATAAATTTTAGAATCTAGATGATCGACTAGTGTTTGAAGTTGAGCATAAGTTCACATTCACCACTTGCTATTTTACCTTTTCTAAACGTTTTAGTTTTGCTTTTAACTCTATGACTTCTTTATCTAAGCGTTGGTTTTGACTCTTTAAAGGCTTATTTTTGTTAATTAGTTTTAAGCTAATGTTGCATAGTTTGTCATATTCATTATGCAAAGAGTCATCATCAAGTGATGAACTACTATAGTATTCGTGACATACATCGTCATTTGCCATGAGACAAATTTCTTCGTCCTCCTCGTCGCTCATTCCCACGTGCAGCTCACTAACGCTTTATGATCATCCCGTTTGGGACACTTACTAATAAAGTGGTTTGGGTCCCTACATTTAAAGCAAATACGATCATCCTTTGGCTTTCGTCTTCTTTGCTTTTCTCGAAAGCCTTTCTTATCGTCATATGGTTGTTTGACGATCTTCCTTTCTTCTAAAGAACTTTTAAAGTCCCTTACCGCCATAGCGTACTCCTCGTCGTCACTACTCAAGAGAGTTCTCTTCATCGCTTGAACCCTTTTTGGCTTTAAGTGGCAAGAGATTTGTGTTTCTTTTTACCTTTGAGGCTTGGTCTTGGCAAGGACAAGCTCGTAGACTTTAGGTTTCCTATGAGTTCATCGAGGGTGAGGATTGTCAAATCTTTTGACTCTTCGATCGCCGTCACCTTGGATCTCCACTTGATGGAAGTGCCTTAGATATCTCCTAACATGGTTACGGCTAGAAAAGATTCATCAAGTGCTTGTAACGATGTAATAATAGTATTAAAGTTAGCAAAAGAATGATCTATAGTTTCTCATCCGATATTGAAAATTGTTCATATTGTTGAACAAATAAATCAATTTTATTATTCTTAACTTGTTGGTTGCCTTGATGAGTTACAACTAAAGAAGTCCAAATTTCTTTAGAGGTTTTAAGCATAGAAATTCTTTCGAATTCCTTTTTCGGTAAAGCATTATATAAAACCATTTTTGCTTCACTATTTTTAGAAAGCTTTTCTTCATTTCATCATTTAGTTTATCATGAGGTATGTTAACTAAATTCCTTTATCGTCTTTTGAGGTAGCCTCAAAATCGCCTTCAACAATAATGTACCAAAGATAAATATCTTTAGATTTCACATATGTTTGAATCTATTTTTCCAATATATAAAACCATTAGTTTCAAGTAGTGGTGGTGGTTGCATAGATTGCCCTTCCTTATAATTTTCGTAACCCATAGTGATCGAAAAGTTTTTAAAATACAATTTTACTTTAAAACTTTTATAAACTTAGCTCTTGATGCCAATTGTGGAAAACTAGAAGGGGTTGAATAGTTTTGCCGATTTTACGTTAGTTTCAAAACTTTAGATTCGTTAATATGTGACATCTTATGGATGTAGAGAATGTATAGATCTAATGATAAAGCAAGTAAATAAAGTAAAGCGAAGGGAAAGAAAAGACACAACCGATGTATAGTGGTTCGGCTACAAGGACACCTTCCTTGCCCTACTCCACTCCCGAGTCACCTACTCGAGTTCAAGCACTATGTCAACAAACTCCTTCACTTGGCGGAGAAACCTCCACAACGTTTCTTACACTTTTTCCGGTACAAAGCTGAATCTGAGTCCGTAACACGGTGGACCAAACCAACACGACTATTACACAACAAATATGTGAAATATCAAATACAAGATCTTCGCCATGTAAATCTTATGCGGGTGACAAATCAATCAAGGACCCTTGCTTGGATGACTTGTAGAATGCTCGTGATCTCGCCTTAGAGAAGAACCTATATGAGGATCACAATAGAAAGAAGAAGAACAACTCTCTAGATCAAGTGATCTATATGTTAGAAGAGAATGAGAGTGTATGAGAGATTTAGTAAGAAGAGAGGTGAGTTAGAATGAAGAAATTGCTCTCTATTTATAGGTAAAATTCTTCACTGTTCCCCGGATCCCTTCCACTTGGGATCCGTCTAGTGTAAACCTAGGGATCATTGGAACGCTCCTCTTTGCCCATGGGTTTTTTGGTTATGGGTTATGGTTTGGTCCATGGATTTTCTTTAGATTCAATGTATCTAAGTATACATTGCATCTAGTCTACTTGGCTATGGGTTAAGATCCATGGGTTATGGTTTTTACCCATCCTAATAAACTATTACAACAAATGCTTAATTACTACCTTTTTGTATTTAAATGGCTATATGTAAATGCTTTACAAAAATAACATGTATCCTTATAATTATACTTAAGACAACATTATATTTGTTATCAACAAAACACAAAGAGATCGCAAAATATTAATAAACGTTTTTACGGTTTATTTGTATTAATACAGTTCATCATTTTTACTTTCGTGTGAGTTCTATGATATCCTAAAGCAGATAAACAATGGTTTATCCGTTTATAAAATGGAATTTTAACTTATCATTATTAATTTATTAGACATTTATGGTATAATATAATTTCGGCAAAAATGCAAATATATCCCTCCCAAAGTAAATAATTGTATATATAGATCATTTGTACAAGTTTTTTATGCACATTTTACAATGGTTTTTATGCATGCTTTGGATATATATATGCAATTTTGCATTTTCAGGAGGATATATATGCAAAAGCCCCTATAATTTCAAACAAATACATCAATATCACACAATTGTCCATGAGAGAATTTGAAACCACAACATCTTGGTTGGACCTTAACTTATTGGTTTTACTTTGGAATAACGCATTTACATGGATGTTTAAGCAAAAACAATGAAATAAGATTTCATTTTGCCTAAGACCAAAATTCTTGTTGGTAGGATGCTCAAATGTATTTTCATCATACATAAGCTCATAAGACGAATTAACAAAAAAGAATGATAGTGCGGTTTAATCAAGTTACCAAAACACTCCCTAAAAATAGTTATCAAGAAATGAAAAAGAAAAAAATAGCATGGTGACCCGTCTCCACTTCTCTCGTTCTCTTCATGCAACATTATCATGAAAATCTATGTATTTGCAAAACATAACTCATATGTTTCAGGGGTTTGTACAATTCTTTGAATAACTTTATTAATTGTTTGACTTGATGATGTAATAAAAATGTGATTAATGCTTGCGTTAATATTTGTTTAGCTTTACAACGTTCTTCATTGACAGACTCACCTTCATTCACACTTTCGTGACGAAAACTAAATATTAAACTAAGAGCATAAAGTTAGTATAAACAATCAAAAAGGTGAAGGGAGATAACCAAAGTAAGCATGAAAAAAGAAAGAAATATAATCTAAAAATATAAAAATATTGAATCATATGTATCAAGAAGATGAGTCTGCAAGATCAAAACAATAAGTTCAAAACCGAACATATATACACTTTAAAATAGTAAAACTGATAAAGAATAGCATACAAAGATAAAAGGAAGAAAGGAAATACCCTTTTTTACAAGTAAAGTGGTGAATGCTTAACGATTAAAAACATGTATTCAATTAAAAATTGAAAAACTATCAACAAAATAGGAAGTTGAGGTGAAGGCTTAAATAATTACATAATATTTTGTGTTGGTATATCTAACTTAACGCGGAAGCTAGTAAACAACATATTTGAGGGAAACAATCAGCTTATATTTGAATTCATATTGAAATTTAGCAATTAAATATTAATTGAGACACTAAACGTGTGTTTTTATGATTAAATTTGTAGAAGCCCAAAAGAACTATGCAATTCATTTGTAGTAGTTTCCATGTTAATTATCAAGTGCCTATAGTTTGGGGACAATGTAACACACACAAATCATGGTCCAAATGGTCCTTATTTACCTTAATGGTGTTGCACACAAGATCAGTTGATAATGTCACAACAACAAAACTAATGAACATCATAGTAAATAGTTTCTAAAGAATCAAACAAAATCAATAATTTAATTATGACTTGGCATTAAAAAGCCAAGACTATCAAACAAAGATAGTCCAAATAAGTCGTATGATGCAGAGGCATCATAGAAACAATTTCTATGGAGAAATTAAACAAACATATAAGACGATGTTGATGTGATGAAACCATGTAAAATTATTCGAACAAAAAATTAAACTTGACACA
This sequence comes from Chrysanthemum lavandulifolium, assembly GCA_022545495.1. NCBI lineage: Eukaryota > Viridiplantae > Streptophyta > Magnoliopsida > Asterales > Asteraceae > Chrysanthemum > Chrysanthemum lavandulifolium. The sequence continues at coordinate 62,023,016 of CM040246.1, forward strand.
CTAAAATAAATAAATAGTTCATGTAAAATAATAATAATAATAATAATAATAATAATAATAATAATAATAATAATAATAATAATAATAAAACGAACTTAAGTTTACCTTTTAAATTTTGATTAATCCCCACCATTAGATCAAACTACATGAATGATGGTAATTTGTCCTTTGGTTAACATGAATTTGTGAGTTAACAAAATAAAATGTCTCTGCTCAATTAATGTTAGAAACTTGATTGCAAACTTAATTTTAGTAACAAATGACTCGCCTTTCCTTCAACATGCATACCCGTCAAATGCATCTTTGTCCACATTCCAAACACTAATCTTTTTGTCAGTTTCACAGCAAGAATCGCATTCATATCCTCAGCTGTTCGAAAATTCATCCCTAACTCAAGAACCTAATAACATAGTTAATGTAAAATCAAAGTTTTTGCCCAAAAAAAACATTCCATAATGTATGAATCCCATAGTTAATGTAAAATACACGTGTCAAACCGAGAGCGCAAGTTAATTTTGGAAAATATTAATGAAAAGGGAGGCTAAAAACTCTGTTTTATTAGTTTTAATAGATGACATTTTGATACTATTTATAGTTTTAAGTGTCAATACGAATGACGAAGTCATAAACATATTTTTCGACAAAATAAGTAATCCAAATGTTATGTACATGTTCATTGATGCGTATGTATAACAAGTATAATTTTTTTAAGTTCATCTACCTATATACAAAAAATAGTTTAGTAAATCAAGTAAACAAAATCATGAAGCTTAATAACATGCTCATAACAGAAAATGTTATAATGCAATTATATCTTGGAGATGTGATTTGTAGACCTCTAAAACTACTTTATATACGATTATGCTAGTTTTAAAACTTGTGCGCGCACGAGGAGGTTTAAGCATTTAGTATAATGGGTAATTATATTTTAATAATTTTGTTTTAAAGTTGAATATCATGACAATTCATAAATTAATGGTTTTGTAATTTTAAGATTTTTCTATAAAATTATATTAAAATTTTTTACTTAATTTTTTAATTATGTGTTAATATCAATTAATATTTTGTATAGATTTTTGTTGTACGAATACTTTGTTAAACTAAAATTGTGTTTTGGTTGATTAAACTATTGATATTAGTTCTATACATTATGCGTGTTTAGTAGCGCATAATAACCCTTGGAAAAACATACGTCGTTGTCATAAGTACAATCTCATATGTAGTATATTTTTTTGTCATCTCACAGTAACCCCTGAGGTCGCATATGCATTTTGATATTTATACGCTTGTTAGTAATAATTTAAGCGACATTTAATTTTTAAACGTGCACATATTAAACTTATAAAGAGGAATAACATGAGTCGTTATTGAATGTGGACAGTTAAAAAATAATACTTTTTCGCCTTACTTAATCTTATAAAAAGGAATAACACGAGTCATTCGTATATGTATAATCTTGTGTATTCATTTATAGTTAACACCAACATATATGTTATAGTTTTTTTTTTAATAAAATATAAGTTATAAAGGGTATAAAGTCTAGAGGTATTTATTGAACTTATTAAAAAAAATATGAAAACCGATCAGTATACTTAGATCCATATAATTTATTTAATTTAACAACTAAAATTTTATTAGTTACATATTTGAATTTTTTTTTATTATTATTTTTAAATTAACACATGTATTTTTATACATATTTATTTTGATGAATGAAATTTAGATGAGTTTGATTAAATTGAACTTAATTTTAATTTTTATTGATTATTAGAATGATTGATTTTGCCAAGTATGCAAGATGAAATGAAGCACTCCCATTGATATGAGTTTTTCAACCTTATTTTTTTACTTTTTGTAAATATGATATGTTATGCGGTTGTTATAGCTATACATATGTACTATAAACTTTGTAATACCTGTGTACGCACGGCTTTTATATATTGTGCTTTTCTAAAAATCGATTACTAATTGATTTATTTTATATAGATTTGCAAATTGTTGATATATAAATCTAATAATTAATTTAATCTATACTACTTATTGGGATGAGCATTTGAACCGAATCCCGGAACCGTGACCGTATGATCAGATCAAAGCAGACCGATTTTGAAATCTGATGCAGTGCAGGACTAAGAAATAAGGTGAAAAAAATCGGGACCACTAATTCGATGCGGACCGATACCAAATCGAAATTCCCAAAAAGCGAGGAAAACTCGATTTTACCTGCACGGTATCCGAATCCGTTCGATTTGCATGCGGTACCACTAATTTATGCTCGGGAAAAATCGGTACCACTAATTGATGCGGGATCGATGCCGTGCTCATCCCTACTACTTATAATAGAAGAATGAATCTCTCCTTATGGTTTTAAAATTAAAACTTACAAAATACAAGCCTATTATACAATACATAATGCACTATTAATGATCTTTCTCATCAATCTTAATTTTAAGACTTACAAGTCTTAAAGCTTAGTGTACAAAATACAAAACAATATTAATGTGGTCAAGATATTTAATGTAGTTAATTAATTAGTTGGTCAATAAATACAAGAGTGGTGATAGGCATGCCTAAATTACATGCCTAATTTTATGCCTAATGAGGATCTTGAAACACATGTCAAAATCAATGGTATGTAATGAGAGAGAGAGGTAGTGCAATCCACATGTCACTTGTTTAATGGGTTAGGCTAATCTTTAGGCTTATATTTTAGCCATGTGAATCATTTTCCTAAATACAATTAATGCAGTTATTAAAACACCACTTACACAAGAAATACAAATTATCAAGCATATTGTACAACCAACTTAAACATAATTTCTGCATTAAAATGTCACGAATACAAATATTCAAGCCCGAACGGGCAACGGTCCAAATGGGCCCGAGCCCGAATCTGCACGATCCAACAGACACGGGCCAATGGGGTCGAGCCCAAGTGGCATGCCAAACAGCAAGCAAGCTAAACGAAATTCTTGAAATCAGTAAATTTATTATCAAAAGAACATAATAAAGTAAAATACATGATTCATCGAAAAATTTATTTGGTATCCGTCACCAAACGCTCTGGAATCCTTCATTAAATGTCACTAATACAAATAATAAAGACATTATACGGATATTCAAGCCGAGGCGGTCAAGCGGGCAAATGGGCTTAATCTCGAATCGGTGCGGGCTAAACGGGCTCGATCCCGAACGGACATGGGCCAAATAGCGCAGGGGCCAACGGCTCGAGCTCGACCCGCACGAGCCCGAACGGCACGCAGGCTAAACGAAATTTTAATATCCGTAAATTTATTGTCAAAAAGAACATAATAAACTAAAATTTATGCTTCACCGAAAATTTTATTCGGGATACCCGTCATGAACGCCCAGACTCTGCTAGTTATATTAATTAGGGGTAGTTTTTTTTTTTTTTTTTTTTTTTTTTTTTGATGTAGAGCAATAGGTAGGATGCAACATTTTAATCTTAAATTTATACATAGGTTAGAAGGTGGCGGGTGATTTTTTTTATTTTTTTATATTAGACACAAATATTGTTTAAATCACACCCGTTTTTTACTAGGTTTTTTTCTTTATACTTTTGATACTTAAACTTTTATGTTTATTTTTCTTTTCTTCACTATATATAAGAACGTTTTTTTTAACTATTATCAATTTGAGTTTTTAGTAAATATTTTAAAATAAAAATAATAATAAATAAATAAAATACTACTTAATAAAGGAAGGCTGAGTTTTTTTGAAATGAAAAAGTCCTCATTTGATGTTTTATTTTATTATATAAAAGATTAAAGTAATTTGATGTTCACCTTCCATTTTTGAAAAGTTTGTATCCGTGGTTACTAGAACTTTATCACAAAATTGACTTAAGATGCTAGACAAAGATATAGTCTCGAGCCAGATAGCAAAAGATAACTTGTTTTCAAATATGGATTTAGTTTTTAACCAAATATGAATTTCAAATGTTGGTCTTCGCAGTTGCAAAACCACATTTTTTTGGTTTTCTTTTATAATGATTTACGAGAGGGCAGATATATAGATTGTGCCATTTGAAAATATAATTATAACCTTGGCTTACTAATTAGGCATAACAATCACTTTTTTCTAATACAAAATCAGCATGCTTATAACTGAAAAGTTACATTGGAATTTAACTAACATCAAGCTAAATTACAATAAAAATGGTTTGGAGGTACATTGGCTTTTTGTACATTTAAATTGATTCTGTGGAATACGATCATTTTATTTGTGACAAAAACTGATTTGTACACTATAACAAACTAGATTGGCATACACAGAATATCATATCAACAAAAAACAGAATAAGTGTTGAGGTGTAAAGATTGATTTTATGGTATACAATCAATTCTCTTTTTGCGATAGGTTGAATCAAATACCAAAAAGAGAAACTTTTGGCAGTCACACTATAGAAGCCCGTAGATAACTGCAGCTTTATGAAGAAGGAAAAAAGTACAAAAAGGGACCATCCGCATGTGGTTCAGCAGGAACTGGAAGGTGGTTTAAACTTGGAGTTTCTTCCCCTGGAAGAATAAGGTGTTAAATTGTACCGCAACAATAAATTTTATTCAATTCACATTGTTTGGAAGCCCATGTGAGACAACTAATGACAACAACAATTCAACATCAATATATAGGTTTAGGGCCCGTTTGGTTTGTAGATGAGTTTAGGATTAGTATTTGGATTTGGATTTAAATTTGGATTTGGATTTAGATTTAATGAGTGGAGAGAGAAAAAAAATTATATGCTTTAAAAATTAATTATTTTTACGTAAAATGCAGTTTTTGAAATACAAAAAGTAAAGATAAGACATAATTCACTTTAGCATGTGGCTGAGAATTTTTAAAATTAAAAAATATGTGTAAATATTGAAAACCCAATAAGTGGGGTGGGGCTGAGAATTTGGGGATCAACCCCTCACGTCACATCAATTTAAGCAAACCAAACAACTGAATTCATATACCTTTCAGTCTAAACCTAGTGAACCCCACGAACCAAACTGGCCCTTACACTTTATTGGTATATATACAAGGATAGGGTGGTGGCCATTCATGCCACTCATACCTTACTCATACCTCACCATCCATCAATAATATCATTCCACCTAGTCTCATACCTCATCATACTTTTCTAGTGACAACCATAATTCCATACCTCACATAATTTTATTTATTTTTAATCAAAGTATGCATGCCTTCCATTTCCATACCAATTCGGCAACCCATGCCGAACCATACCTCAATGGTGGCAACGGTGTTGCCGATCGGTATGAAGCCAAACTGAGGCATACCGTGCCCCATTGCCACCACCCTTAACGGGGTGATTCGGTTAGTTAGAAAAGTTTAAAAATATCTATACGTGGGGCGAGTAATTTACTAGAATTGTACTCGGCGGATAACTTAACATACAACTATTCGAAATGAAAACGGTTTACTCGCGGCAAACTAGTTTAGATCCAATCGAGTAGAATCGTGTGAACAAGAACATGATCTAAAATAATAATGACATATTATGCCATTGTAGTAAAAATTTAATATACTTAAAAATAATAAAGTCAAAGTAAAGTTCTTTTTCTTACAATAACGAGTGTTGGAAAACCCGCGCGATGCAGCGGGATTGCTTAAAGGACTTACTTTGCAACGACACTTAAACCTCAGGGATTGTTTTTGCCAAGTTGCGAAACTTTGCATTTAATGTTAAAGGACTTACTGCGGTAGCCACTGAACCTCGGGTTGTTTTGCCAAGTTGTCAAAGTTTGCGTTAAATGCGTGAATTTAAAACACGCGTCTCGACTTTTAGTATATAGGTTAATTACATTCAAATCATCGTACATAACACGCTAATTAAAAATATTTATTTGACGTTTATATGTCACATCATATTAATAAAATATAATACATAAAAGCTAGTTTATGTGCATGTACATTACACGTTTACGATAGGAGCAAAAAGCCCTTATACAATAAGCCTTGTTTGCTTTACATTTAAAACAAATCATGTTTTTAATAAGAGATAACTTAATGTGAATATCCTCCATCTTATCACTTTATATATCTAGCGAGAATCAGCAGTAATGCTTGGCGTGTCTACGTATGATTGAATTTTCTGGTAATGTGATGTTATGCGGCCATACTTTTTTTAACAATTAATTAGAAACAATAATAACGGAGATCTTGTTTAGTTTCCTTTTCGTTTTTGAGTATAGGTAGATCTTTGTTATTACTGTGAGTTGGGGAGTTACCAGTGGGTAGCCTAACAAACAAACAAAAAAGAAAATATTACAAAGTCAAAAATGTTTTTTCAATAATGTAACAGTTCACTTTTTTGCTTTTTAGTCGAGTGAGTTATCGGTCGAGGGGATGAACCCTTCATCAATTTTGGAGCCGACCGACCCAGTTCGACCCTCGTGCTGCAATGGCGGCGACTTGGTCGGCGCAATGGCGACCGAATCGGTCGACCGACCACTGCGGACAACCTAATGACTTTATTTTTAAGTGCTTGGCTTAGTAGCTTGATTAGATTGTACATTGTGGTTAAATAATTGTATATTTTAGTAAAAGGGTAAATTAAATAGTGTATTAATTGTATATGTTGAATAGTGTTTTTTTAGTTTTATTTGTGCTTCAAATAGTTGTAACTTATGCTTTTTTACTTGTATTTGCTTAAAAGTTCTATATTAGGAAATCTTAAAAAATTAAGAAAAAATTACACGTTTGGTCCATGTGGTTTGCTCATATTACAAGTTTAGTCCCAAGTCGTTTTAATTACACCGGAGATACCTATATTTTGAAACCTTGCACTCATTTAGTCCCTATTTTGGATGGGCGTTAGTGCGATCCGTTAAGTGTTTTCTTGTTGTTAGTCCTTTGTTAATAAATTTTGCACCGTTAGTCCTTATTTTTAAAATATAGTTTTCCCAGTTAGTCCTCCGTTAATAATAGTTATCGCCGATTTTTGCGCTTTTGTCCGTTTTAAATCTGCTTTTTACGTTTTATCCTGTCGTCTGCTTTTATATATGTTTCGTCCGCTTTTTACGCTTTTGTCCGATTTTATCCGTTTATACGCTTTTTATCCGTTTCACCGCTTTTTACATTTTATCCGTTTCGTCCGTTTTTTACGCCGCCCGTTGTTTTTACGTTTTTGTCTGATTTTATCCGTTTTCGTTCGTTGTTTATTCTTTTTTGCCAGTTTTTTTATGTTTTTGTTCGTTTTTTTTTCCTTTTTCGCCCGTTGTTTTACGTTTTTGTTTGTTTTTATCCGTTTTGGTTCGTTTTTTTATCCGTTTTCGCCATATTTTTTTACGTTTTTATCTGTTTTCGTCCGTTTTTTACGTTTTTATCCGTTTTCGTTCGTTGTTTATTCGTTTTCTCCTGTTTTTTTACGTTTTTATCCGTTTTGCGATTTTACGCGTTTTGTCCGTTTTTTCCGTTTTCGCCGTTGTTTTACGTTTTATCCGTTTTGTTCGTTGTTTATCGAGTTTCGCCTTTTTACGCCGCCGGTTTTATCCGTTTTCATTCATGTTTTTCCGTTTTCGCCCGTTTTCATCCGATTTTTATTGTTTTATCCTTTTTCGTTCGTTTTTTATACGTTTTCGCCCCATTTTACGTTTTACGTCCACTTCTTACGTTTTTTATACTTAAAAAGGGGCGAAAACGTATGAAAAACGTAAAAAACTGGCGAAAACGGATAAAAACGTAGAAAAAAAAACGGGCGAAAACGAATAAAAAACGAACGAAAACAGAAAAAACAGACAAGAACGTAAAAAAAAGTAAAAAAAAAACGGACGAAAACAGATAAAAACGAAAAAAAGGAAACGTTAAAAAAAGGGGCGAAAACGGATAAAACAGACAAAGCATAAAACAACGGCAAAACAAAAAGGACAAAACGTAAAAAGCGGACGAAACCGATAAAACGTAAAAACTGTCGAAACGGATAAAAGTAGACAAAACGGATAAAACGGACAAAAGCGTAAAAACGGACAAAACATATAAAAGCAGATTTAAAAGGGATAAAAACGTAAAAAACGGACGAAAAACGGAAAAAAAGGGGAAAACGGATAAAAACAAACGAAAACGAATAAAAACGGACAAAAATGTAAAAATCGGGCGATAACCATTATTAACGGAGGGACTAACTGGGGAAAACTATATTTTAAAAAATAAGGACTAACGGTGCAAAATTTATTAACGAAGGACTAACCGCGCAAAACACTTAACAGACTGCGCTAATGCCCATCCAAAATAGGGACTAAATGAGTGCAATGTTTCAAAAATAGGTATCTCTGGTGTAATTAAAACGACTTAGGGACTAAACTTGAAATATGAGCAAACCACAGGGACCAAACGTGTAAATTTTTCAAAAATTAATATGAGAGAAGGTACAAGATGCATTATAAGTAGTATAGATTTAACTGTCTTTTCAATTAAATCATAAACAAACAATTTTTCATAACTATTTAAACGATTTTTTTTATAAAGATAATTTAGTCAAATTCAAACACCGCCTATATTTGCATCACGGTTATGCAAAACCTGCTAAGCATGTTTTTCAAGTTTTTGGTTTTAGTGGCTCAGTTTTTTACGGTTTCAGGTTAAATAGGTTTTTTCGGATTTTGTTTGGCAAAGTTCTACGCAGCACCTTAATAACTTCGTGGCCCCCATCCGCACAAACAGCAGTCTTCCTTTTTTTTTTTTTTTTTTTTTTTTTTTTTTTTTTTGTGTGTAATTGTGTGTAGTGTTTAGTTTAGGTATATATATATAGTGTATTTATTTGTGTAGTGTTTTTATATGTATAGTGTATTTAATTGTGTAGTGTTTTTATATGGTATTTATTTTACGTTATGCTTTTTAATTGTGTATTTGTTTCCATTTAATTAAACAATAACAATAAAACATTAAACAAGTCAACAACAAATGTTACTAATATTACAACGAAATCTACTCTACATGAAGATTATTAATGTCATCTATAAGCTCATAGAGTATTCCACTCGACTGACATGCATGATCAACTGGATTTCTTGCCAATTCCAGTGATGCCTCCAACGTCTTTATTCTTGCCTTCAACAAATTGTTTTGAGCCAATAGCATGTTGATCGCTTTATGTTGAGTTTCAGAGTTTGAAATGCGTTGAAGAAGATGCTTGACCAAAGTACTTTTGTTGAAATATTTCCTTCCACATGAAGTATCGACACCCATAGTCTTTAGTCCCTGACTGTTACATGATGAAACAATTATATGAAATGTATTCTAAACAAACAAGTTATTGATATATTTACGTAAATAAGCAAATGTTTAATTATTTAACTTTGACAAAGGACATGCATAATACTTTTGGCTGTTGGGATGTTCTTTTAATTATAAATCCACGTCGACAACGACACAAGAAAGGATTTTCTTGTTCCATCTCGCCAAAAGAATTTGTATAATTATTCACAACATAAATACATGTTTTTATAAATATTTTTAAAAATACTTTTATTAACTTTTTTTATAAATACATTTTCTTATAAATACTATTAAAAAAACTTTTTATTTACTTTTTATATAAATACTTAAAAAAAAACGTTTTTTTTGTTATAAATACAAAGAGGTGTGTGTGTGTGTTTTGCTGTGGTGAGACGTGTGTGGTTTTAGTTGTGTTTACGTGTTTTCTTTTGATACCGTGTATCCAGCACATGGTTTTTCTGTCTTTGTGCAGTTGATATTCGCTCTCTCTCTCTCTCACTTCTGTAAACCACTCTCTCTCTCTCTCTCTTAAAATTTTAGATCTAAACATTTTGATCTAACAAGTATTATACTTGTTAGATCTTTAATATGGTGATGATATTGTGTTTGTGGTGATCTTTGTGGTGGTAGTGGTGATGTTGTGGTGGTTGTGGGTTGTGGTATATGTTTCGTTGTTAATGTTTTAGATCTAAAACTTTTTAGATGCTTCAAAGTAATATGTTGTTGAAAAAATTATGAGGTTTGTTAAAAAGGTTTGCTTTGTTTGATTTTCTTAAAATTTTAGATCTAACAAGTATTATACTTGTTAGATCTTGAATATGGTGATGATATTGTGTTTGTGGTGATCTTTGTGGTGGTAGTGGTGATGTTGTGGTGGTTGTGCGGTTGTGGTATATGTTTCGTTGTTAATGTTTTAGATCTAAAACTTTTTTAGATGCTTCAAAGTTATCTGTTGTTGAAAAAATTATGAGGTTTGTAAAAAAAAGGTTTACTTTGTTTGATTTTCTTAAAACATTTTAGATCTAAAATTTTGATCTAACAAGTATTATACTTGTTAGATCTTGAATATGGTGATGATATTGTGTTTGTGGTGATGCTGTGGTGGTAGTGGTGGTTGTGCAGTTGTGGTATATGTTTCGTTGTTAATGTTTTTAGATCTAAAACGTTTTTTAGATGCTTCAAAGTAATCTGTTGTTGAAAATATTATGAGGTTTGTAAAAAAAAGGTTTACTTTGTTTGATTTTCTTAAAACATTTTAGACCTAACAAGTATTATACTTGTTAGATCTTGAATATGGTGATGATATTGTGTTTAAAAAAAACGTTTACTTTGTTTGATTTTCTTAAAAAAATGTTTCGTTCTTAAAGTTTTTAGATCTAAAACTTTTGTATGTTTGTTTTGCAGGTTTGTATAGGAGGACCCTTTGTGGGCAAAGCCTACGTAAGCACCCCATTTAATCCTAGCCATGGTAATGCAGATTCATTACTGGACGGTAAAGTGATAATTTTTAATTCACTTTGCAACTTTAATGAAAAAAACTTAGTGTTTTGGTCTAAAAACATTTCATTATTGGATGGTAAAGTGACCATTCAAGGTCACTTTGCAACTTTAATGAAATTAACTTGAGCTAAAAAGGCAATGATGATTTAAAAAAAAAACTTAAAAGAGTTTTGCATGGCAAACCGAATTTCTGACCAACATGAGCTAAAAAGCTAATAATCGAGCCTATTCGATAAGTTTACCTCTTGTGTGTTAAATGGTGAACTAGACATGGTGGATCGTGATGTTGTTGCTTGCGCAGCTTGTTGCTTGTTGTTGTTTGTTGTTGTTCGGACCACTTTATTCTTTGTTGTTGGTTGATAGTTGTTGGTTGTTGGTTTCTTCTTGTTGTTCGGACCACTTATTGTTGTTGTTGGTTTCTTCTTGTTTGGGAAGTGGACCACTTGTCTTCATTGTTGGTTGATTGTTGTTGGTGTTGTTGCTTTCGCGGGATTATATGGGGTGCTTGTGTAGCCTTTGCCTTTGAGAATCTTAGTACATTCTTGTGAACTTTGCTTTGAGAATCTTAGTACATTCTTGTGAACTTTGCGCTTTGGAATCCTACTTACCACATTCATGTTGAAAACGTGTAACTTGTGAAACCTGTGAACTGGTGAGTCTTGTGCTTGTGCAGTTTGAGACTTGTGAGACTTTGTGCAGTTTGAGACTTGTGAGACTTGTGTAGTTGTGAGGCTTGTGCAGTTGTGAGGCTTGTGCAGTTTTGTGAGACTTGTGCAGTTTTGTGAGACTTGTGCAGTTTTGTGCAGTTCCTGTGAACTGGTGACTTTGTGCAGTTGTGACTAAAAATTTTCTGAGGCGATGCTGATAAAAACCGAACGGACGGTAAAGTGAGATCAAATCTCACTTTGCAACCTTCGAGTTTGAGCCTAAAAATTTTCCGAGGCGATGATGATAAAAACCGAATGGACAGTAAAGTGAGATCAATCTCACTTTGCAACCTTCGGGTTTGAGCCTAAAAATTTTCCGAGGCGATGATGATTTTTGAGCCTAAAAATTTTTCGAGGCGATGATGAAAACCGAATGGACGGCAAAGTGAGATAAAATCTCACTTTTGCAACCTTCGAACTGAGCCTCAAAAATTTTCCGACTACCTTTTTTTTTTAAAAGTTCTAAAACTTGTAAAAAAAAGTTATAAAAACTAGTTCTAAAACTGAAAGTTATAAAAACTAGTTCTAAAAAAAGATATAAAACTTTGTAAAAAAACTTGTAAAAAAACTTGTAATACAAACTTGTAAAAAAACACCCCAAAATTGGAAGGTGTTGTGGTTGTATATTTTGGCACGGAAATCAAGACTCCAATGAGTGGTACCAATCATTGAGACACAAAAAACCTCAAAATATGCAGCACTTCCTACCCATGGGGTGCTTTCATAGGAGGACCCTTTTGTTTTTTGAATTTAGCTACTTAAAGTTATCAATTTAAAATGGACAATTTGGCTAGTCGGACTCTCAAATTTTAGTTACCCCTAGTCTGTCTACACTCAAACCAATGGAGCGATACATTAAGTTTGAAAAATAACCGACATAGCTAAATGACATGTCAATTTTTTTCCCAAAATCATTACATATGATCTATTCTACTAACATTTGATTTATACATGTCATATGCTCCTTGTTCAACTTATAACAATCACTTCTCACTCGTAATGAAATATAAACACATTTACACAACACAAGGTGGAGGGAGGTAAGGTTTTTTATTTGGATAAGAATCCTCTAATGTTCATGTGAACATCATAGGTAATGTTGTGCTTTTGTGATTGTACATTTTGATTAAAATAATGTTGTGCTTGTTTTGCAATAATGATAATGTACAATCACAAAAGCACAACATTATCTATGATGTTTACATGAACATTAGAGGATCCTCATCTTTTTTATTTTGTCTCGAGGCAAGAGTAGCGCCAAGCTAGAATTGAGCCCTTATAAAATCGAACACGTTTCACCATGCAGTTGGTGCTCTCTTTTGTTGGTCAGGCTCAAACTCGAATAACTCGATAAGTGCTTGATTACTTTTGTTGAATGATACACAACATCTACTTATTCATCTTTGTCACAATACAGTAAAAAGTGGGTCGGTAGCAGTAGCACAAACACCAAGTCGAATCAAACCGACAGATAAAAGACATTGCTTATGACCATGTAACGCGACAATGGGTCCAACATATTAGTCACAAGCCACTCACAACCAGCTACTACAAAATTTAAAGAATTCTCAGAGACTAGCTTTATGATTGACCTTTCTCGATCATTGTTTAAACATGTACGACTAATATTCAAAAACCTTCAATAAAATCCTTAAACAACACAGATCCTTGAGACTCAAGCACCTCAATTAAAATCATTAACAACACAAAGATTCTGAAGGTTGGACTTAATTTACAAGTGACGTGGCACAAGACAACCAATGGAGCAGCAGAATTCGAAACATCTCCGGAATTGAACAGCAGACAAAAGCACCATGAGATGAGTCAAAACAACAAACTAAACAGCAGTGCAGCACAACACATCGTGGACCGATAACTAAAAACAGGACTGATGCACCATGAATACCATGAACACGATCATTTTCGAGAGACCGACAAAAAGGCAATCTTTATGTCACTATATGCATTCAAGTACTATGGCAATAGTTTGACGTGTAAATAGTGATTCATGTAAATTTCTCATAACTACACATACTACCATAGTAGCATACATTATTTTCATGTAATGAACAAAAGTATTCAACTAACTGAAGCCATTTTAAAGATGGAAATGTAAGTTGCTTGGTATAGCTCTTGACTGGAAGGGATATAGGTCCCTAGTGATTTCATTCACCTATCCTACTTTGATCACAGTGGATGCTGGTTGAGTGGTCTTGGTGGGAAGATGTAATGGAAATGTAGCTAGATGGTATAGTGCAAATAAGGTGAAATCAATTCAGAAATTGCTTGTCCAGTGCAGTTGTATCAAATGCTCTTGTCTGGATTAGTTTGTCAGATCTTAGTTTTGTCAGATATATCTGTGTGCAGTTATAACAGATATAACTTTTTGCTTTGTATCAGATTTGGGGAATGTCCAAATCTATGTTTTGTTATTCTTATGATGTACAAATGTTTGGAAGTTAATATAATTCACCTTTACACAAAAAAATAGAAGTATTCGACTACAAACAACTCATAATAAAATTTGAAGTAGCACACATGTATTTTCATTGTTGGGAACATGTGTATGTAGCGTTGCATTCTCGGGTTTTATATTGGGAAAAAAGGAAAATATATGATTTTCTCAAGATGGAAGGGAAGAGAAGAAAGGATGGGCTCGAGAGTTGGAAGGGAAGACATGAAAATGAAGGAAATGACACGTTACAGATTTAGAAGCAGTGGCAGACCCAAGATGGAACCTAAGGTGGTTCCCTTTTTAGTTGAGACAAAAATTAAACTGGTCGGCTCGCAATGTCGAGTCAGAAACCCAAAGACAAAAAAAAAGAAAAAAAAAACGAAACTGGTCAGTAAGTCAATTGGTCAATAAGTCAACCGGTCACTGGACCGAGTTAAATTATGTCTTTGTGAGTACAATATATTACAAGTATCTAAGACACTAACATGCGTTTTGGCTAACGGTATGTGAGTAAATGTCAATCAAAATGTTACGAATTTAAGTCTCATTCTAGGCATGTTTGAGACAACGTGAGCTAATACGTGCTTTACAATGTGTAAATAGTTTGACTTGTAGATGTTTGCGACATGAATCTTTTACTAAAATGAATTAACAATCTATATGTAGTTTTTGGAGAAAAAATTTGTTATCATATTGATAAAACCAAGAAAATGTAATCAAATCTTCAAGACTAGTATTATTTTGAGTTATATTGACAACATATTTGACTATTAGCTTTTTGAAAATTAATTATATTTTAAAAAATAGCAAGGATTTAAGAAAACAAATATTGATCAAATCACATATAAGATTGCATCCCATACCCACAATGTTGGAAAAAGAAAATAAAGATATTGCTATGACGTAACTCAATTGGTAAATAAATAACAGACCAGGTCCTTCTGACCCAATTTAGGGACTACTCGTGAAACTTCAAACTTCCACTTTAGGGACCTGGTGTGTTATTTGTTTACCAATTTAGTGACTACCAACGAAACTTTAAACATCCAAGGACGAAGGTTGTTACTTTTGACAAACCACATGGACCATCCACGTAATTTACTCTAAAATTAATTTACTTTTGCTGCAATATCAAGAAAAAAGACGTGCACCCCTACTGACTTCATCTTGCTCGTTAATTTTGGCAGTAACGCCGAGGCACCCTGAATTTATATTTCTTTTTTTCGTTTCTTTCTTTCTTTCTTCTTTCAACTTAACTGCCCAATGTGGTTCCTGAATAATTCCTATGGCAGGTCCTAAGAAAAATCCTATATAGTTCCAAAGGAATTTTTCGGCCAAAGTGGTTCCCGAGCACTACCTGCCACATGCCTAGGCCCGCCTCTGGTTAAAAGGAAAAAAACTGAATGGAAACGAAGCTGATACATTTATGCCCTTAAATTGTAAATTCTTGGATTAGATGTATGATATAGAACATATAAATGCAAATACATTTAGTTATTTACAATCAAACTTAGTGAAACATTGGCCATGCATGATTTTAGTGCTTTCGAATCGATATATCACTACTAGAAAGTGGACTTTTAGCGACAGATTTTCCAACGGATGCTTTTCCGTCACTAATTTACCGACCGTATTCCGACGAAACAGCGACGAGTGTGCTTTTCCAAGTAACTTCCGACAGAATTCCAAGAGATTGGATTGTTGTTGGAAATCCGTCAGTAATTCACATAACCTACCGTCGAATTTCCGACGCCATTCCGACATCTATATTTATTCATCGCTAATCCGTTGGAAATGTTTTAATGTCTAATGATCTTTTTATTTTTTAATATTTCGCTTGAAATCTGTTGAAATAAATAATATTCAACGATTTCCCTGAAATATTAAAATTTATTATGTACACATATGGTATGTTAAACTATGTCGGCTCGTGTTTGAACTTAACAATTTTTGAGATTACACTATCAATTTAAATTCTTCTAGTTTTTGGGCTTTTATTATGTGTGCGCCCTCTACTCATGTTTCAAGTTAGCTCCGACCCATTTCATGGTCCAAGAAACAAGCTTTTAAAAACCATTAAGTAAACACCATTATTACAAATTTATTCATTCAAATCAGTTTAGGAGTACTACTTATAATCTAACAGTGTCAAAACCGTTTTTATTTGCTCTAAATTTGCTAATTGTTACATTACTCGTATTTTGCTAGAACTATGAAAAAATCTAAAAGAATGTAATACCGGTTTGAACTAGTGGTTTTATATGTTTCTCTACGAACTCTTCATGGTAATTTTTTCATTTATCATAATACCGGTTTGACCTGGGGGTTCAACAGGTTGAATATGTAACCCGGTGAACCGTTGACTCGACCGGGTGAACCAAAAACCCAAAATTTTAGCTCCATCATTACATGTTGATATAATTTTGTTTCGAGTTACAAATACACAAAAAGTTAATAAAACAAATGTTAAATGATACAAGATAATATCAAAAATTGATACATTGAACTTTCGTATATATTCCCAAATCCCATTTATTATTAAAACAATAAAATTATCAAAAACTTTTTAAAACTTATTACAATTAAAACTTCAAAATTGCTTCTCTGCACAATTAAAAAGCACAATTAAAACTTCAACTTTTTTTTTAAAAACCTATAAAACACACACACTTCTAGTCTTCCCTCTAAAAAGCGATTTCACTGTTCCATCCATCCGCCGTCCGCCACCGCCGTCCGCTGTAGACCACATCGCCCCTTTCAGTTGAGCTTATTTTGCCCCAATTTTTGCCCTAATTTTTGCTTTAATTTTGCCCTAATTTTTTTTATAATGATTTGTTCGTTGACTGTTACTAGTATTGTGGTTGAGATATGATATCAGTTTATTAGGTGTTAATTTGATGATTTCAGCTTTTATAGAATTAGTGTTATTTTAAGAGCTGATAATTTCAGCTTTTATAGATTTGTTCGTTGATTGATTGGTTGAATGTTGTGGATTGCATGTGTAGACCAAGTGATCGATGAAATGCCTGTTTTAGAATTTTTGCTCAGAAGCCTGTTTTAGAATTTTAGTCGCCTTTGATTGAAGTTTTTAGACACAAACGCTACCGCTAGTTTTGCCAAACATAGTGGTTCACACGGCTTAAATTGGTTCTTGTTTTGTAGTCCTACCATCCTAGCGTTTGAGTTTGAGAAGAAAGGACCATTGTGGTGAAAAAGGACCAGACATATAAGCCATTGTGTATTCCAGTGTATTGAGTCCAGTTTTTAGTCTTATGAGTGCGGGTAAATTTGCCCAATGTTTTTCTCGGTTTTATGCCAATGTGATCACGCCTTTTCACGATTTTGCTGTTACGCCACCGTGAGCCAAGTGAAAATGCTTCCAAATATACACGAGACAGATTTTGGTGTTACAGCACCGTAACAATTCCTAGTTTCAATAGTAGTTTGTCCTGTACGTTTTATGTTTCTTTTTTAGTAAATAGACATGTTATGTCATCCAAATAATGGCGCAGATGCTATGCAACCGCTCTTCTAAAAGGCTCGACAGTAATCCTTCCATAAATGATCCTCTTGTTACTTATGCTGATGGATTGTCCTTCACACTTTTACAAAGTTAGCAATTTTTGGAATTATAAGAAACTTAACGCTGATAAGATGTTTAAATCCATAATGGGAGTTAAATACAGATCGTTATGATAAAGGATATAGTTATAGCGTCCAGATTAAGTCTTTCATGAATATATTTAAATGGTTTCTTTAACTCTATGCAGGGCAGCTTTGAACTGGAAGCTACATTGAAACTGGCAAGATTTCTATTTTGGTAAATTTGCAAAATTTGTGTTGGTTGTTCGTTATGTATATTGTGCCACTTCAAAGTGATCTACACCAACAAACCTTGTCACCCCTAACCTATTAAATAGACTAGCCTTAGAACCCAATAGAATATTAAGAGTTATATTCTCCTGGAATTCGTTGATATGAGTAGCTTCAATGCACAGTGTTAAAACCTTTAGGCGTGATCTCAAAAGTGGGGGATTTGGGATTATTGAGATGCTTTTTCGAAGCAACATATTAGCACTTGTTGACGGAAAAGGTAATACACAGTATCCTCCAAATAAAATAATAATTTGGGATGATCATCAGAGCCGATGCATTGGTGAATTTTCATTTAGGTTAGATGTTAGGGCAGTAAAACTAAGACGTGACCGTATTGTCGTTGTGCTTGAACACAAGATATATGTTTATAACTTTATGGATCTGAAGCTTCTACATAAGATCGAGACGCTATCAAATCCTAGGGGACTTTGTTGCCTATCGCACCAGGTGAATACATCTGTATTGGCTTGCCCGGGTCTACGAAGAGGACAAGTTAGGGTTGAACATTTTGGGCTAAATATGACAAAGTTGATCAATGCTCATGATTCTAGGATTGCATGCTTAACCATGACAATGGATGGACTTCTTCTTGCCACTGCTAGTACAAAGAGCACATTGATTAGAAGTTTCAACACAATGGATGGGACTCGATTGCAAGAGGTATTCTATGTTCTGTTATGTTTGTGTTCATGTAGTGTTGGTCAGTAATTAAGGTATTATTTCATAATTGGGTAACTAAAGTTGAACCAATAGGTCTGGTCTTTGTTTTCACTTATAAAAAGGTAACCAAGTGTCGAAACATTAAGTGCTACTTTCGTACAATGATGCAGCACATATGAAGTTACCATAGCTTGTGCATTTCAAAATGGAGTTGGATTTGACCATGGGAACGGGTTTTGGTCAAGTGCTTTTGCCATTGGTGGTCAAGAGAGACTCAGTAGATCAAATGGTTACCTCTCGGAATTGGCTGTTGCTGCTTATGTTTGCAGAGTAAGTCCTTTCTTTTAGTGTTTTGCATAAGCCATTTGCAGTATCTTGTTTGCAGTCACATTTTCAATGGATCACAATTGCGTCCTTTTATACCCATGTTAGAAGCCTTGTCAAAGGAACTTGATGTTGGCCTGGATTATATTCTCAGTCTTACCACAGGTGCTTTTATTAATTACATTTGTTGGCTCAATTACTAGTTCATTTATTTTTATGGTCATGTTTACTACTGCTGGACATGTTTAGCTTAAAATATCAAGAAATATATCTTTTTTATAGATAATACTTGTGATGGTTTTTGGATCAGTAATTACCTAGTCGACAAGAAGGTGAAAGACTTCACCATCTACTACCAAATTGTATCTTTGATGACAGTAGCCACATGCTCTTTATGACATGGATTTCTTTTGGTAGTCATCAATTATTAAATTGTACACATGTATATATGTATAATTACGACCCATTGTCATATATTTTTTCTAAATATCGCAGGATAAAAATCATGACTTGGTTACTATTTTAAAAGCCACCAGTTTCTATAGACGTACAAGGAATGTTGATTATGTGTTAGATTACTTGCCACCAACCCCTTTTGAGTTCTCCAAAGCAAGAGAATAACACAGGTACCTCAATCAACTCCACATCATCTTAACTGA
Organism: Chrysanthemum lavandulifolium; assembly: GCA_022545495.1. Taxonomy (NCBI): domain Eukaryota; kingdom Viridiplantae; phylum Streptophyta; class Magnoliopsida; order Asterales; family Asteraceae; genus Chrysanthemum; species Chrysanthemum lavandulifolium. The sequence continues at coordinate 62,042,440 of CM040246.1, forward strand.
TAAATAAAGGCAAAAATAAATTTAGTTAGTCAAGATATATATCTAACTGATCTTCTGCTATCTATGAGTCAAGAGTTCTGGAGGAAGCTTTCTCTCTTGTAATGCTATTAATGAAATATATGGATTTTTTTAGGTTCTCACTAGATGCGACTCTAGGTGTGGGGTGGAATGCGACACAGTTTGCTGGCAATACAGCAGTCGGTATGGCGGAGACGGTAGAAAATGTATTAGGTCAAGCGAAAGACGTAGTTACATATACAACAAGAGGCTTAGTCAATACTACCATTGGTGCTGGCAGAAAAGGGGCATGTTATGTTGGAGAAACGGTTGTTGCTGGAAAAGATGTCACTCTGGAGACAGGAAAAACAATAGCTGAGTATGCTGGCAAGGCAGCTGGTGTGCTGAAAGATATAGGTCTGGTAGCGGGGTGGAACAATGTAAAGTTTGCTAGCGATATAATGGGGGGCCGAGTAGATACAACGGGTCAAGCCAAAGATATAGTTACTGAACAAACAACGGGGTTAATAGATACGGCAGTGGACGTGGGTGAAAAAGGGGCAAGTTATGTAGGAGAAACAGGCGTTGCAGGGAAGGACTTCACATTGGAAACTGGGAAAACTACCGCTCAATATGCAGGTAAGGTGGCATGTGCGTTGAAAGATACATCTCTAGAAGTGGCGGGAGCGCTGCCAAGTTGGCTGGTGATACAGCAACGGGTGTGACAGAGACGGTAGGGAACGTGTCACGTGAAGCTGGAAAAGCAGGGTGGAACGCGGCTGAGTATGTTGGTGATAAAGGGATGGGTGCGACAGAGACAATGGGTAATATGACTAGGGGAGCTGCTGGATTGGTCGAGCACACTATTAAAATTGTATTTATAAAGAGGATTACTTGTCCTTCGTCTTCGTCTTAGTTGGCTTGGCCCCCCTCGCCTGCAGCCATGGTACTCACAGAATTCAGTTGCTCCACCTGGTATGATGCAGCAGTCATTGTCCCCTGTTCCATCATATCTCAAGTTTTATTTTGTTGTGTTAGTAATGTCATGCCTACCTCAAGTCTGTTGAGCAAGTTTTTCTATTAGAACTAGCATGCCGCTGCAAACCTCATTGTAGTCGGCTTCAAGTTGCACACAACACAAACATTCTAATCCTCAAATACAAATGGACATGGTCATAAACACTTGTATAGTATACTTCTAGTGAGTTTCCTTTACCAAAAATATATATTATAAAAATTAAAATCTATAAAGTAGTTGTACATATGTGGGTGTGTGCGACTCTTTGTACACAATTATGATCCAGATAGAGGTTAACTTGGTTATTAAAACCTGCATCTATTCAAGGGAAATAAATTTATCAAGTCCATTGGCAACATTCCAATTACTGTAACATCCTGTTTAGCAACAGTCTTAGCCTTAGCTTCAGCTTCAGCTGCAGAAATAATGATAGTGATGCGATCTGTTGTCTGCTTCTACGTAACTGATTATTCAGATTATTAATCGTGACACCTTATGCTTATATGTGAATGCATTTTGCAAATTGTTATTAATTGTGACATGTTATGTACGATTGTAGATATCATGGCTAGAGATAATAATAGCGGAGGCATAGGAAGGGGCAGAGGCAGGGCAAAGGTGGAAATAAACGTAATCTAGAGACATAATTTTGGAACTATGTTTTATGCTCTTTGGGCGACGTGGAGAAACATGGCCTAGACGCTAGTGATCATCTAGTCGATGACTTTGATCTATGGGAAGAGGCTACCGGGAGGAGGAAAAAAAGTAACTTAGTTGGGTTGGGTACACAAGGGGATCCAAGGATCACGATGACCCATACATGAGCAACATCAAGATCCAATTCATCTTATGCTCGTCATAAGAGATCAACATCCAGCGAACAGGTTTGCTAAACCTCTGATTTTTGGTTTTGTTGAGGTTGGTGTGTAGTTATTTAAGCTTTAAACAGATGTATGACAGTGATCTGAATTGATTTTCTAATTGTTTTGTATATTGAACACAATATGCCACTTCACAGAAAGTTAAGAGAATGATTGTGACTGGAATTGATTGTTTGATATATTGATATATTGAACACAAAATGAAAATTCACAGAAAGTTAGTAGAACAATATTTTGAATCTTTTACCTTTAGAGTTGTGGTTTTAGAGTAGCGTGTGTTCCTTGTTAATGATAAAGATAATAGTTACAATGTAGATTGCTTTATGTGTAGAAAAGCATTGGTGAACCAGTATTTGAAGTGTTTGGCATTAGTTCTAACTCTATGTCCATTACGACGACACACTTAAATTGCTATTGATAAAGATATAGGGATACGATGTTGCTCTATATATAATGTTGTTTTATTAAGGCTTGTAGAGTTTGTGGCCTAGACTTGTAGCAAACCTAGCAATGGATAGTCAGTTTTTACAGAATCTGCAGCAACTGCTACCAAAGTCCTTGATAACTATGTTCCAATAATGTATTTGAAAAAGATATTCTGTGTATTTTAAGCTTTTTAATGGGACCTGGTATAATGCAGGTACAAATTTTAGAAGAGACGATAGATAATTGCTAGAGGATACACACAAATGAGATCACGACTGGAAATAGAGATGCAATTGCAGTTACAACGACAAGTGGCTGGAATGTCAAGTGCAAGAACACATGCAACAACCGGAATTGGAGCGAATGCTCATGAAAAAGTCTGAGAGAGGGAGTGGCAATGAAAGATGATCGACATTAGCTTGATTTTCAGAAATTTAACCGTCCACGTCCCCTTAGGTAGCTGGATATTGTCATTATATATTTGAATCTTTGGAATACATACTCCATTGTCATCTTGAATGCCTTGAATGATTGGATTTGGATAGTGAATTAAAATTACAACTTTTCTGATGGGAATGATGACTTTTCATAATTGATGTTGTATGTTTAACAATGAATTATCTTTTAAGTTATTTTAAATATAGCTTAAATAATTACATAAATGTGAGCTTTAATCTGTGTAGGCATTTGTTGTTTTTCTGATGATATTCCAGCTAACAATTTCCGACAGAAATGTGACCCCTTACCGAGGGAAGTTTACCAACAGATTCTGATGGTAATGTTACCGACGACTTTCCGACAGAAATTATTCCGAGAGACTTCCGACAGAAAGATTACCAACAGTTTTCCGACACATGTTTTCTGTCGGTGTTTCCGAGAAAATTCCGACGGATAGTGATTACCGACCATAGAAAATCCGACAACCTATTTCTGTCACAAATCTGTCGGAAACAGCTATTACCGACGGATTTCCGACAGAAACGGCCGTCGGTAAAGACCTGTCTTGTAGTAGTGTATATTCATTCTCAAATTCTTCCTCTAAAATATTGCAAGATACAAGTCCATATAAAACGAGTAATCTCAAGAATTAAAGTCGTCACTTATAATCATAATCAACTAGTTTTATAGTAATGAACAAACATAAACGGATACATACTACCCACATGCAATTCCAAATCACGAACATATATAACATAAACTAAACCCAATGATGCAGCATAACAAACATGTGGGCATCACTTGTCTATCGGTATTAAACGATAAAAATTTGCAACAATTCAAGATTTTTGGCATTTGGCAAGTGCATTTATTGGAGAATGAATTTAGACAAATGAAACCACAAAGAGTTTTACGGAAACATGTTACTAACACATGCATCGAGGGTTCTCAATCAAGACAATCAAGGTGACATACATTTCATACAGAGAATATAATAAACAAAATAGATATTTAACCTCAAGATAAACACCGATCCGAAGGACAAAGGAATTATCGCAAATCTTGCTTCAATAGATTCACCACCATTAGTATCACCACCAATAATTTTAGCTTTAGTAGAATCATCCATCTTAAATCTTAACCAATCACGTAAAAAACAAACCAATTAGATCTTGATATAACCAAACCCTAATTCCCAAATCAAACCTTAATCAACAACCCAACCGTTAATTAATGTATCCAATGAAATAAATAAGATTTCATTATATATATATATATATATATATATATATATATATATATATATATATAAACCCTAAATTTTTATGAAAAAGAAGAGTAGTAGCTGCTTTTTGGGTTTTGGGATCCGGTAAATGTACGATGGCAGGGAAAACAACAAATGTGGTATGTTATAGTAGTCATTAAGATCTCGACTAAGAATAACTATTTTGTTGACGGTGACCAAATTCGATAGCCCCATCACTATATCCTATGAAAATTCCTTTCTTGGCTCTTGGATCTAACTTTCCTTCACTAAAATGATAATACGCTAGGCGTCCAAAAACACAAAGCTTCGAATAATCCGCGGGCTTCCCAGAACAAACTTCAATGGGAGTCTTATAATCAATAGCGGGAGACCTATTTATTAGATAACAAGCCTTATTGAGTGCTTTAGCCCAAAAACTTCTATCTAATTCGACATTCAGCAGTAAGCATCGAGCTCTTTCTAATAGAGTCATGTTCATTCGTTCAGCTACCCCGTCTTGTTGAGGAGTGTAACGAACTGTATAATGCCTAGAAATCCCTTCATCTCTAAAAAAGTTATCAAACTCTCTCGAACAAAGCTCTAAACCATTGTCAGTGCGAAGATGCTTGATCTTCCTTCTAGTTTGGTCCTCAATCAGAACCTTCCAGTGCTTTAAAACACTTTAAAACACACCATACAAGTCCATAATGCACAAGTCTTAAATAAGATTTTTCATATATTTTATAAACCTAATTACAATACCCTAATGCCTAGAGTACAAGTACCTAATGCATGAAATTACAAAAACTATATTTTTACTACCTTAAACTTACTTAAACCTATCTAAACTTTACAAAACCTAACATAAGACCCTAACTAAGTTTCCTACACATCTAAACATGTACAACCTCAACAAACCTAAGGTACAATACCCTAAAGCACTAAACAAACCATGGTCCCTTTCTAGTTCAAATCAAACTAAACCCTAACCAAATGAAGTTTAACCAATTTCTAAGCCACTAGTCCTTGATGAGGATCATATTGAGCCACATAACTTTTTACCTCATCATGTTCCCCTAGACTTTCAAACCATGGTAAAAAATTATAGGCTAGTAGTAAGAGTTCATGGTAAATTTTTGTTACACATCTCCTCTTACCTTCAAGCCACATAAACCTTTACTTACCTCAATGAGAACACATCACCATGTCCCTCATCCCTTTACATGATGACATGAACACTCTTGAAACCCTAGTTTTCCTCCCTATATAAATCGACACTATCCTCATTTTCACTCACAACTCATTCAAGCATAACACACTCGAATGCACTCTCACATTCTAATCCTAAGACCCATAAGAAAGTAAGAGAAGCTTACATTAAGGGTATAGGAGCCTTGGAAGAAGTTAGTCTCACTTTGAAGTCCATTAGTCTCATTTTGCCATAAACGAGTACCTCTTTATTTTGTAAGTCTCTCACTCTTTTAAATATCTTTTCTATACTTACGTAACATTCATGCATGATAATAATCAAGTCCTATGTGGGAAACAAGGTCAAAACAAAGTTTCAGATCTTTTATGCTTTTAGCGAGCCAAGCCAAGCCAAACACCACTTTAAAATAGCAAACTATTTAAAACTTAAAAGTAGTTAATGACTCCTTTAAACAAGTTAAATAATCAATGATAAGTCATATGTATAGGCCATAAGTCTTTACAATGTTAAAACTGATTTTTTTTCTTTTCTGTCTTGGCACTAAAACCCACCCGAGCACCCTACTTTTGAGCCAATTTTAAGTAAGCCTTGACCCATAAGCTCAGTCAATTAGCCCTTTTAATAAGCTTCTAGCGTGCTTCATAACGCCCAATAATCTAGATAAAACCTTTGATGCCTCGCTTTTATTCATGTCCCATTCTTGTAGCGAGTCATTAAAACCAAACACACCTATTATTTTTTATTTTGTTATTTTTAGAAATCTAAGTGATAAGCTATGCAATAAATCCTCTTAATAAGTTAACAAATGTATTGCAAGGTCTTTAAAACAAACCCATACGTCTTAGAAGTAAAAAACACGTTTTCTTTTTCTTTCTTTTTGGTTGCGGCAGCCCCAAGTGGCCAAGTTCAAGGATTTGTTTCTACTTACTCACAACACTATAAAATAAAACGGTTATGCCATCTTGGAGAGGGCATATCCAAGTTTCCAAAACTGACAAGAACGTTCTTAATAGCTTTCCATGCCTCTCTTTTATTTAACCTTGAACATGGTGTCTCATGAACATTTTTAAACGTACCCCCTTGTGCACTTTTCAAAAATAAACTAGAATATAAGCTAATAAGCTGTTATAAGGTTGTTTCCAAACTATTATTAACTTATATTGACAAGTCGTAGAAAGCCTTGCCTTTTTCAGAACCTAAAACGCATTAAAAACGAAATAAGGACAATTTTTGTAATCGACTTAAAGTGTCAAGGGCTTAAATTGCCAAAACTCTAATACTTTTTATAACAAGGATTAAAATTGTAATCGACTTGAGACATAGGGTTACGTCACTTTTGAAACTAAAAGGTAGAAATTATCATTTTACCAAAGTTGAGGGGTAAAAGTTGTCATTTTATAAACTTTGAAAGGTGTAAATTGTCATTTTATAAAAGTTTAAGGGTATAAATTGTCATTTTATAAAAGTTCAAGGGTATGAACAGTCAATACTTGAAATTATAAGGTTATAAAGTGTAACGTTTTATATATTATTTCGGAAATATATTTTTAATACTTAATAACACAGGATTTGATAAACTTATATACGAAATTGTTTATTAAACGATCAATCGAACTATAAAAATGAAATATGATAAATATTATCATTCACTAACTTTTGAAGAGACTTCATGTTGTCTCGTACAACACTTAATCGTTGACAAAACGCTTGTGATTAACATCACATATATTTGAATACGAATACCAACTCAGGTCGCGTGTCGGAGCCGTTTATTCTCACAGTCTTAGTTATTTCAAAACAGACTACTGCATCATCAAGGTGATACATGCTACAAACCTGAACACAAGTATTTTTTGTATGCTATCCTGGTTGCTATTGCCTAAGTTACCGTTATTGCCAGAAGTCACTCATATCATGAACCATTAAACACTTGCGAGTGAACGCGAATATCGTGGATAAATCTATTGGCAGTTGACGCCCCATTTCTGTTAGCCGGTTAGGTAACCAAATGCACTTTATTTGAGAACAAATAGGAGAATGGCAAGATCCTACCCGAGGGCACGGTTGCTCACATCATCATTATGATGTCGTAACCACGCCATTATGACGCCTACGCTTTTAAGGTTCATGTGTCATGAGACTTAGGAAAATATATTGTATCGCGATATTAATGTTTAACTATTGTTCAACTTGTGTTCAACTGATTATTATACAAACACTATGGATTCACTCAACCTTTGTGTTGACTTTTTAACATGTTTTTATCTCATGTAACTAATGCACGACTTGGCACGGAGTGGCTATGGACTTTCTTATAAATGACGCCCATTTCGTCATCATTCATAAAAACCATGTATTTCGATAATTTTTGTTTGGACCTTTTTATGCAACCTCGATTTAAATAAATGAATGATAACTATTTCATTTAAAACGCTCTTTTCGAGTCGTTTTTATTATTACGATTGTGAACCATGAAGTAATACCCCAAACTTATTCCGCTGCGTAAAACGAAATTTGGGGGTGTTATAGTGAATACGGTCTTTTCGACTAACTTGAAGTTTAACAACTTCTAGTCTCAAAGATCAACAAGTGGTTATACAACAATTACAATCACAACCACAATATATAAAGCGAGTAAAGAGACACCACGATATATATTGATTCGGGATGTGAGGTTTATACCATCCGTACATCCAGTTGCGAATCCACGACACCGATACTATTACTAAGTATAATCCTTATGGTGGATTATAAACCTTTACAACTTCACTCCACCGATATGCACAAAGATCGACGCTCACGTTACTCCCAACGGTATTCCCCCCGGAAACCATCCACAAGAATATCGTGATTCGACTTAACCACTAAGACCACAAAGACTTCCCTACCGGAAGTATCAATTCCCAACTAGTTCTTCCCCGAACTAGGCGTGCCCACCAAAGTACAAGACTTTACAACCTTATAACTAAATTGAACGAATAATAGTTGTTTACTCAAATCAAGCCCAACCTAATCTAGAGACTCGATTCTAAAACAAAGGGTATAAAGAAGAAAACCTCGACACAATTCACAAGAGTGAATTTGGTGCTTGTGAATCTCTCTTGCGAAAGATAAGTGAACTTCAATTAGGGATATAACAGAAGTTTATATCACAATTATGAAGTTTTAGACTTAGAGGGTTTAGAGAAAAGAAACTAGATAGAAAGAATGTATTGGCAAGAGGTGAGTAATCAAATGACAAGAGTGGGGTATAAATAAGCAGAACCCAAAAAATCCCATACAGGCGTGCCGGGTCAGTCCCGAGATTTTTTGGGTTTTGTTTATTTTATACCCGACTCTTGTTAAACCCCCAACTGAACTTTACCTTTGACCTTTCCAATAACATACCACCACTCAAAGTGAGATAAGCCGACCAACTCATTTAGCCAAGGATTATGTATTTAAAACATTTGATGAAGTGAAAACTAGATAGTTAGTGGTTTAGTCAAATTTCAAAGATAAAGAGAAGAACCATTGGACAATAGACAATGTACGTTGGGTAATAACCTTTGAGTGTTCTCCAAGGGTTGGTTATTACACAATGGATAAAACTTTGTTTCCTATATTTGAAATTCAAATTTCAAATTCAAAAACTAGATGTTGCAAAGATGTGACAGTTGTAAGTGTGTAAGAGATTATGCAAGAGAGTGTGAGGAAGCTAGTTGGAAAAGCTTGGAGATGAAGGAGTTGGAGACGTGAGAGATATGAGTTGTCATTTGAATTTCGATTCAAATTTGTGAAAGGAAGATAAGTGTATGTAACTTTGTGTCCATCATCATAAATGTGACATAGAATGAGTTGTCAATCTTTAGCTGGAGAGGAAGGAGTTGAGTGTATGTGTGTGTTGCAATATGAAATTCAAATTCAAGCTAATTGTTGGTTGCGAGAGTGAAGTGAGTTGTCAATGAAAACTTAGAGATAGCTTGGAGAAGGTAGAGATGGGGAACGTTTATCCAAATTCAAATTTGAACTTTGAGAGTGTGTGAGTGTGATTCAAATTTGAATGTTATAAGGAAGAAGAAGAGTGAGTTGGTAAAAAGAATGTTTAGTGGATTGCGCGAGAATATAGGAACACAAGCACAGTTGTGTAAGAGGAATGTAAGAGAATGTTTGTGTGAGTTCATTTGAAAATAATCAAGGGTGTTTAAACTTTCGTGAACTTCAAATGTTCAAGCTTAGATAATCCTTAGTTATCCCACAATTAATCATTTACTAATTATCTTGATGCAAGTAAGAAGAGTGTTTTGCATCAAGGTAAATCAACATATCATAAATGAGATAATTGCGTTTACGCAAAGTGACCTCGGCTTAATTGACCAATAATGGAGTAAACCCGTAACGTGATTAGTAAAGATGAACGTAAGGATTATGGTCGCTTGAATACTTTCGTTTGAGATTCTAGTGAACATATAAACGCCCTATGTTTGAGGAAAAACAATTTTGTCTTGGCTAGAGGCTTTTGTAAAAACGTTATGAGTTGGCGTTTTACAAAATCGGGAGGACTTTGTTTTGAGTATCTCTCTAAGTCTAAATCGCAAAGAAAACATCTCAAGTGTCATGTACAAACCTTAATTGAAAGAAGCACCTTAATCAGGTAAGAGAAAAGCCGACTTGGAAAAATTGAGACACACCAAACTCAGCCACTGGCGCGCTGGAAAGGTGTGACTCGCGCCATACAATGCGTCAGGCCCAGACTTAGAGGTTTTTTGTTTTTGGCTATCGCTTGTGATTTTAAGTGTACCGAATGTATATTTGTCATTATTAAAACATTATAAGGGTCTTAGTCATTATTGCACAAACAATTTTAATAAAGCTCGAACTTGAATTCACCGTAAACTAAAATTACTTTTGTCATTAAACTTGTCAATACTACTAACTGTTGATGTTTGTGTTCAAGAAGACATGACTAATTCTCGAACAAAGCCGTCACAAAACAAATTCTGATTATCCTAAATCCCAATCAACTAACACCTTCAATCTATCAAACACACATATGCAACAAACGATTGAACAAAAGAAAATCCCAAAACCACAAACCTGATATCACCAAGATTGATCGACAGCAACCACCAGACACAAAACAAATTCAGACCCCTGAGGTCTTCAAATTGACCGAATCAGCAAACCACCAAACACAATTCAAATTTAAACGATATCAAGATATTGAATCTTGAAATCAACCCCGAAACAAATGTCGATCAGAAACTCAAAACAAATTGTAGCTTGCTTCAAATTGATCGAGCAGCTCTCATACCAGTTTGTTAGGATCAAATAGTTATAATTAGAGGCAACAGACCAGCACCACAACAGGAGCAACAGAGGCACAAAGTCAAGAACAGGGAAGGTTGCAAAATAGCAGAAGTTGTGTTTTATTATCAAAAACTGGTACAATACAAAGTTCTATTTCTGCTGATGATATTGAAGTAACTAACCGACATACATAGTTTCCTACGTACTTCTTAAGAAACTTACCACACTAAAATTACCAAACTACCCTTATAATACTAGCTAAGATATGTAATACCAAAATTACCAAACTAGCCTTAGAATTTTAAGTCAAAACATCTAACACCCTTCATAATAGCGCATTACGAAACCCTAATCTAGCGAGTTCAGTTCTAGCGAGTTAGGTTGATTTGCAAGTTAGTTCAGCGACTTGGGTTTTCAGCGAGTTTCAAAGTAGCAAGTTAGGTTATGACTTAGCGAGTTTGTGACAAAAGGTGATGCAGCGAGTTCATTTAATTCGCGAGTTAAGTTCATAATTCCAGCGAGTTCATCATTTGAAATAGCGAGTTCATTGAATTAGCAACTCCTGCTGGAGCAAGTTCCACTAACAGTGGCTTAACAGCAGGAATGAATACTTGATTGTAAAACATAATGATGTCAACATGATTTTGCCCTGGTTTCTGTTGCAAAAAACATCAAAAAGATTTAAGTATCATAAACATACAGAAACTTTATATACCAAGAGATAACTGGATGAGACAGTTAGCATACCCCATTACGCCGAGAAGATGACCTGTCATCAACAAACACTGCACGAAAAACTTGAGGTTTACAATGTGGTTGCTTTCTGTAGTTGTGAATGATTTCTTTAAAGGTTAAGTTCAGTTGGCAAATCTGCAGGTCAAGACAATAAAGATATTTAGAAAAAATCAACTAGTCATCAACTGGTGGCTTCAAGTTCTGTAATGTGTCTAACAACAAACCTTTACAACTCCGTAGAAACAACACAAGATGATCTGGTCAATATGGCGATTGAAAAATAAAGCAGTCTGCTGACTTAGAATCTCCTGAAAAAACATGTACACACTCTCTCTTATTTGTTGTGACAACTGCATTCTTTCAACCATCCCATTAATTCTAACAGCAGCTAACTTCACAATCTGTTTAAAAAAAAAAAAACAAACCGAGAAATAATCGTCAGCAATATTGCAATATTGATTAGTAAAAATTGCTGCTTGTAAAAGTTAGTGTCTGGAACCTTGCTAAAGAACAGATTGACAGTTGTCTCTGCACATGTTTCTCCTCTGCCAGAAGGACGTGGCTGTGTAGGACTGCAGAAAGAAAAATACAGCTATTGTTAATTAGACAACTTGATATATTAATGTTCATAAAAATAAAACTTGTATATCAGTTATTGTATTACCTGGAAAACGCGGACCGCAAAGCAGGTGATAGTAGCTCTGACTTGAGATTATTTATTCTCAGGAGACGATCCTTAACTGGTGATACAAACGATTTCCGTTCAACCAAAACACTTCAATATTCACTACAAACTCTTTTCTGGTGATCGAAGGTCACCATTCTTACCTGTAAATATATACTCCCTCCGTCCCAAAATTATTGTCCACGTTTTCTTTTTGGGATGTCCCAAATTAATTGTCCACTACTAAAAATAGATATAAAAAGTTGATGTAGATTACCATATTACCCTTACTTATATATTATTATTACAAACTTTAAAGAAAAATGTAATTAATTAGTTAAGGGTAAAACTGTCATTCTGTAAAAAGTAAGAGAGAGATGTTTTTCTTAAGCCGTGTGTTTTTGTCGGGGACAATTAATTTGGAACGGAAGGAGTATTTGTTGGATGCATCAACTATAAATGTTAAAATTTATGCTAGGAGCATGAAATAAAAATTTACCTGGTAAGCTGTCACGCTTCTGCAATGAAGGAACCGTGACAACCCGCCACAAGACATGTTAGTTTGCATTGCAATTGCATCTAAAGATGGCATGGGGTCAGCCAACAAACCAAGACGGTTAATTTCTGAAGAAAGCACGGTCTTGAAACCGTTAAAGAGTTGTACATTGAAGAACCCTTTTCCCACACCATACTTTCCAAAAGCCGTTCTTCTAAGGAATTCAAATGTCTCCTTAAATCTCTTGGAATAGATTCTTCATGTCTAATGAAACATTCAATACCCTTACTAAGATCGAAGGCAGTAATTCCGTTCTTTCCAAGACAGCTGGAAACAACATAGTAACCGTCTTATGTGGCGAGAACCAGTTCTGCTGAGCATGCAAGCATACACCTGTGAAACCTCTCATTTGTTAACAGAGACGTTAATTTGTTACCATGAAGTATTTGTGATTCTGCTGTACACATTGCTTGCAAGACTCTATAGTATAACTTCAATGCTTCTAATCTCGTTGTTCTGCCCAAACATTATCCATCTGCATATCTGTCATTACACTGCGATCACCGAGACCACTGTAGGGAAAAATGGCCTCCAATATTATGCGAGCCCTTTGACGACATCAGCAGTCACATCCTTGTCACACGATGACAAGAATCTTTCAAGTTCTACAGACGGTTTTGATTTAAGTGGAGAAACGATTGTTATTAGCCAGTTTGAAGGAAACTGATAAGGGATAGAGGACTTGTGATTGTCTTTGTTGGGACGCCATCGAGTCTAATTTCCTCTATAGAACATAAAAGTCAAACAATGAGCAAGTGTATTTACAGTTTGACGCTCAAGATATAGTACTAATATCAGTTATATAGATACCTTTGCTCCAGATATATTAATTGCACCACCAGATAAGCTGCTTGAACCAAGCAGGCTATCATTAATAAACAGTTTTTCATCTAATTCACCTTCTAGAATATTCAAGTTGAAAGACAAAGATGATTCCTCCAGTAAATCTTCAAAATAAGTCAGCCCATCTGCATTTTAAATTAGGTGGTTATTTTAGCTAGACAACATCACACAATAAGTAAATCCAGTGATGTAGCTAAACAGTTTTGAAGATAAACCTGAGTTGATATTTTCTAGGTTTCCATTTTTACATTCTGAAGTCAAACAAGGTTTTTCTTCAAGATTTCTGCCACCACATTATTTGTTTCGACCAATGTTTTTCACTTCATCCTCTGATGTCTCATAGAATTTACAGAGTGATGCAAGTAGGTCCACACCTTTGTCGCTTATAACTGCAAATTATTCATGTTTTCAGTCATTTATCCAGTAAGAAAAGAAAACAAAATCACACCTTTAAACATATTAAAATAAATAGGTAACTGATGAAAGTGGTTACCAAAGCGCCAAGAGTCATCAAGATTGATGTTTCTGAAGCGAGCTGGCATATGAATGATCAAAATCGCCTGCAAAAGGTTTCAGTAATGTCATTTTGGAATTAAACATTGATGATGCAAGTAAAGAGAAAACTTTTATATGTTTTAGTGCAATTTTACTCACCATGATTGACACCAATCCATTAGTGCAAGTGACCAAGTCCTTAAAACGGTTAAATGTATGGACTCGAAGAGCCAGAAATAGTAGCCATCCAAAACGATAACAATTTGATATGTAGTCTGAAGGATCAGATGACTGACCATCCACATTAACATGGCTTGCAATGAAAAATACCCCAAATTGACGTTTATAGTACCTTGAATCATACAAATAGAAGATTTTCAAAGATCAGCAAATAAATTTCATTACACAATTACTGAAAGTTTTAATAGAAATCACAGTTTAAGTCAAAAGACATGTTTATTGAATAAATCCTTTGTGTGTCACAAATGGATCAAATAAGTAAGAGTGTGATACAACCTAAGACAAAAACTTAAAACACTTGTGGACCACAATCAATCTCCCAAAAATCTTGTGATGATTTTTTGAAGAAAGATCGATTAATAGATAAAAAGAACAATAACGATAAATAAAGATAGGTGATCAATTTTCGAGAGGCCAATCTCTCTCCCAATAATGATATCAAATCACTAAACCATTAATAATTTTCAACATAGTAAGAATTACAACCCTATTCATCTATTTATAATAATAGACACCCTAATACTAATCTTGTGGAACTTAAACACTATCTACTAATAAAATAGCGATTATACTTATAACTGATAAAATACTAATAAAAACTATAATAATATAATATTATAGTCTAGGGTCATATCAGATTTACAGATGAATACTAACGAACATGCAATCTCTGGGAGAAAAAAAAATCGTTTTGAAGAGAACTTAAGCAAAATATCGACATGCCACAACCTTGTATCATAAAAAGTTACAACTATTAAGAACAGACAACAAAAAGAGAAAAGTACTCACTTGCTTAAAAGACTGAGATGCACAAAATTAGCCTGGAACTCTTTTGCCTGATGAAAGATTTAGAAATAAAAGAGAAAAATTAAAAACAAGTACACGAACTATATAACCAAATAGCCATATACAGGCCAGTTGCAAAACCAAAAACAAAGTCAAAAACCATGCATAAGCCTGAAACTTAAAAACTAGTGATATACACAAATTAATACTCCAATACTCAAATTATTCTTTAAAGAAAACAAACCATGCATGAGCCTGTTGGATCGTAAACTTGATTTAGTCCAATAAAGATTGGACTATCAATGAAAGCCCGAGCCCATGATAAAGAAGCTTCTAGAAACACGTAGAATCCTCATAGATAATATCCATGTGAAATATCTTGAATGTTGTATTAGAAATATCTAGATAAACTTATCTAGTAGGAATTATCTAGAATTAGGATAAGGATGATGATGTATTAGGAATGATCAAGATGATGTAGGAAGTATCTAGATCGTAGTAGAATATCCATGGAAATATCTCATCTCTAGAACATTCCATGGAGTAGTATAAATAGGTGTTATGGTGATGCATATGTAAGGATGAAGCAAATGAAGCAAAGCTTAAGAAATTAAGTAACATTGTAAAAGCTCTCTAAGTGTTCCTCTCTTCATCAAATATAAGCCTAAAAGGCCTTCGAGTTTCTAACAAATTGGTATCAGAGCTAGAAGATCACGATGTCAAGCATGATGAACTTGTTCCAATTTCCTCGTCTTACCAAAGATAACTATGGTAGTTGGTGCATTCGAATGAAGGCGTTACTAGGTTCACATGATGTATGGGAGATGGTAGAAAGGTGTTGAGAAAGTAGATGATGAAAGTTCCATGAATGCCGCATGAAGGGTGGAGTTGCAAAAGGCAAGAAAGAAGGATCAAAGTGCTTTTACACTCATCTATCAATGTCTTGATGATGCGATGTTTGAAAAAGTTGCAATGCAACTACTTCCAAGAAGCGTGGAGATCATTCAAAATGCTTTCAAAGGAATCGACAAAGTGAAAAGGTACGTCTTCAAACTCTTAGGAGAGTTCGAAAAACTCCAAATGGAGGAATCGAAACCATTTCGGATTATTTCACTCGTGTCTTGACCATTTCAAATGAAATGAAGAGAAATGGTGAAAGCTTGAGTGACACAAGGGTGATAGAAAAGATTCTTCGTTCTTTGCCCCCAAGCTTTGATTACATTGTCGTGGCCATAGAGAGTCAAAAGACATAGACTCAATGACCATTGCTAAACTCATGGGATCTTTACAAGCCCATGAAGAGAAGTTGAAGAAAGAAGGGAAAGAACCCTGGAGCAAGCTTTATACTCAAAGGTCTCTTTCAAAAAGAGAAAGAGCTTTCTACATGGAAAGGAGCAAGGACGAGGACGCGGTATTTTTCGAGGTCGTGGTGGTTTCAAGGCCGAGGACGAGGAAGAGGAAGAGAAGATGTCAACAAAGAAGATGAAAACCAATGGTCTTCATATCGAAGAGGTCGTGGAGAGGCTTTCAATCTCAAAGAGGATGTAAGCCCCAAACACAATGTTACAACTGTCGTAAATATGGTCATTATGCCAATGAGTGTACTAGCTCAAGACAAGTGGAAGAAAAGCTAATCTTGTGGAGGTAGAAGGCGAAGATGAGCTTACCTTCCTAATGGCAAGACATGACGAACAAGAAGAGAGGATAGAGCCATGGCATATAGATTCCGCAAGTAACCATATGATGGGTGAAGAAGACTTGTTCGTGGAGATGGAGAAAAGTAAAGGTAACGTCACCTTTGGAGACGAATCAAAGGCACCGTGAAAGGAAAAGATAAGATACTTATCCGAGCTAAAGATGGAAGTCACCAATACATTTCGGACGATACAATGTGCCCAATCTTAAAAGTAATATTTTAAGCGTGGGACAACTTTTAGAGAAAATTACGATATTCATTTCAAGGATCGAGTGCTACAATAAGGAACTCAAGGAAAGCTCATAACAAAGTGCCTATGACCAAAAACCGAATGTTCCTTCTAAACATTCAACATGATGAAGCTAAGTGCTTAAAGAGTTGTTTGAAGGATCATTCGTGGCTTTGCACATGAGATACGGGCACTTAAACTTTGGTGACTTAAAGTTATTATCCTCAAAGGGAATGGTGAAAGGGTTAGATCAAATTGATCATCCCAATCAATCGTGTGAAGGATGCCTTCTTGGGAAGCATGCTAGGAGTTCGTTCCCGAAAGAAGCGACATCAAGAGCTAAGGAGCCTTTACATCTAATTCACATGGATTTGTGTGGTCCCATTACTCCACCCTCTTATAGTAAGAATCTTTACTTTATGCTCTTTATTGATGACTTTTCAAGAAAAACTTGGGTATATTTTCTAAAAGAAAAATCCCAAGCTTTTGAAACTTTTAAAACATTTAAAACTATGGTTGAAAAAGAGAAAGGTTTAAAAATTAAATCAATGAGATCCGATAGAGGTGGAGAATTTTTATCAAAAGAATTTAACAAATTTTGTGAGGATAATGGGATCCGAAGATTTCTAACGGCTCCTTACTCCCCACAACAAAATGGAGTGGTTGAGAGAAAGAATAGAACCATTCTCAATATGGTCCGAAGCATGTTGAAAAGTAAGAAGATGCCAAAGGAGTTTTGGGCCGAGGCGGTTGATTGTGCAGTATATCTATTGAACCGGTGTCCGTCAAAGAGTTTAGATAACAAGACTCCACAAGAAGCATGGAATGGGATGAAGCCTACCGTCTCTCACCTAAGGGTATTCGGAAGCATAGCATATGTCCACGTTCCCAGCCAAAGGCGATTAAAGCTTGATGATAGAAGTGAGAAGCATGTGTTTGTTGGCTACGACAAGCAATGAAAGGTTATAAGCTCTATAATCCAATCACAAGGAAGGTGGTAGTGAGTAGAGACGGATTTCGATGAAAAGAGACATGGGATTGAAGCATCAAGGAAAATGAAAGGTATGACTTTCTTCCTATGATCGATGAAGAAGAGACGGGTGAATCAAGTGAAGAAGTCCAACAACCTCAAAGTCCAACTCAACCCAAGAATCACCTTCAAGTTCAAGTGAAGGAGAACCAAGACAAGAAGTTTGCGGGGAGCTCTACGAGGTAACCCACGAAATACCCTTACTTGTTTATCGTTGATTGTGAACCTTTAGTTTTTGAGGAGGCTATGAAAAGCAAGAAATGGAGACAAGCCATGGACGAGGAGATAAAGTCAATAGTGAAGAATGATACGTGGAGTTGACGACCCTTCCGAAAGGCCAAAAGGCTATTGGAGTCAAGTGGGTATACAAGACCAAGAAAACGCCAAAGGCAAAGTGGAAAAGTACAAGGCAAGACTTGTGGCAAAAGGTTACAAGCGAAGCATGGTATCGACTACGAAGAGGTATTTGCTCCGTTGCTCGCTTAGAAACTATTAGAATGATTATTGCTATTCTTTGCTCAATATAGGTGGAAAATCCACCAAATGGATGTAAAGTCTGCATTTCTAAATGGACTTCTTGAAGAAGAAGTTTATGTGGAGCAACCAGAGGGATATGTTGCCAAAGGGCAAGAAGGAAACTCTCAGAGTATGATTGATGAGCTCAAGAAGTCAATGACGAAAGAGTTCGAGATGACAGACATAGGACTTATGTCTTATTATCTTGGCATTGAGGTGAAGCAGACGGATGATGGAATTTTCATAAGTCAAGAAGGATATGCCAAGGAGATATTAAAGAAGTTTGGCATGGATAAGTGCAATCCCATTGGCACCCCCATAGAACATAAGGCAAAGCCTTCTAAGCATGACGGAGGAGAAGCGGTAGACTCAACTCAATTCAAGAGTCTCGTTGGAAGTTTGCGCTATTTGACATGTACAAGACCTGACATACTCTTTGCGGTTGGTTTAATTAGTCGTTTCATGGAAGAGCCTACGACAAAGCATTTGGAGATTGCAAAGAGGATCCTCCGTTATATCAAAGGTACCGTAGACTACGAAATGTTTTATTCAACAAGTGAAGACTTCAAGTCGGTTGGATATAGTGACGATCTGGCCGGAGACAAAGACGAAGGAAGAAGTACAACAGATTCATATTCTTCCTAGGTAACAATGCTTTTACATGGTCTTCAAAGAAGCAACCTATTGTTAGTTTGTCTAGTTGTGAAGCGGAGTACGTAGCTACAACATCATGTGTATGTCACGCAATTTGGCTTAGAAGTATGCTAAAGGAGCTACACATGGAACAAGAAGATGCGACTGAGATCTATGTGGATAACAAGTCGGCCATTGACTTAGCTAAAAATCCAGTATATCATGATCGAAGTAAGCATATCAACACTCGTTATCACTTCATTCGAGAGTGCATTGCAAGGAAAGATGTCCAAGTGATACATACGAGGTCCGAAAACCAAGTTGCAGATATCCTCACCAAGCCGCACAACGAGAAAGATTTTTCAAGACAACGAATGATGCTTGGAGTCGGTAAATCAAGTTTAAAGGGAGGTGTTGGATCGTAAACTTGATTTAGTCCAATAAAGATTGGACTATCAATGAAAGCCCGAGCCCATGATAAAGAAGCTTCTAGAAACACGTAGAATCCTCATAGATAATATCCATGTGAAATATCTTGAATGTTGTATTAGAAATATCTAGATAAACTTATCTAGTAGGAATTATCTAGAATTAGGATAAGGATGATGATGTATTAGGAATGATCAAGATGATGTAGGAAGTATCTAGATCGTAGTAGAATATCCATGGAAATATCTCATCTCTAGAACATTCCATGGAGTAGTATAAATAGGTGTTATGGTGATGCATATGTAAGGATGAAGCAAATGAAGCAAAGCTTAAGAAATTAAGTAACATTGTAAAAGCTCTCTAAGTGTTCCTCTCTTCATCAAATATAAGCCTAAAAGGCCTTCGAGTTTCTAACAGAGCCTGCAAATCTTGATTCAATAGTATCACCACCGATAATTCTAGCTTCAGTAGAATCATCCATCTTAAATCTTAACCAATCACCTTCAAAAAAACAAAACAATTAGATCTTTGATATAACCAAACCCTAATTCCCAAATCAAACCTTAATCCACAACCCCAACTGTTAAATAACATGTCCAACTGAAATCAATAAGATTTCGATTATATATATAATTATAAACCCTAAATTATGTGGCATTACAGCTGAATACTAACGAACATGCAATCTGTGGGAGAAAACTTAAAACACTTAAAAAAAAAGAATAAGAGAAGAGTACACTTAAAACCCTAAATTTTTATATAAAAAAAAGAATAAGAGAAGAGTATAGGAGAAGCTGACGGGTGAAGGTACGGTAGCGCGGGAAAAACAACAAAGGGGTCTTATTTGGAGTCAACCTATTGTTTTTAAGGGCCCGTACGTTTGGTTGTAGTAGGGTTTATGGATTATGATTAGGATTAAGATTAATATTTGAATTTGGGTTTAGATTTGATATAAATAATAAAGTAAAATATATGCTAAATTTAATTATTATCTCACAGATAAATTGATATAAGATTTAAATATTACAATTAGTACATATAAAAAGAATTACACGATATATTATGCGGTGGAGCTAATTACATGGTCACCTATATAGAAAAAGAACAAAGAAAAATAGAGAGTGCTTTTGTAATACTGCTATTTTGCTCTAGATTATAGATGACTATTAGGTGTGACTCCAATGCTGGGCCCACTAAAATGAACCAAAGAATCATTTTTTACCATTGCTCTAAAAGGCTCGCAAAGGCGTGAGGCTTGATCATGCCGTCACGCCGCTTTATGGCACATGTTTTTGTAAACTCGATATATATGAATTATGATATAAACATATAAATATTTGCATACTTTGTGTCGCCTTATGTAACGCCTTATAAACGCAAAAGCTTTACCTTAGCCACAAAGGCGTGAGGCTTTGTCATGCCGCCACGCCACGCCTCACGCTATTTATAACCTTATTTTTTACCATTATCCCTTGGACCCACATTAAAATCCATCAACCAAACACACCCAAGAAACTTATTTATTAATGGGAGGCGATTTGCACACTCTTAAAAATGATTGGGACACTCACATTTTAAGTGTTCGGACATTCGTGCCCTCACATTATTTTTAGTTATGTTTATCCTGTAAGGGTATAAATGTCCTACCACTCATAAATTGAGTGCCCCAATCATTTTTTGAAGTGTGCAAATCACTTCCCTTTACGAATGTATGGCTTTCTAAAATGGGTTTTTCTAACTTGTATCCCGAGGTACAAGTTAACAACTTTAAGATTCTTTTTTAAATACTAAATTAATTATTTTTTATTTGTACCTTTTTTACCATACCAAAAACACCCTTGCAATTAATAAGACTCACAAATATTTACTTACTTCCATTTATACATTCCTTCCATTTTGTTGTTGTTATACTTTGTACTTAACTGGTGGGCAACACTTCTCATCTCTACCATCTTTGACCACGTGAAGTACAAACTTTCATTAGTTAGCAAATTAGTTTTAGAATAAAATATAAACTAAAATAAAATATAAACTAAAATGGTAGAACAAGTGAATAGGCTAAAGTGTCGAACACTTCAAAAGATAAAAACCATTCTAACAAATCAAACATTGGCCAAAAGTAGTCCAAAAGTAAGCCAATATATTTGAATAAATCAAACGGAAAACTAAGTAGACTAGTATAAAATAACTTGATAAATGTCAATATTTAAAACTAAAAACTGGATTTAAGTTCTCATTTTCTGAGGCAGTCTTCTTTCTCTTAGCACATCGTTGAGCAATACCGCGACGAGTAATATTTTCATTTTACAGACAACCACTAATATAATGACCAGTACACCTGCAGAGGCTACAACGTCTTACTTGTATTGTAAGTTCATTTCCACATTTCGGACGTATCTTTTTTGGTCGTCCTTTTGGTGTGGACTTAGGAGGACGCTGAACCAAATCGACTGGGAGAGGACTAATGTGACAACTCGTACTTTCAGGTCATTTCTCAAAACAATTCATGCTTCACAATTTCATCATTTATCGTAAACTAGGTTTACGTGTTCCAAATTCGCGTAACTTTAATGGTTTAGCGGCGAATTCATGATCATATCATCACGGACATTTCATATAGACTAAGTTTAGTCTACATTTCATTAACATCATTTGTATCATGTTAGTTCATTCGTGATTTTGCATTTCACCATAAACGCGTAAATTTCATATTAAATAAACGCTATCGCGTAAGTTATTATTTTGAACATTTAATCCGATACTTCCAAAAATGATCCCGACATATTTTTATACTTACATTTAGTTTATAAAAACAATATTTTGAACTTACCTAGTGTCTTAAATATATTTTGTATATAAAACGTTAAATTTATATTATTACGATGTTTTTCTTAAAAACTACACGATAATTATTAGTTCACTCAAATTATGCAAGAAATGTATTTTTACAATTTTTAAAAGTTATTTTGAGCTAAAACTACTTTAGATGCACAATTGTATATAAAAGCTACAAGTTACAACTTACACTTATTTAACTTATACATTTTACCTACACTATACACAATATATAAAGAAAAAAAAATGTATTATTGAGAAACATCCCCCCCAAAACCGGCCTAGGGGGGGGAAGGGTGAATGCATTTATTGATTGGTCATTTTTTTCTTACTTGGTTAGATATATACTCCAAATATCACTCTATCACTTCATTCAATCTCATAATTCAAGAAGTTAGTAAAAGTATTTTTCTCCCTTGTTCTTCTCTCTAAAAACCGGTTCTACATAGATTGAGGAAGAAATCATCAAAATTTTCCAAGCTCAAGTTAAAACAATCTAGGATACACTCTTATTCAAGGTTTTGAAATAAAAACCTAGGGTGTTTAGGTTTAATCCTTGTCCTTATCACCTCATCAAGTTAACTAGTAAGCATATCACTTTTATTTTACATCTTTCATTTTCATTTCATGTTTATTTCTTCATTTTTGAGCAAGCATGCAAGACTTGTGTATATTTATACCATTTTTACCATTGATTTTTAGAGATTATTACATATAAGTCATCCTATAATTTATCCCTTGTTATTTATTGGTCTTGATGATGTTTAGGAACCCATGACACCCTAAGAAGGTGTATGGTAGGATTAGAATAGCTTTGAAGTTGTTTTGAAGGGATTGGAATAGGTTTAGTACGAGAAAAACTATTTTCGACAAGTAATAAAAGTGATCTGATCTTGTTTTGTTTTTCTGGAAAATCCGACAGTAGACATGAGTTTTTGGCCTAGATATTTAGAAAATATACTTTAAAACGAATCCGTGGTCGCTTGAACGGATTAAACGGAGTTATAACGAAGAAGTTATGAATTTTTCAAGTTTGACGACGAAATATATATTTTTCGAAATTTCAACAACCTATTTTTGTATTGTACGAGTCAAAACGAGTCCTAAGCTTTACAAATTATTTCGACTTATCAAAAATATATTAGTATACTTTGATACGAAGCTAAGGACGTATAATACGTAGAAAACGGATTTATAACGACTAAAATATACACGTTTTCATAAATTGCCGTAACTTTATTATTTTAGAAAAACTATATTATTTTTACGAGACAAGTGTTACGGTAAACAAAACGACCATATTGAAGGCTGTTTTTAACGTTGATGTAGAACTTTTTGTAACGAGATGTCTTCTAATAAAATCGAGATCACCAAGCATATTTTCTAAAACGACCAACCGTTTGTCTAGCGGAGTTGTAATAAATTATTTACGATTGCTTAAACTTTGCCGAAACTCACTTTTAAACCACATTTTGGACAAAATCACCATATTTAACCTCTATTATCTTTATGTACGAGACCTTTATGACGAAAACTCATGTACTAAAACTTCTGGATTTTGATACAAGCTTTTCAAAACCGTCGAGTTCGTTTCCTAACGTTCGACGTACACCATTTTACGACTAGCTTTTCGAGGCCATTTTAGTCACTTTCATGAAATTTCCAACGACATTATTTTACGACGAAAAGTTAAAATTTCGCAATAAATCATTAATAAACTATTGTAGGATGACATTTTGACGTAAATACTTGTAAAGTAATTTAAGAATGGTCAAGACGTCAAAAGAGTATTTTCGACGATAAGTATTATTTTTAAAACTCGCAAATGGTATAAATAACATACGAAATGCATACATAACATTACATCATAACTCATTGCGTATCATAACATTCATAATAGGTCAAGGTTAAAGTATCACGCTATACCTCAGTGTACTCACTCTTGTCATCATACCAATTTATCAAGTGAGTTTTCATAGCCCCACTTTCAATTGTTTTGTACTATTTTGGGGGAGATACATGCTCAATTATTTTTCACAAGTACTTTATATTTTTAAGGATAACTTCTATCATAATCATCATTGTTTCAAACTGAATGTTGCACTATATTAGTTGTTCTTGTTTGTTTGGTATAGTTCTCGTCAGATAAAGTTCTATATCATTGACTATTGATACATCGTCAGATAAAGTTCTATATCGGTTGACTACCGATACATCGTCGATAAAGTACTATGTCGGTTGACTCTCGATACATTGAGTTAGGTGCTATTGATTATGTGCTATAGTTCTACGTCAGATAATGTTCTAAATCGATTGACTACCGATACATTGAGTCTAGTTTTATTGATTAAGTGCTATTGTTCTACGTCGAGTTAGGTACTATTGTGAGTTCATTGGACATCATGTGTTTGAACATAAACTATACACATTTTGGCGGTGGGTTGTGAACACACAGTTGCAAGTTTTGTATGGGCGGAACTTGGAATCGGGTGGATTTACAATGCCTTTGTCGCATAAACGATTTGGAAAGGCTTTACATTCCAAAACAAACTCTATGAACTCACTCAACCTTTGTGTTGACACTTTTAGCATGTTTTTATCTCGGTATCTAAGGCATTCACTTTATGGCATGCATGTGGACACATCATGGAGTCGCGGTGACGACGCGTCTCACTGGGTTTTACGTGCTTTAAAACATCGTTTGAATTGTAACAAACTTATTTCCGCACAAGATGATTTTCATTTGGGACTACACTTTGTAAACTCGATTGTTTTATTAAATCAAACGATGTGTTTTCCAAACGACACTTTAGGTCATTCAATATAACGTGATTGTGATGCTATGACAATCAATCCCGTGAATTCCATTCATTGTAAAAATGTAATTTGGGGTGTGACAGATTGGCATCGAGCTTGATTATAGAGAACTAGGTTGCATCATTGACCCTAGACTATAACTACATCATCATAGCATCTCATCATTTCATCATAAGTGCATGTTCACTTTGCATGCGATTTATACGTACATTTTCGAGTTATTTACTTTCATTTCAAATCGATTGTCACATGGATGCCCTTAAATGCCCATTCCATTATTCTTTCTTCATACTCTAATGTGGAGAATTCCTTGTCATTCCCTATCACAATTTTTACATCAATTGACTCATCACCGATAACGTCGAATGCCGAGATAAACCTTTAAGTACGGCAAAGTCACTCTCACTCCTTGTTTCACCACTAACATGTCGAGTTACACGTTATTCACACACTAAGTCACTAAACCATTATACATTTGAAGCACTTACGACATCTCATAACCCATTCCTTAGGAAACCGTCGATCATTTTGAAAAATAAACTTAAACTTATCACCTCATATCACACCTCTTTAGAGCGCTTATTAGTAACATAGGATTTTGCTACGTCTCACCTTTCCTCTTATTTTGAAGAATTATGGCGCCGAAGAAAGCTGCACCCGAATTGACACAAGCGGCTATTCAAAAGTTGATAAGGGATAGCATAGCCGATGCTTTAAGGATTGAAAGGGAAGCGGTGGTCGTTTCTTTGCCGAGGTCGCACTCGCCAAGCCGCTAGAATTGCGAGGGAAGTCAAGCCGCTTAGGCTTCTTCTTCCGCAGGAAATGCGGAGGGTCCGGAGTTAAAAGATGTTCGTATAAGGATTTCAAAAGTGGATATCCCACAGTTTAATGGTACCAAGGGGCCACCGCCATGGTTAGATGGTTTGAGAAATTAGAGTCCGTGTTTTTGTTATGTAATTGCCGGATGATAGCAAGGTCAAGTTTGCTACGAGTACACTACTTGATGGAGCATTGTCGTGGTGGAACTCTTATGCTCACCGATGGGAATGGAAAATGCTTTCAAGCTCACTTGGGAGCAATTCAAAGGTTTGGTAACAAAGAAGTTTTGTCCGCTGCACGGAGGTGAAGAAGTTGGAGACCGAATTCTATGAGTTGGTAACTATTGGGTATGACATTGATACTTACATTCAAGGTTTCAAGAATTGGCCGTGTTATGCCCATCTATGGTTTCGGATAATGAGAAGCTACTAGAGGCTTTCATTGAAGGACTTCCCGAGATTATCCAAGGTGATATGACTTCTTTTGACCCGCAAACGATTGAGGAATCTATTCGAGTGTCTCAAAAGCTCATGGCACAAGTAGTAAAGAGAGGCAACATCACCAACACCAACCGAAATCACAATAACAACAACGACGATAACCAAATTAGCAACAACAAAAGGAAATGGGAAAATGACCAGGAAGGTTATGATAACGACAACCAAAACCGTAACACTAACCATCATCAACAACAGAATAGAAGACAAGAAGTCGCCAGGTCTATGTTGCCGCACCAACAAAGGGAAGAGCTTATGCAGAAACTTACCGCGATGCCACCAATGCACGCTACATCATAATGGTCCATGTGGTATATGCTTTTGTCACAAAGTAGGACACCCAGCTGTGGATTGTAGAGGTAAAGCCGTAGTCACGCAGCTTCGGATGTGGGGAGCAAGGACACTATCGGAACCAATGTCCCCAAAACCAAGATCAACAAGTTGAAGGTGCTCATGGGAATGCATACATGTTAGAAGGAGGCAAAGCTCAACAGATTTCAACAACGGAAGATCAAGAAGTTCGAAACTATGATCTTATTTTTTTATGTACTATGTTGTACTAAGTTTATGTCTTCCATCGTATTCGGATCTTATGACTTAAGATGTACTACTTTTGCTAAACCACTCGTTGTAAAATATTCTCATCTATCGTACTTTATTTCCTTTCGATTCGATATCATGTACGAGAATTTTAATTCCTTTCACTTTAACTACCATTTTAACGATACGGTTTAAATCTTTGTAAACATTGAGAGTTATAACAACTAAACCGAACGTCACATTATCGTTCCTTAATTATACATAGCCTAGCTAACTATGTCTAATTCGGAGGATCATGTTATGTTGGGAGCGATCATTTATAAATCTTAGTGCAAGCAAAATCTTCACATATTTCAAAGTCAGTGTTACTCATGGAGATTCATCCAATACTATGTTTCATACGCCTCAATCATCGACGGACCCAGAACGACACTTCTCCATGTCTTCTCCTCGATATTCATCATAAACTCAAAAAAAAAAAAAAAAAAAAAAAATCAATAGACTAACACGAATCGAATTCAGGACTGAATTCCTTTTGGATGGGCGAATGTGACAACTCGTACTTTCAGGTCATTTCTCAAAACAATTCATGCTTCACAATTTCATCATTTATCGTAAACTAGGTTTACGTGTTCCAAATTCGCGTAACTTTAATGGTTTAGCGGCGAATTCATGATCATATCATCACGGACATTTCATATAGACTAAGTTTAGTCTACATTTCATTAACATCATTTGTATCATGTTAGTTCATTCATGATTTTGCATTTCACCATAAACGCGTAAATTTCATATTAAATAAACGCTATCGCGTAAGTTATTATTTTGAACATTTAATCCGATACTTCCAAAAATGATCCCGACATATTTTTATACTTACATTTAGTTTATAAAAACAATATTTTGAACTTACCTAGTGTCTTAAATATATTTTGTATATAAAACGTTAAATTTATATTATTACGATGTTTTTCTTAAAAACTACACGATAATTATTAGTTCACTCAAATTATGCAAGAAATGTATTTTTACAATTTATATAACCTCAATACATTTTACTTGGATCCATTAAAAGTTATTTTGAGCTAAAACTACTTTAGATGCACAATTGTATATAAAAGCTACAAGTTACAACTTACACTTATTTAACTTATACATTTTACCTACACTATACACAATATATAAAGAAAAAAAAATGTATTATTGAGAAACATCCCCCCCAAAACCGGCCTAAGGGGGGAAGGGTGAATGCATTTATTGATTGGTCATTTTTTTCTTACTTGGTTAGATATATACTCCAAATATCACTCTATCACTTCATTCAATCTCATAATTCAAGAAGTTAGTAAAAGTGTTTTTCTCCTTGTTCTTCTCTAAAACCGGTTCTACATAGATTGAGGAAGAAATCATCAAAATTTTCCAAGCTCAAGTTAAAACAATCTAGGATACACTCTTATTCAAGGTTTTGAAATAAAACCTAGGGTGTTTAGGTTTAATCCTTGTCCTTATCACCTCATCAAGTTAACTAGTAAGCATATCACTTTTATTTTACATCTTTCATTTTCATTTCATGTTTATTTCTTCATTTTTGAGCAAGCATGCAAGACTTGTGTATATTTATACCATTTTTACCATTGATTTTTAGAGATTATTACATATAAGTCATCCTATAATTTATCCCTTATTATTTATTGGTCTTGATGATGTTTAGGAACCCATGACACCCTAAGAAGGTGTATGGTAGGATTAGAATAGCTTTGGAGTTGTTTTGAAGGGATTGGAATAGGTTTAGTACGAGAAAAACTATTTTCGACAAGTAATAAAAGTGATCTGATCTTGTTTTGTTTTTCTGGAAAATCCGACAGTAGACATGAGTTTTTGGCCTAGATATTTAGAAAATATACTTTAAAACGAATCCGTGGCCGCTTGAACGGATTAAAACGGAGTTATAACGAAGAAGTTATGAATTTTTCAAGTTTGACGACGAAATATATATTTTCCGAAATTTCAAAGAACCTATTTTTGTATTGTACGAGTCAAAAACGAGTCCTAAGCTTTACAAATTATTTCGACTTATCAAAAATATATTAGTATACTTTGATAAGCTAAGGACGATAATACGAGAAAACGGATTTATAACGACTAAAATATACACGTTTTCATAAATTGTCGTAACTTTATTATTTTAGAAAAACTATATTATTTTTACGAGACAAGTGTTACGGTAAACAAAACGACCATATTGAAGGCTGTTTTAACGTTGATGTAGAACTTTTGTAACGAGATGTCTTCTAATAAAATCGAGATCACCAAGCATATTTTCTAAAACGACCAACCGTTTGTCTAGCGGAGTTGTAATAAATTATTTACGATTGCTTAAACTTTGCGAAACTCACTTTTAAACCACATTTTGGACAAAATCACCATATTTAACCTCTATTATCTTTATATACGAGACCTTTATGACGAAAACTCATGTACTAAAACTTCTGGATTTTGATACAAGCTTTTCAAAACCGTCGAGTTCGTTTCCTAACGTTCGACGTACACCATTTTACGACTAGCTTTTCGAGGCCATTTTAGTCACTTTCATGAAATTTCCAACGACATTATTTTACGACGAAAAGTTAAAATTTCGCAATAAATCATTAATAAACTATTGTAGGATGACATTTTGACGTAAATACTTGTAAAGTAATTTAAGAATGGTCAAGACGTCAAAAGAGTATTTTCGACGATAAGTATTATTTTAAAACTCGCAAATGGTATAAATAACATACGAAATGCATACATAACATTACATCATAACTCATTGCGTATCATAACATTCATAATAGGTCAAGGTTAAAGTATCACGCTATACCTCGATGTACTCACTCTTGTCATCATACCAATTTATCAAGTGAGTTTTCATAGCCCCACTTTCAATTGTTTTGTACTATTTTGGGGAGATACATGCTCAATTATTTTCACAAGTACTTTATATTTTTAAGGATAAATTCTATCATAATCATCATTGTTTCAAACTGAATGTTGCACTATATTAGTTGTTCTTGTTTGTTTGGTATAGTTCTACGTCAGATAAAGTTCTATATCGGTTGACCACCGATACATCGTCAGATAAAGTTCTATATCGGTTGACCATCGATACATCGTCGATAAAGTACTATGTCATTGACTACGATACATTGAGTTAGGTGCTATTGATTATGTGCTATAGTTCTACGTCAGATAATGTTCTAAATCGGTTGACCGATACATTGAGTCTAGTTTTATTGATTAAGTGCTATTGTTCTACGTCGAGTTAGGTACTATTGTGAATTCATTGGACATCATGTGTTTGAACATAAACTATACACATTTTGGCGGTGGGTTGTGAACACACAAAGTTGCAAGTTTTGTATGGGCGGAACTTGAACGGGTGGATTTACAATGCCTTTCTTCGCATAAACGATTTGGAAAGGCTTTACATTCCAAAACAAACTCTATGAACTCACTCAACCTTTGTGTTGACACTTTTAGCATGTTTTTATCTCAGGTATCTAAGGCATTCACTTTATGGCATGCATGTGGACACATCATGGAGTCGCGGTGACGACGCGTCTCACTTGGGTTTTACGTACTTTAAAACATCGTTTGAATTGTAACAAACTTATTTCCGCACAAGATGATTTTCATTTGGGACTACACTTTGTAAACTCTGATTGTTTTATTAAATCGAACGATGTATTTTCCAAACGCCACTTTAGGTCGTTCAATATAACTGTGATTGTGATGCTATGACAGTCAATCCCCAGGAATTCCATTCCGCTGTAAAACAGGTAATTTGGGGTGTGACAACTAAGCTCAGAGTTGTTTGAAGGGGTCGCGTCAACCAAAGTTGCTTCTTGGTGTGATGGATAAGTGTCTTGAAGTTGAACCTCTTGTTGTCTCCAACGTGATAGCCATCACGTAGAAGGAATTGCAAAGCAATATTTGTGTACAAAAACACTTAAAATATGACGACAAAGTACTCCAATAAATTCAAAATATTTGCAGCTACAACTAGCGACATTACCATCCCAAAATATCGTATGATGTTGAGTCGCTTGATGATGGTTAACGATAAAAGTGGTGCAATTTTCTTCTTGGATTGAATATTGAAATGCTTTACCGAACTCATCTTGAAAATTTTTGAATGCATAAGGAGTCAAATAGTGATGACCTTGTTCCTCCAACGGTGAGCGTATTCTCAAGAACGACCCCCTATATTTCTCCAACATAGTGTCATGCATTTGTTTTTTTTCAACATCTTCGATTGCAAGATCAACATACATATTATAAATCCAAGAATAAATTAAGACCTACATAATGAATAACATATGGACTGTTAAAAAGTATCACAAATATATTAGTACTTACTTGTCTAACAAATTGATTTAAACATGTACGTTCCGAGATAAATCTTTTTATAAAAGCATTTATACTTTCCGATCTTGTTGGAATTCTTGATTTGATGAGACAAAGTAAATATAAGAATAAAACAAAGGGACTTAAAGTGACAAAGATGAAACCTACAAAAAGATGGAGGGACTTTCTTGAAAATGAAAATTTTATTTATTAGTCCTTAGTAGTCTTTTGTAAACCCTAATCTCTACTTTATAAAGAGATCTAGGTTACAGGTTTTTATATATGTCTTTCAAAATATAGTCGACTAGAGTGTTTGGTTGTAGCCCCAAGGATCTTTGATCCCTGTTATAGGTTAGATAACCGTACTAGAATTGATCATCTAGTATTGGGGCTTGGAGTGTTATTAATGAAAACCTTGTTGCAATAACAATTATGTTTTGATTTATCCGTGCGTATTGTCTTTGTTATTGTAATTCCTAGTGTTTCAAACGATCCATGGAGTCTAACAAACTCCACAGATCTCCCGGTAGTCGTCATGCCACCAAAGAAGAAACCACGAAGATAAACAGTCACCCAAATTTCTTTAGTCTCATATAAGCCAACTACATGTTTATTATCGTTTAAATTATACTTTGCGATAATCAATGACCATTGTTGCTCAAATTCTTCAACAGTGTCTAATTTGTATAAGTTGTAAAATTCCGAACACCAATTTGAATACTCACTTCTTAAAATAGAATTAAACCAACCACTAAACTTAGTGGTGATATGCCATATGCAAAATGCGTGTTTTGTTTTTGACATCTCATGTGCAATTGCTTCGCTCATCCATGGATCTTGATCGGTCAATATTGTTTGTGGCGGCTTACCCATAAGTAAAGTAAAATTATGCGCAATTTATACAGAAGAGTAAATATATAGATTTTTTTAAACTTCTACAAGTCATTATATATAGGAAGAATGCACACTTGTATGACGTTATTATGATTATCATTCGGGAGCGAAGCCCCGGATCACGAGGGTCCGGGGGCAGCGCCCCTAGTAGCAGGGTCCAAGGGGCAGAGCCCTTGGCTGGGGTCGAAAAATTTTATTTGGTATAAAGTGCTATGTTATAAACGCACTCGAAAAGAAAATTCCTGAAATTATGGACTTGTTTTTACCCCTTTGATTTAACTGATTCGGTATTGAGTTAGTACTGCTTTCATATATTAGTACTGCTGGTTATAGCAAGTTAGTATTGTTACTTGGAGTTTTGTACTGCTTTTACATATTAATACGGCTAGTTAAAACAAGTTAGTACTACTAATTAAACTACATCAGAATAGTAAATATATGCCATTCAAATTCAATAACTAAACTTCAATACAATAAAACTATACCATACTTATGATATACTAATTAAACTACACCAGAATAGTAAATATAGAGTTTATGTCTAAGAAAACAACCAAGTAATATAAAGATGTACTACATTAGAATAGTAACAAATAGTACCTTGAAAAGCCATCTAAATGTCTCTATTGTCTCGTTACGTAAAAGTGCACAACCAAATAATATCGTCCTTCCATGGTTGTCAATACCAACAAAAATCCCAGAAGACATGTCGTACGTGTTCATCTTATATGTTGTATCAAATACGACTACGTCTCCAAATTTTTGGTACCAATCAAAACTGACCAATATTTATGTTCTAACATGCTTTCCCCAGCAACTGTATATGTGTATTGAAAATTAGGATTTCAATTTTAGTTTGTTTACAATACTCTAAGAGGTCTCTATCATCATTTTTTTGAGTGCATTCAATGGAATTTTTTAAGGAAATTATGAACATCCTTTATAAGGAAAGGAAGTTCTCCATGCCTCGCATTTCTTTCAAGTTCCATAACACGCATAATTTGTCTCACTGATAACCCCCTCTTCTTTCAACATAAGTATACGGTTTTCATCTTCTTTTGTAATACATCGATAAGATGGAAGAAAACAAACCTCCTGTGTGGACAATAGTACATGGTTATGCTCCGTGACAAATCGAGTAACTTGCCATTCCTCCGAAAATATTTCGTTAATTCTTTTCAAATTAATACGCATGTGAGCCTTGCATCCACATCTTAAAGGACCCATGTTTCGTTGTTTTTAGAATAGTTTACCACTTTTGCTTCCGGAGTTCCTTCACGATGACAAAAAATCACACATTTTTTTTCTCCAATTTTATTTTTGTTCTTGAACCTTCCATATCGAACAGAAAATCCATTCATCTTTGCATATTTTTTGTAGAAAAGAAAAGCTTCTTCTTCACTAAGAAAGCATTGACCAATAAAAGGTGTGTCAAAATTATCTTTTATGGCTTTCAACTTCTTGTTCGGTTGGTACTTCATTCAAATCGAAAGATAGTTCCTCCCTCATCTATAAAAGGTACACCAAAAAAAGTTAACTAAGTTTTGAAAAGCAACTGGTCTAAATTTTGGAATGATATATGACAACTCAAAATTTAGAAGGTAGTGAAAATGGAGGGAGAAAAGTACAACAAAAAAATTGGATGGAATGTATATTTGGAGTGATATACGACCCATGACCTCAACAGTCCTATCATTTCTTTAGTTTCATTTATTAATTGCAAGGGTATTTTTGGTTTGGTAAAAAAGGTACAAATAAAAAACAATTAATTTAATACTTAAAGAAGAATCTTAAAGTTGTTAACTTGTACCCCGAGATACAAATTAGAGAAAACCATTCTAAAATGTATTGATTAATATAGTGTTTCTTTTAATCTCTCTTTTAACGTTTAAGAAATAAAATTAATCCGGATATTTTTAAAACAATGAGTTGGTAAAAAAAAACTCAGGAAAAAAGTACATAAAGGAGGACCATGCGCATGTGGTTCAGCAGTCATTGGTAGGTGGTTTAAACTTGAAGTTTCTTTCCCTGGAAGAATAAATTGTTCTGAATTGTACCACATCCCCAACTAGAGGTGCCAAAAAAACCGGTTAATCGAACCGTAGCCGAAAACAAACCGAAAAACCCAACCGGTCAAAACCGGTTTTAATCGGAACCGGTCCGATTTTTATCCTAACCGCCGGTTAGGAACCGATTTCCATTTTTGAGAAAAACACCGGTTTGAAGACCGGTTTTTATTAACCGAACCGTAACCGGTTCGGTTAACCGTTAGAACCGTTTTTTAAAGGAGCAGATTTTTGCAATTTTTGAATTTTAAAGTTTGAATTTGAAAATTTGAAAGAGGAGCGGGAAGGAGCGGGGGATATTATTTAATATTGTACAAAATTATCATTTTGCCATACAAATGTTAATATAAATAGATGTGTTGTGTATTTCGTTAATTACCACTTTCAAGCAATCAAAAACACTCAAAAAATCAAAACCGAAAGTATTTCACTAAACACTAATGGAAAGTTCAAACACCAACAACACCACCAACACAAGTCGGTTCAACAAGTGCAGCGACGGTTGTCAAAGTTTTACCATGCGACCATGTAAAAGATCCATGGGAACACTACAACTACTTCCTAATGTCGGATGGTAAGAAAAAGGCTCAATGTAAACTTTTCTTGAGTATATTGTCTGCCGGTTCCAACTCAACGTTGAGGGCTCATATCAAACAAAAGTATTGCAAGGCACTCAAATCAGTTCCGGAAGCCGGTCAATCGTCCATGGCTCGAGACGAGACTATTTTTGCATATGATCATGATTTACTCCGTCAAAAATTGGCCGGTTTGGTGATTCAACGTGGTTTGCCGTTCAACCACTATGACGACCCTTTGATGACGGAGGTGTACCAGAATTATATGCAACCGCAGTATCATCATGTAAGTCGTATGACTCTAAAAGTCGATGCTATGAAAATGTGAAAAACGGCTAAGCAAGATTTAAAAAATGCTTTTTTAAATTTAGATGCTTCTGTTAATTTAACAACCGATGTTTGGTCCGCTCCTCATAATTTGCCATTTTCGTACCTTTGTGTTACCGCACATTGGGTTGATCCCGAAAGTTGGCAAATGATGAAGCGAGTCGTAGCATTTGAAGACTTTCCGGTTCCTCACTCCGGAGAAGCTTTATACCATTTGTTGAGAAAAGTGTTTCATAAATTTCACTTGATGAATTTTTTTCAATAACGTTGGATAATGCTAGTAACAACACAAATGCAATCGTGAGACTAAAAATGGAATACGAGCCACCTTGTAATGGCGATTTTTTTCATAGTCGATGTGTTGCACACATCATTAACTTGGCCATGCAAGCGGGATTAAAAGATGAGAATTTGAGTGAAGTGAGGGAAAGTTTTAAAAGAATGTGTCATGATATTTTTATAAAGGGTAATAAAAGATATAATGCATACATTCGGTTGGTGAAAATGCGGGGAAACCTTGGTTGCAGCCTAGTTGGGATATTGAAACAAGATGGAACTCCACTTATCTTTTTTCATAAGTGGTTTAAAACAAAAGGTAAGTTTGCAATATTTTCATGACAAATTGTCGGAAAAGGGTAAGTGTGCTCAATTTAATGCCGATCATTGGGATACTATTGAAAAACTAACCCGACTACTTGAAGTTTTTTACAACGCAACAAAAAAATTGTCTGGAGTTTATTATCCAACGGCTCATTTGGTACTCGAGCAACTATACTTGATGTCTTCACAAATTTCCGCATTTGAATTTCATGGTGGTGTTTTTACAAGCATGGTTTCTGGGATGAAAGAAAAGCTTTGAAATATTTTGAAACTGTGTCACCGTTAATTACTTGTGCGGTCGCATTAAATCCATGTTATAATTTAAGCGGGGTAGAGTTGCTTATCGACTCGATTGTGACTGATTTGGGTTGTTTCGCGTCTAACCCGAACTTTCTCGATGATGCAAAAGAGTCCTTTGGCCATTCTTTTAAAAGTTTGTGGGAATATTATTTTGAAAATATGGTAACCCACCTCCCTCATGTGATCGAGTCTTCTTCATCATCATCAAGGGGTTTTAGGAATCCGATACTTGCTTTGCATAAAAAGATAAGAGATAATCCCAACAAACGGTCAAAAAGTGATCGTTTCCCGAACAGTGAATATGAAAGATATACCACAACCGATTTTATCTCACATATTCCGCCCGAACAAGTTGAAAACTTTGATGTGTTGACGTTTTGGAAAGCAAAGGAAACAATGTTTCCCGTTCTATCCCAAATGGCTTGTGATGTACTAAGTGTACAAGCTACTTCGGTAGCTTCTGAATCCGCTTTTTCAACAAGTGGAAGGGTTTTATCAAATCTGAGAACAAGACTCACACCGGCTTCTTTGGAGATGTGTATGGGTTTGAAAGATCACTTGGATGCAATGAAGCGAGTGCAAGATAAAGCTAATCTTGAAAATGTCGTAGACTTCGAAGAGGGGATATATGAGGAAGAGGCACAAGCGGGTGAAATAAGACAAGATGCAGCTGCTCAAGAAGCTAGGGGATCCGATGAATACTACGAAGACTATTAGTTAGGACTTTTATGTTTTAAGTTTATGTATTTCCTTTGATGTATTTCCTTTAAGTTTATGTATTTCCTTTCAGTTTATGTATTTCCGACGTTATAAATAAATGTTGAAGTTTATTCAGTGTAAGTTTGTATAAACTACGAAAAAAAATCGGTTAACCGGTTAAAAACCGGTTCCAAACCGGTTAAATCCGGTTATAAATTTTAAAAGTTTCAAAATTTGACTTGGCGGCAAAAACTTTTTCAAAATTAAAACCGGTTAACCAGGTCCCAAACCGGTTAAACTGGTTACATATTTTAAAAATTTTGAATTTTTGAAACGGGCGGCAAAAAAATTTTGAATTTTCAAACCGGTTAACCGGTTATAAACCGGTCCCAAACCGGTCCGAATTTTCAAAATTTAAAATTTCAAAATTTGAATTTTTTTGAGCGGGAAGGCGGGTAAATTTTCAAATTTTGATTTTTTTTTTTATATTTACAAGTTTGCCATTGTAAGACTAGTATAAATAAATAGATTGTGTTTTTATTTCTTTGCAACTTGTATACAATTAAAAATACACTCTAAAAAATAAAAATCGAAAGCATTTCACTAATGGCTGATGCTGATCCTGCACCACCCCCGCCACCGGTGATTATTCGTATTTTACCGGTAGACCGTGCACCCAATGTTTGGGCTAACTACAACTACGTCCTAATGTCGGATGGCTTGCGAAAGGCTCAATGTAAGTATTGTTTGTGTTTCTTCAAACCCACTTCCAACGTGGCGTTGAGGGTTCACACATAGAAGAATTTCCGCCATGCATCTGCAGTTGATGCCTGATTCTCGAGTCGACGTTGAGTAGCTTATCAAGTTATCGATGTTTTATGTTTATGTTTTAAGTTTATGTGTAATGTGTGATGTATCATGTATTCTCCGCTCTATTAAATAAAAGTTCTAGTTTATTAATACACGAAACAAGAAAACGATGACAACGACGACGGAAACGATATATATATATATATATATATATATATATATATATATATATATATATATATATATATATATATATATATATATATATATATATATATATACACACTAGAACCGGTCTAGACCGGTCCCAAACCGTTTGGACCGGTTGGGTTTTTCCTCCTCACATCCGGTTCGAACCGAACCGGTTAACCGCCGGATCGTTTTTTGTGTTGACCCAAACCGGTTCGAGTTTGACCAGTCGTCAAACCGAACCGGTTAACCGAAATGTGCACCTCTATCCCCAACAATAAATGTTATTCAAGTCACATTGTTTGGAATCCCATGTGAGACAACTAATGACATCAACATTAATATATAAGTTAACACTCCTTAACGGGGCGATTTGGTTAGGCTAATGCTAATGGCAATCACAAAAATTGTGGTCACCCCATGCCACATCAGCGTCATCTCAGCTTTCTCTCTCCAATACTTTTTCCTAACCACAATTTGCTAATAAGACGACCACAATCACAACAAAAAACATACCCCACCAAACTAAGAATACACACTCAAAAAAGAATGAATGTTTCGGTTGCCTGCCCAACCATAACTTTGAAAATGTTGGGGGGTTAACCGGTTGGGGTTGGTTAGGCTAATGGAGGAAACTAGGTTGGGGGATAGGTTGGTTGGGGTGCAACCCCTCCCATTAGCATTAGCCTTAGTTTGGAAATTTTAAAAATATCTATATGCGGGGCGAGTACTTTATTAGAATTGTACTCGGCGGATAATTGAACATGCATGTATTCAAAACTAATTCTTTAAAGCCCGAGATGAACCGGCCAGTTCCACCGGTTGAATCGGGAACCGGCTAGGGCCGGATGTGGCCGGGTTTTTTTTATTGTCTGAGAACTGAATTAAACCGTCGATTTTCCGTTGATCCAGTTTGATAAACCCGGTCGGGTCATCACCTTTTATTAAAAAATCTAACAAATTTTCTTTTCCATCAAATTTTCTATATTTAATTGACAAGTTGAAACGGTGAGGACTGATGTTAGTTAAAATTTTGTAAAATAATAATTAGAGTTATAAATTATCTTAGAAGCATAAACTAATATAGTTTTAATATAGACGGTTATAACTTAGAATCATAAGTTGATTGTTGTTACAAATATTTGTTATATTTTTATAGATATAGAACTTAAAACAAAGCTTATTGGTAATGTGACAACTCGCAATTTCAGGTCATTTCTCGAAACAATTCATGTTTCAC
The DNA here is from genome assembly GCA_022545495.1 of Chrysanthemum lavandulifolium. Taxonomy (NCBI): domain Eukaryota; kingdom Viridiplantae; phylum Streptophyta; class Magnoliopsida; order Asterales; family Asteraceae; genus Chrysanthemum; species Chrysanthemum lavandulifolium. Next base: position 62,081,394 of record CM040246.1, read on the forward strand.
CATTTCAACATTTATCGTAAACTAGGTTTACGTGTTCCAAATTCGTGTAACCTTAAAGGTTTAGCGGCGAATTCATGATCATATCATCACGAACATTTCATATGGACTAAGTTTAGTCTACATTTCATTAGCATCATTTGCATCATATTAGTTCATTCATGACTTTGCATTTCACATTAAAACGCGTAAATCTCATATTAAATAAACGTTATCGCGTGAGTTATTATTTTGAACATTTAATCCGATACTTCCAAAAATGATCCCGATATATTTTATACTTACATTTAGTTTATAAAACTATATTTTGAGTTTACCTAGTGTTCTAAATTTATTTTGTACATAAATCGTTAAATTTATATTATTACGACACTTTTATTAAAAACTACACGATAATTATTATCTCACTCAAATTTTACAAGAAATGTATTTTACAATTTTATGACCTCATTATACTCTACTTTGATCAATTAAAAATTTACTTGTACCTAAAAGCTACCATTTACCTTAACTTGAATTCATTTCACTTACATTTATTTAACAATTACACAAGTATATGTATAAAAAAAAAAAAAAAAAAAATTCAAACACCTCCCTAAAACCGCCAAGGGGGTAAGCATTTATTAAAGTTGGTACATTTTTTCCTTGATTGTTAGACTTTCTACTTCATCTATAATTCACATTTCAATCATACATTTCATTCATTCATCTCTAATAATTCACAAGTCAAGTTAGTAAGTTTTCTCTCTTGGTTTTTCATCCTCAAAACCGGCCACATACTAGGAGTACAAAGGGATCATCAAAAATTTTGCAAGCTCAAGTAATACAATCTAGATCACACTTTTATTAAGGTTTTGAAATAAAAACCTAGGGTGTTTAGGTTAAACCTTTGTTCTAATCACCTCATCATAGTTTACTTGTAAGCATATTTCTATCATTTTACATCTTTCACTTTCATTTCATATTTATTTCTACATATTTGGAGCAAACATGCAAGACTTGTGTTTATTTATACCATTTTACATGATTTTTAGAGTTTTATATATATAAAGTCATCCTATAATTATTCCCTTGTTATATATTGGTCTTGATGATGATTAGGAACCCATGACACTCTAAGAAGGTGTATGGTAGGATTAGATTAGCTTTGGAGTTGATTTGAAGGATTGGAATAGGTTTAGTACGAGAAAAACTATTTTCGATAAGTATAAAAATGATCTGTTCTTATTTTGTTTTTCTGGAAAATCCGACAAGAGGCACGAATTTTTGGCCTTGATATTTAGAAAATATACTTTAAAACGAATCCGTAGCAGCTTGAACGGATTAAAACGGAGTTATAACGAAGAAGTTATGAATTTTTCAAGTTTGACGATTTAAATATATAATTTACGAAATTTTCAGCAAAGTGTTTTTGTTTTGTACGAGTCAAAACGAGCCTTAAGCTTCACAAATTATTTCGACATATCAAAAATATATTAGTATACTTTGATACGAAGCTAAGGACATATAATACGTAGAAAACGGATTTGAAACGACCAAGATATGCACGTTTTCATAAAATTGCCGTAACTATTATTTTTAGAAAAACTATATTATTTTTACGAGACAAGAGTTACGGTAACCAAAACGACCATGTTGAAGGCTGTTTTTAACGATGATGTGGAACTTTTTGGAACGAAATGTCTTCTAATAAAATCGAGATCACCAAGCATATTTTCTAAAACGACCAACCGTTTGTATAGCGGAGTTGTAATAAATTATTTACGGATGCTTAAACTTTGCGAAACTCATTTTTAAACCACATTTAGACAAAATCACCATCTTTAACCTCCATTATCTTTATGTTCGAGACCTCTATGACGAAAACTCCGTACTAAAACTTCTAGATTTTAATACAAAGCTTTCCAAAACCGTCGAGTTCGTTTCCTAACGCTCGACGACACCATATTACGACTAGTTTTTGAAGCCATTTTTGTCACTTTCATGAATTTTCCGACGACATTATTTTACGACGAAAAGTAAAATTTCACAATAAATCATTACGAAACCATTGTAGGATGACATTTTGACGTAAATACTTGTAAAGTAATTTAAGAATGGTCAAGACGTCAAAAGAGTATTTTTCGACGATAAGTATTATTTTCAAAACTCACAAATGGTATAAATAACATACTGAAATGCATGCATAACATTACATCATAACTCATTACATATCATATCATTCGTAATAGGTCCGGGTTAAGGTATCACGCTATACCTCGTGTACTCACTCTTGTCATCATACCGGTTTATCAAGTGAGTTTTCATAGCCCCATTTTCAAGTGTTTGGAACTATTTTGGGGAGATACATGCTTAACTAGTTTTCACAAGTACTTTAGATTTTAAGGCTAAATTCTATCATGATCACCATTGTTTCAAAATCAAGTGTTATACTATATCAATTGTTCTCGTCGCGTGCTATAGTTATCGTCGAATAAAGTACTATATCGATTGACTACGATACATTGAGTCATGTACTATTGATTATGTGCTACGTTCTCGTCAGATAATGTTCTAAATCGGTTGACTCATCGATACATTGAGTCTAGTCCTATTGATTAAGTGCTATTGTTCTACGTCGAGTTAGATACTATTGTGAATTCATTTGACATCATGTGTTTGAATATAAACTACACATATTTTGGCGGTGGGTTGTGAACACACAGTTGCAAGTTTTGTATGGGCGGAACTTGGAACCGGGTGGATTACAATGCCTTTCTTTGCATAAACGATTTTGAAAGGCTTTACATTTCAACACAAACTCTATGAACTCACTCAACCTTTGTGTTGACACTTTTAGCATGTTTTATCTCGGTATCTAAGGTATTCACTTCATGGCATGCATTTGGACACATCATGGAGTCGCGATGACGACGCGTCTCACTTGGGTTTTACGTGCTTAAAACATCGTTTAAATTGTAACAAACTTATTTCCGCACAAGTTGATTTTCTTATGGGACCTATACTTTGTAAACTCGATTGTTTTAGTAAATCAAACGATGTTCTTTTCAAACGACACTTTAGGTCGCTCAATATATCTCAGAATCGTGATGCTATGACAATAATCTCCGTGAATTCCATTCCACCGCAAAAAGTAATTTGGGGTGTGACAGGTAAAGTCTCAAGCATTTTCATCGGTTCAATCGAATGTAGAAATAAAGTCGGATAAATCATGGGATCATGCAACACTACATATTAAATATACCTAATGGAGGGATGATTTCTATATCGCAAGCTAGGAGTAGTAAGAAGGATGGGAAATCAGTTCCTAATAAGGATAACATTAATCTTGTCTCTTTGAAGAACTCGTTTGATGTTCTTATGAATGAAGATAATGTTTTTGCAGATTCTAATGTACATAATAAGGCTTCGAGTTCACACACTGTTCAAATGGAAGTGGATACGAGTACGAATAAGGTTAGTGATTCGTTTGTGGATGTGGTAGCTGACAGTGAAGATGAGTTTATGAGAACTACGATGATATCGCTAATTATTCATCCGGATCCAAGATCAATACTGGTTCTTCGAGAGATTTCAAGGTGCACGGACGCAAAAAGAAATAGTTAGTTTTTGATGTTTATGGCATGTCATAAACATCTCTTTTGTGTTTCTTGTTAGTTAGCTTTGTTTAGCTTGTTTCTGTTGGTTTTTTGCACATGTTGTGCATTTGTTTCGCCGTGATCGAGATGGGGGATTCACCCTCATCTTTTGTACTTCAACGTTTTTTTTTTTTATTTTGTTTTTTTTTAATACATTTTTCCAGGTGGAAGACTCTTTACTCACTTACATATTAAATATATAACAAAATTACATATGTATAGAACCGGTTCGACTCGGCAGTTTAACCGGTAACAACTAAACAAGGTCGATAAAAAAACCAGGTTTTAAAACAGTTTTAAAACAAAAAACAGTTCGCTCGCGGCTAACCAGTTTAGATCCAATCGAGTAGAATCAGGTGAACAATAACATGATCTAGAACACATAAAATGCCATTATCGTAAGAATTTAATATACTTGAAAATATTAAAGTCAAAATAAACTTTTTTCATCACAATAATTACATTCAAGTCATCATACATAACACACTAATTAAAAATATTTATTTGACGCTTATATGTTACTATCACATTAATAAAATATAATACATAAACGCTAATGAATGCGTACATTACACGTTTACGATAAGAGCATAAAAGCGATTACACAACAAGCCTTGTTTGCTTTATATTTTGACCAAGCCATGTTTAAATAAGAGATAACTCAATGTCAACGGTTCAATTTATGCATAACTCGATAAGCATGTTTTTTTTTTCTTTCAGTTTTTGGTTTTAGTTACCGAGTTTTTTACAGTTTCAGGTTAAACAGGCTTTTTCGGATTTTGGTTTTTTTGATTTAGTTACTTCAAGTTATCAATTTACACAGGCCAGTTTGGTCGGTCGGACTCTCAAATGTTAGTTACCCCTGGTCTACACTCAAACCGATGGAGCCTAGATAGATTAAGTTTGAAAAATAACCGGCATAGCTAAATGACATGTCACTTTTTTTTTTTTTTTCATGTTATAACATTTGATTTATGCATGTCATATGCTCCTTTTTAAACCTATAATTTAGCATGTCAATCACTTCCCACTGGTAATGAATATTAACAAATTTACATAGCACAAGGTGGAGGGAAGCAAGGTTTTTTATTGTCTCGAGGCAAGAGTACCAAGCTAGAATCGAGCCCTTATAAAATCGAACACGTTTCACCATGCAGTTGGTGCTCTCTTTTGTTGGTCAGGCTCGAACTCGAATAACTCAATAAGTGCTTGATTATTTTTGTTGAAATGATACACGACATCTACTTATTCATCTTTGTCACAATACAGTAAAAAGCGGGTCAGTAGCAGTAGCACAATCAACATGACATAGTATTTTGCCGTTAAAGACCAAATCGAATCAAACGGACAGATAAAACACTTTAAGCATGACCCGTCATCTTATTTTTCAAATTTTCATATACATTTGTTAAACACATTGCTTACGACCATGTAACACAACAATGGGTCCAACATATCAGTCACAAGCCATTCACAACCAGCTACTACAAAATTTAGAGCATTCTCATTTCTCAATGACTAGTTTTATCCCCATACCCCGCCCCGGCGGGATTGGGTATATTCTTATTGTCAATGACTAGTTTTATGATTGGCCTTTTCGATTATTATTTAAACATGTATGACTGATATTCAGACCTCAAATAAAATCCTTAGATAGCACAGATTTTTTAAGAGTCAAGCACCTCAATTAAAATCCTTAACAATACAGAGATTCTGAAGGCTGGACTCAATTTACAGGTGACCTGACCATTGAGATAAGTAAAAACAGCAAACCAAACAGCAGTGCAGCACAGCAGATCGTGGACCAGAAACCAAAAACAGGATTTATGCACCATGAATCCCATGAAATACGAGCATTTTTGAGAGACCCAACAGAAAGACAATATTTATTTCGCTAAATACATTCAAGTACTACGGCAATAGTTTGACGTTCAAATGGTGATTCATGTAAGATTCCCATAATTTCACATAGTAGCATACACGTATTTTCAAATTTTCATGTAATGAACAGAAGTATTCAACTACAAACAGCTCATAATAAAATTCAAAGCAGCATACATGTAATTTCATTGTAGGAACATGCATATCTAGTGCTGCATTCACAGGTTTTATAGTGAAATAAAAGAAAATATCTGATTTTCTTGAGATGGAAGGAAAGAGAAGAAAAGAAGGGTGGTTCGGTGGTTCCAAAGTTGGAAGGGAAGACATGGAAAAGAAGGAAATGAGATGTTCCAGAGTTAGAAGGGAAAAAAATGACAGGAAAGAGAAACTTACACATTTATGCCCTTCAATTGTCAATTTTTGAATTGAATATTTGAATGTATGATATAGAACAGATATATGCAAATATGTTAAATAATTTAATAATTTATAATCAAACTTTAGTGAAACATAGGCCATGTAATTGTTGAAACACATAATTTAGTACTTTCAAACTGATATATATTCATTCACATATTCTTCCTCTAAAACACTGCAAGGTACAAGTCCATATAAAACAAGTAATCTCAAGAATTCAGCATAATCAACTAGTTTCATTGCCGTGAACAAATATTAACGGATACATACTACCCACACACAACTCGAAATCGCGAACCAATATAACAGGAACTAAACCCAATGATGCAGTATAACAAACATGTGGCCAACACTTGTCTATCAGTATTAAAGGATAAAGATTTGGGACAACAAGATTTTTGGCATTTAACGGAGAATGAACTTAGACAAATGATACACCACAGAGAGTTTTACGGCAACATTAATGTTACTAACGCATGCATCAGAGGGTTCTCAATCAGAAGACAGAAGACAATCAAGCTGACATACATTTCATACAGAGAATATAATAAACAAAATAGATATTTAACCTCAAGATAAACACCGATCCGACCGATTGTGCAGTGTGGAGAGAATGCAGCGTAGGCATGGATGAAACTATTTAAGAAAGCAAAATAAACAAAGCGCTTATTATTATTATGAACATACAAATCAACAATAATTTTTGGTAAAACCGGACACTGACCCATAGCAACGCCAAATCTTTAGCATTTAGAAGCCACTTGACAGGTTTTTAATGGAGTTCAAGTTCGATTGGAGATAGGGTTACAAGTCCTCTGCGCATTCATATTAATGTTAAAACATGACACAAACAAGTAAACTTTTAAGGATTATTATAACAACCAAACAAACACAAATTCAAGATTCAGAGTTAAAAGTATCTAGAAAGTAACAGTACCAATGAAAAAGGCGAAGGTGAACCTTTGCCCAACATAATTTGTAATCCCAAAAGACATCAATATATCAAATACGCAACAATGATAAACAGATACCAACCTAGACTTGGTCAAACTTGTGAGATCCGCAGCTCCTGCAATAACATCTTCAATATCAAGTGTACACGCAGCATAAGCACACATAATTGCCTCAATGAGCAAAAACTGTGTCGTTGCGTCTTGGTGGTCTATCAGGAATTGATCCGGGCTTAAATTTGGAAGCCTCATGTCTAGCAAGTTCAGGAGGCACTGAACACTGGTTCTGTGTTAGCATCTGCTTAAGATCATAAAACACATCGGAATCCTGAAGAGTCAAGAAAGTAGTTGCGGTTCCAGTCTTCCCTGCACGCCCAGTACGTCCTATACGATGAGTATACTGTTCAATGTTCCCAGGCATATCATAGTTTATAACATGAGCCACATCAGGTATATCAATACCACGCCCTGCAACATCAGTTGCAACTAACACATTGAATCTTTTAGTCCTGAAACCGTCAAGACTAACCTCTCTTTGCTCTTGTGACTTCCCACCATGTAAAGTTGTCACACGATAACCTGATTTTTCCAATGTTTTAGATACAAAATCAGCCGTCTTTTTAGTATTAATAAACACAATGGCCGTCTTATCCCCAAGATCATCAAGCAACTTCTGCAACCTAGGCATCTTTTCAGATTCTTTCACCATGATAACATGCTGAGTAATAAGATCAGTTGCTTTTCCTGCGGTTCCAATAGTCACGACAACAGGGTTCCTCAAGTACTTCCTAGCTAGCCTCTCAACAGCGGTAGGCATAGTTGCACTAAACATATAAGTAGTCCTATATATTCTCTTCTCATCAAGCTCCTCATCTTCATTCTCAGGTTTAAAGTTACTCGATGGCATTGCTTCAAGAACACCCACAACTTGTGGCTCAAACCCCATATCAATCATACGATCAGCCTCATCAAGAACAACATAGTTACACTGATTCAAAACAGCATAACGCCTCTCTAAACAATCAATAAGACGCCCGGGCGTCGCAATAACAACCTCACACCCTTGCCTAATCTTAAACCCTTGCTCCTCAATCGACTGCCCACCCACAATCGAAACAACCTTAATCCCTAAATAATGCGCAAACTTAACCGTCTCCTCCTCAATTTGCTGTGCAAGTTCTCTAGTCGGGGCCAAAACAACCGCATAAGGACCCTCAGCCTCATTCTCTTCACTAATAGGAGGCAACCTAGTAATATAAGTCAACATAGGAAGTACAAAAGCAGCAGTCTTACCAGAACCAGTCTCGGCAACACCAATCACATCACGCTGCTGCAACCCAAGCGGAATCGCAGCCATCTGAATAGGCGAAGGCGTCTTATATCCCGCTCTATCAACCGCTTTCAAAAGCTCGTTACTCAACCTACTCTCAACCCAGCTCCTCATAGGCCTAGGAATCTTAGAACCTTTATACGAAATATTAAAATCCTCCCTAAAAATCCTCCAATCTCTCTCAGTCATCTCCTCAAGCTTCTTATCCGACCAATGACGATCAACTCGCATATCAAAAGTATCGTACCTCTCCGCAGCCTCATCCTTAACTCTCTGAGCAGCAGCGTCCTCCGGCCTCTCCTCAACCCCATCCTTCTTCCTAATCTCGTCTCGTAAATCCTTCTCATTCTTCGCAGCCAATTTCTTCTGCTCCCTACGATCCATACCCGCCCTAAACCCTCTCCCAAACAACAAACGCGCCTCGTGCGGGTTCTGATACAACGAATTCATATCCCTACTAGTATCCTCAGTATTCTCCCAATCAAACGAAAACCGAAACTTTTCGCTCGGTTTAATCACTCGCTTTTTCGGCTTCTTCGTGCCTAAATACTGATCCTTAATCAACTCGAGCTCCTTTTCGCGGTCTCGTTCCGCTTGTTTTTCCAACTTATCTTTCTCCCTAAGCTTACTTTCCTCCTCACGCTCCCTATCTCTATCCCTCCTGTCTCGGTCACGGTCACGGCGGTCACGGTCACGTCTGTCACGGTCACGGTCACGGTCGTGGTCACGTGATGAGCGGTGACGAGTGACGTCATCAGGTTTAGATGATGATGATGAAGAATTAGGGTTTGGTGGTTGTTGTTGTTGTTCTTGACGGCGTTTTTGTTCTTCGAATTCTTCTTGACGGCGTTTTAGGGCTAGCTGTTCTCGTTCTGCTTTTGATAGGAATACGGGTTTTTTGGTTTGGAGCTTTTCGCCTAAATCGTCGATTGAGCGTTTCATGGTGTTAATTTGAGGGTTAGGGTTTCGATTTGATTTGGGGATTTTGGGAGATGGTGGGTTTTTACACGTGAGAGTATATAGATATATTTTTTTTTTCTTTTTTTTTTGCTACTGACCGCCTAAAGATTAAGGGCGTGTTTGGTTAATGAGGAATGGAAATGAAAGTAGTAAAAGATGATGACACACCATTATTTTAGGAGCTAAAACACCATTTTCATTCTTTTCCTCTTATTAAATGTTTTTTTTTTTTTCTTTTAATAGGTATAGTAGCTTTGAAAACACCATTTTACAGACGAGTATACTTTCACTTTTACTATTTATTATTTACCTTGAAAATTGTATCTTATTTTCTCCATCTTACACACCACTTCATTTTAAAATGGACCACCAAATCTTTTTTTTTCCCTCTCTACCACCAATGCAACTAACCAATTTTAGTGGGTTATGATATTCTAATGTGGCGCCGCGTGACGAGCGTTGGCAGAAACTTAGATTCGCCTAAAAATTTATAATTCTAAACCCATAGAAAACCCAAAAAAGATATTCAAAGAAACACAAATGTCCGATGACGGTGGCCAGAAAACTTCGATCGAAATATAAACCACAACAGGAATTTGTCTTTACCACAGCCGGAATCTGACACACCGGAACATGAACGGAGGAAAGAAAAACGCTAGAAATAAAAAGGAACACAATTGTTATTTTACTTAGAACCATCTAAAAGTACAAAGGCAAATTTGAAAAATAGTGGTGCTGTTATGTGATTGTTGTTCGGTGGTATTTTAGTGGTTAATGTTAGAGAGAGAAAGAGTTGGCTTATGGGAGAGACAAAGGACTAAAAATTATGATTGTGTGCGAGAGAAAGTTAAAAATATGTGTGATTTTGTAAGATAATTTTATTTATTTATTCAAAGTATTTTATTTATCTTCTGTATAGAGGTGTCAACAAGTCCAATAATAGGGTGGTCCTAGTGAATATAGTAGAAGCCTATATAAAAGAATAGGTCTGTCATAACTTTCGGGTCAATTTTAAGTCAAATGTTGTGTAAAGCATATGACTCTTGTTTTATCTAAAATGGTTTTAGAAAACCCATAAAAAATAAGGGTATGCATCAAACCAGGCTAGAGGGATATGTATTTCTTATCTTTTCGATATATATATGGCCTAGAAAGAACGAGGTGAGACATGCCTAAGTTGAGTTGATTTAACATATTTACTTTTAACATTTATTAATACCACACCAACCTATTGTATAAAATATTTACTGCTCGAAAGTTCCTACGGTATAATATTTATTGTTTGACCGACCAAAAATACTACACCTACGTCTTCATTATCCTTATGAAAGTGCCGTAAGTAAATTGTGATGTTAAAAAAATAAAATAATAAAATAAATAAATAATAATAATAAAAATAAAATAAAAAATAAAAAAAAAAGAACAAACAAACTTGTGAGTCTTTAATTCGTAAAATTGATTTCGCTTCATCTCTTTCCAAATAAAACAATAAAGCTCATTATTGAATTTTTTTTACAGCAAAATCCATTCGAGTTTATAATTTGTACTTCGTTGTCATAATCTTAACCTCCATCTTCTGCCCATAGTTTCAAGTCTAATTCGTATTTGAAAGAGAAAAAAAAAGTAACAGAGCGTTTGTTTAGAGGGTTTGGGTTGGGTTCGCAGAAACCAAGAAGAAAAGTAATGTTTGGTTCAAATACACAACTTTAAATTTTGGTATTCAAGCGGATAATCCAGGACTCCTCTAAAGCGATTGAATAGGCAGGATTTGAAAATGGGCAAATTATCGGCGCATCGAACTCGCCACTTTTTCCTTTTCGGCATCGAACTTTTTTTTCTATTATAGAAGACTAAACTTGCTTAATTTTCCTATCAGAAGATTGAACTTGCTTAATCACACTTAAAGTGTAATTAACCTTCTTAAACCCGCTTTTAAGTGTGATTTTGTGTCACAAAAGGAAAATTAGCAACTTTAGGCTACTATAGAAAAATTAGCAAAGTTTAGTGCTACCCGTTTTAAGTGTGATTTCGACCGTTAATTTTTTATTGCACCGCTAGTCCTTTTCGCCCGCTTTTTACGTTTTTGTCCGCTTGTTCGTTTTACACGGTTTTGTCCGTTTTACGGTTTCGTCTCGTTTTACGTTTTCGTCCGTTTTGCACGTTTAGTCCGCTTTACGCGTTTTCGCTCGTTTTGCACGTTTACACGATTTTTTTAGTTTTGCACGGTTCGTCCGTTTTACACGTTTAGCGGTTGTTACATGTTTTGTCCGTTTTACGTTTCGTCCGTTTTACGTTTTCGTTTGTTTTGCGTTTTACGCTTACGTTTTGCGGTTTCGTCCGTTTTACGCCGCCGGTTGTTACACTTTTTGTCCGTTTTACGTTTCGTTCGTTTTGCACGTTTCACGTTTTACTCGTTTCGTCCGTTTTACGTTTTCGTTCGTTTTGCGTTTTACATGTTTTCGTCCGTTTTACGTTTTCGTTCGCTTTTGACGCGTTTCGCCGCGTTTTACGTTTTGTCGTTTTACGTTTCGTTTGTTTTTTTGCGTTTCGCCGCGTTTTTGTCCGTTTTGCACAGCCGTCCGTTTTACACGTTTTCGTCCGTTTTGCAAAGTTTCGTCCGTTTTGCACATGTAAAACGAACGAAAACGTAGAAACGAACAAAACGTAGAAATGTACGAAACCGTAAAACGGATGAAAACGTAAAATGTGCAAAATGCATTTAAACGCAAAAGCGACTAAGACGCAAAAGCGGACGAAAACGCAAAACGAACGAAACATGTAAAACGGACGAAACTGCAAAACGGACAAAACGCGGCGAAACGGACGTAAAACGTAAAACGACGAAACGTAAAACGGACAAAAACGTGTAACAACCGCTAAAACGTGTAAAACGGACGAAACCATGCAAAGACTAAAAAATCGTAAAACGTTCAAAACGAACGAAAACGTAAAACGGACGAAACTGCAAAACGGACGAAAACGCGAAAACGGCGAAAAGGACTAACGGTGCAATAATATAATAACGGTCTTTAAAAAAAGCAGACGAAAAGGACTAGCGGTGCAATAAAAAATTAACGGTCGAAATCACACTTAAATGGGTAGCACTAAACTTGCTTAATTTTTCATAGTAGTCTTAAAGTTGCTTAATTTTCCTTTGTGACACAAAATCACACTTAAAACGGGTTTAAGAAGATTAATTACACTTTAAGTGTGATTAGGCAAGTTCAGTCTACAATAGGAAAATTAAGCAAGTTCATCAATTCAATAGAAAAAAAAGTTCGATTCAGGAAAAGAAAAAAGTAAAAGCTCACGATCTTTTCGCATAATTCTTTCAAAATTTGTGAGACCAACCTTCTTATTTGTCTCTATATCTCTCATATTTAATGCACACACTATCTATTGAAAAGAATATTTTTTAATCAAATGAATTAAATACAATTTTTTCTTTTACCTCATTTTATATTAAATTTTACACCAAAAAATAAAAAAATAATAATAATTCAAATTCAAAATCCAAACCCCTTAACAAACCAAACGAGCCTGAAATTCCTACAATGAGCATAAAGAATTATGTATGTTGTTTTGGTTGACTTATATAGAACGTTTAATCTGACTTTAATATAGATTGGTTGGTTTTAGTTATAATGAAAATTAAGCTATAAGAAGCATGGAGAAATAGAAGAATATGATGTGCATAAATAACTTAAAAGATAATGGTCTCATTATTTTGTAAAATAGCTTGTCAAATAATTTGAGAAATAGTTTAGGTCATGCACAAGTGTTTGTTGGTGAATTCATGATGCGATACCAAAAACATACTAAACAATGTTGTTCAGTTAATGATAGTCATCCTCATTATGATTTTAATCAATCCTATATCAATTGTGATTCCTACGTGTATACCAAACGAGCCCTAACTAGCTAAAAAAATGAGTGTAAAAAGTAAAAACAATAACGGTGTAAGCAAAAATAAGTATTTTATTTTACATTGTGTTTAAGTTTTTTTTAGTAAAGAGAATAAATTAACAGTAAATATTTTCAGCTTATTTTTTAATAAAACACTATATTTTAAAAATCAATTTAATCACATTATTTTTCACTCATTTTCTATTCCTCCTTAAATGCTACTCAAGAACACAATTTTTTTTTTGTTTCTTTTCATTTCATTCTTTCTTAAGTGGTACTCGATAACACAATGTTAGGGAATATGGCATACAAACAAGTTTCATAACTGTTTTAATTTGGTCACTTAAACGTTATATCATTTACAAAATTTATTCAAACTTTAATTTTGTTTCATTCTTGTGAAATTACTATGTTTAAAGTGTCCATACATGCATCATCATGTTGTGCATTTAGTTATAAACAACCACTCTCGTATTTAAATATTCTCAACTAACTTTATGTAAAGCCAATTTATACAACTTTCAATAGAAAAACAATCACTAAATATTAAACCAAGTTTGAGAAGTGTTTCTTTCAAGTCACTTTAACATAATACACAACAATAGAACATTGTTAAAACTTTAAGTGGTTTTTACGATCAAAATAAATTTACAGTGACTAAATTAAAACATATCTCAAATTTGATTACTATTTTTTTTATAGTCGACATTTTTATTTTGATATGGTTGTGTTTGGTAACAAATGTTTTGGAGCATTTTAAAGCATTTATCATTAAAACATTTAACATTTAGTGTTCAAACTTGTTTGTTTTACTTTGGTCAAAATGTTTTTTCTTAAACGCTCATTCAATAAGCATTTCACATATAAACTAGCATTTGTGCATTTAAATTACTATACTACCCACCCTATAATTAATGTGTATTTCAATATATGTGGTTTTGATTGTATATAAAATTTTGTACCTCTCATATTATTTTATTTATTAATACAAGATGTGTAATTATCACTAAAAATAGTAATGTATGGTGTTTAGTTTGTAATTTTTAAAATCATAAATTGTTGATAATTTATTAATCTCAATAATTTGTTAACTTATCACGTATTTTCTTTAATATATTACTGTATTAATATTGTTAAAAACATATAACATTTTATGATATCAAAGGGTTTGTTTTCGATTGCTTATTTTAAACTATGTATTTGTTAAAAAAAAAATAAGAAGGTACTAACCTGCTTATCTTCAAATGCCAATTTATTTTAAAACTAAGGTATATAAGACGTTGTTATCCAGACACTTCAAATGATTAGATAAGCAAATGGGAACTTAAAAAAGCAATTCCATAGACTATCTAAAACTTCTCAAATTAAGATTAATGAAGAACAAAAGAGCATTGCACACTTGAATAATCAGTTTTTATGTAGTTAATGTGAAATTGTTGTATCCCATAATCACAATAATAACATAACTAGTCAAAAAAACACAAATCCAACACACCCCCTGTCACAACCTGTTTTATGAAGCATGATATTTTGATCTAGACGCCCCCTAAACTTGTCATATACACTTGTGAAAACTTTCTATACCAATATAAAAGGAGAACGAATCCCTTTAACAAAGGATGTGTTCAAATTTTTAAAGAAGTCCATTTTCTCAAATGGTACCAATGGTTTATATCAGATGGACTTTTATCATATGACTAATGTGAGAAACTATTTATTCAAATGGTTGTGGGTTCAAAATCTGCTTCAGACATGTGAGATAGTTTGTTGTGTAAATATTGTGAGATAATTAGTTGTCGTTTAAAAAAAAACTAAATTAAGCGGTTGTGTTAACCTTGGTAATGTATACTGTAATTAGGGTCGATGACGGTCTGAAAACTGGATCGGTCCGAAAAGCGATTTGGTCCGTAAGTACGGACTGAGGACGGGACCGAAATGTTCGATCCGGGTCCGGTCCGATCTAACAAAGCATTATAATTGATTTTTTATAAGACCGAACCGGACCAAAGATTAAGGGCATGTTTGGTTTGTAGGCAGGTTTATGAATATGATTTGGATTTGATTTCAAAATTAAACAAGGTGAGAGAAAATTAATAGTAATTATTTTGATTAATTTTATTAATAAAATTAGGACAAATGACACAAAAAGGCATCAAAGTTATGATTCATTTCCAATTAAGGTATTCTACTTTTTTTCTTGCATAAAAAGGTACCCAACAATAATTTTTGGCGGATTTAGGTTTTTTACTAACGTTCGTTAACTCATTTCGTTAGTATATTACATGTCTAGTCCTCGAATTTGTATAATCATTTCATTCAACATCCAAAAAAAATTTCCAAAATTTTTTTAACAAAGTTTTTTAACTGAAAATTTTGAATTTATTTTCTACTTGATTATTTATTTACTTTTTAATTAAAATTCATATCTTTCATTAATATCCATTCACATTTACCAGATATTCATTAAAAAAAAGGCACTTACAAAATCAAACTCGTTTTCTTTTTTCTAACAAAATCAAACAACAAATCTATACATTTAAGTCATCATCTCCAAACCTCAAAATCTTAAATCAACAAAAAAACCATTGAAACAAACCGAAATAAAACTCATCAACAAACTATCTTTTACCCACCACGTAAGATTTTCTTATATCAAATCCTACTACTAAAGACTTTAAACAATTAAACAATACCATCACTACAAAACACCATGGTCGGAAAACGACCCATGGTCGGAAACGCTCACCACCACCACCGAAAATGTTCAACCACTCACTTAAAATCCTTCTTCTTCAAACCCTAGATTAATTAACTTTATAAACGTCCCAACTTTATCAATAATCACAAACACTAAACCCCATGAACACACTCAATCACAAACCCAAAATCCCTAAACCTACAAAAAGCTTTTTCAAACCTCAAAATCTTGACGAACCCATATCTTGAACGAAGACTATGGTGCCATGGCCGCTGCAATTATCATCGGATCTTGTTGTCGTTGTGTTGTCGTTGATTGTTTTTGAAGGAGTGCTTGTTTGCCTTTATTTTTGTGTATGTATGTGTGTGTGTGTTAGAGATGAGAGGATAAGTATGTTTGGGTTTTTTTAAGAGGTATATAAAGATGTAGATTAGTATATGTATGGTGTAAATTTGGGTTCTTGAAAAAGTTACTACTATAACGTTTGTATGGTGTAAATTTGGTGTAAATGGGGTAACAAGTGTTTGTTGTTTGTTTAATCTGGAAAATGATGAAGATCTTCCATGTGTTATTTATTTTAGAGTAAATTACACCGCTCGTCCTTGTGGTTTCGTTGACCGCAGGTTTCGCCCTTTGACCAAAAAAGTTGCACCGCTCGTCTTAAGTGTGAAACGTTATGCGCCATTAGTCCCTTGACCAAAAACGTTAAGTTTGACCGTTAAACTCCCTCATGTGACTTGCACACGAGGGTAAATTCGTCATTTTATATATAAAAGAAAAGTATTAACCGAGGGGTTTTTTTTATCTGTTGGAAAAGGCATCTTTTTGCATAAGGAGTCCTGTTTGTAGTTGGTCCCGTAAAAAAAACATGTTTCTTTTTCCTTCTTAGTGACAAATATTAAAAAAGTAAATGACTATTTTAAGTTTTATTTGAATCATTGTTAAAATTGATTTGCATCATCAATAATCAAAATTCTTGAATGGCCATGTTCAATTTGTATATCAAACACAGATCTAACCTTGCTAGTAAATGAAGAAATATCAAAATAATTTGTACGTGAAACGTAAAAATTGAAACATCCAACATAATCTAATTGTTATTTACATAACTATCCCATGAAAAAAATAAGTAATCAACCAAATTTACAAGAAAAAAAGAGATTATATACATCCAAAAGAAAACTAATTAATATGTATGAATCACGGATCCGCTACTTTTTTCTTATGACCAAAATATTTCAAGAAAAAACTCTATTTGGTAAACCATCTTCTTCATACATATGATTCCACCATTAATGAAAGTTGAAGCTTTTAGAAAATAATAAAACCTTAAAGGAGTGACATCGGAGTGAAGAAGTGAGCTTTAAGGATGACACTAAACTCGACGAGAAAGCACAAGAAGGATTGTTTACGCCGAGGATCGAACCGATATATCATTTACCTACAAAATAAAAACAAAACCACTGAAAACTCGGATCTTGGGCGCGTGGTTGGGGTCCACGGCAGATATCACGTCAAAAGAATCACGGGTCACGATCTACACGATGGGGTAGGTGGTGTAAATTCCGCGACGCGTCACGGCCCGATGGTCGAAATAGTCGCCGTGGCGAGGTCTGTAGGAGATGGGAGAGGTGTGTGTGTTTGTTAGTGAGAGAGTGAAAGGGTGTAAAATGCGAGTGTGATGGTATATAAGGGTAGATGAAATGATTTTACCCCTCGTGCAAGTCACATGAGGGAGTTTAACGGTCAAACTTAACGCTTTTTGGTCAAGGGACTAATGGCGCATAACGCTTCACACTTAAGGACTAACGGTGCAACTTTTTGGTCAAAGGACGAAACCCTCGCGGTCAACGCAAACCACAAGGACGAACGGTGTAATTTACTTTTTATTTTATATTTAAAGGAAAATGAAATATTATTTTGGATGTTGAATGAAATGATTATACAAATTCGAGGACTAAACATGTAATATACTAACGAAATGAGTTAACGAACGTTAGTAAAAAACCCAAATCCGCTAAAAAAATTTGTTTGGTACCTTTTTATGCAAGAAAAAAAGTAGAATACCTTAATTGAAAATGGACCATAACTTTAATGCCTTTTTGTGCCATTTGCCCATAAAATTATTATTAAAAGTGTTATTTTAAAATATAATAGGAGAGAGAAAGAGAGTAATGACCGTGAGTCTCACTACTTTTCACAGAACCTACCTTTTCCTATACTTTTATAAAGGGTGAGTCTAAATACACCAAAATGATTGATTAATCATTGACTTGTTACACTAAATGCACCAAGCTTATATAATAATTATTTCCCTATATATATATTTTTAATTATTCTTGTTTACCCTTTTACTTCATTTTTTACTTTCACTAAAATCAATAATAATTAACTGCCATAAAAATCAAATCTTTTAAACACAACAGTTGCACTCTATCTCTCATTCTTATACCTTATTACTCCCCTCATTCTATCTGAATTTTTTTGAGACCTAACACCACAAAACCATCAGCCATCACCTCAACATGTCACCATCGCGTTATTATGCACCCACCAATAATCTCCAAAAGGTGAAGATTGATGGGATCACCCTGGTCCCATGCATTCTAAAGATGCTAACCTGACCTCCCCAGGACCGACCCTGTGAATGAGACACGTCCCAGGTGATCAGACTTATCAGAGGCGGGCTTGAACCCGCCATTTTCTCCAATAAGCCCTCGCCGACCAAATAACTCCGAAAGATTTACGGTGGATGGATGGTACCAAATGATCTTTAGTGCCATGGAAGAGGTTTGAACCCGAGTCTATTGACCCAAGCCCAAAGCTCTTACCAATGGACTAAATCATCATTAGTTGCACCCACCAATAATCAACATCTCAAATAAGATAGTGTGGTTGTGTCTGGAAAATATATATGATGGTGGTGTACGTGTCCGGCGGTAGGTGGCGACCGGAGGAGTCTCCGACAGTGTTTGTTGGCCACCGATGGCGGTATGTCGCGACGAAATCGGTCTCCAGCGGCAATTCGCAACAATGTTTTTTTGGTCGGAGTTTTAGTCCGGTCCAAATCCGTCATTAGCCACAAACACATTTTCAATCTCATTTTATTAGCAAAGAATTAGAATGAGCAAACGAAATTTAATAGATAGTAAGTGGGGTTTTAACTATGTAAAAAAACAAGTGTTATTATATTTGTTTAATGTTTTTATTCATTCAATGTTTGTGTTCCTAGTAAAATTATTTATAAATTTAGACTAATAAATTAGCTTTAGTAGAATTATGACTTATTTAGCACAAATTCCAACACATTGACTTCTTTACTGAGGAAAATTTTGATGTATTGAATAGAACCCTTTAAATCCTAAACCCACCCAAAACCCATAAAACAAACGCACCCTAAAAATCAAGAAAAAGGTGAACAAGGGCCTGCAATGCTCGACCCTAAATTGTAGTAATAGACAAGTTTGTTTGCTAGCCCAAAGTTGAAAAGTCCCCAAAACAAAAACACACACCGGTACGTACTTTGCTCATTTATTCCTGTTGGTCACTCACCCTAATAGGCAGTGGATCAATTGAAAAGTGGAATAATTTAAAAAGTGTGAGAAACACTCATCATCCGACATGTGTCCACCATCTATTTTATTTAAAAATCCGCTTAGGGTAAAATCGTAAATTACACCTTTTTTCCTTTTCCACCCCAAATTTCAAACGAAATAACTTTCAAACGATGTTTTTACTTAAAACCGATTTCACCATAATTTTAAAATTCGATTCTCTTTAATTTGGTATAAATCTTGATAAATATTTCGAACTTTTTTACATATCAAATGGTTCTTCGATTTTCGATTTTTTGGCATTTTCTACCCTATTTTTACGCTTATAAATGTCGAATCTTGAAAACTTAAAACATGAAAGTTATAGATTTTGTTCACTCTTTACCCGTAAATTCAAATCACTCAAATTCGATGTCATATGGGTAAGATATAACACGTTAAAGATGGTTTTACTCATATTTGTTCATACAAAGTGTTTGATGAAATGTCAAACTTAGATTTTTAGTGTTAAAGTTGAGCTAAATGCACTAATTTTGTCCCACAACGCATCATTAATCATTTTATTAATGTAAGATTCAAAAGTGATGTTTTAATAGTTAATGTTTTTAACTATTAAAAGCGACGAACCAAAGCCACGAATCAATGAACCAAATCAAACTGTAAAAAAAGCATAAAAGCAAAACCGATGAACCTAACTAAACGATGAACCAAACCAATAATCGATGAACCAAACCAAAATCAAACTATGATTGATGAACCTAACTAAACGATGAACCAAACCAAAATCAAACTATGATTGATGAACCAAACCAAACTGATGAACCATACCAAAAATGATGAACCAAAACCAAAATCGATGAACCAAACCAAAATCAAACTATGATTCATGAACCAAGAGAACCAAACTGATGAACCAAACCAAAACTCATGAACCAAACTAAAATCGAAATCGCGATTGATGAACCAAAATAAACGATGAACAAAACAAACACAAACACCAACATGTTAATTCGAATTATGATTGATGAATTAAAATAAACCGATGAACTATGTTTGATTTGGTTCATCGCTTTTCATTTGGTTCATCAGTTCATCGATTTGGTTTGGTTCATCGATTTGATTGATTCATCATTCATCGATTGATGAACCAAGATTAATCATGAACAAAACGTGCATTTTATTTTAAATTAACGACTAAAAACATCACTTTTGAATCTTACATTAATAAAATGATTAATGATGCGTTGTGGTATAAAATTTAGAGCATTTAACGAATTTTAAAACTAAAATCTAAGTGAGACATTTTATCAAACACATCACAAGAACAAATATGACTAAAACGTCAATTTTAACGCCGATATCTCACTTATTTCACGTCTGATTTGAGTGATTCAAAACTTGTGAAAGAGTGAACTAAAATCTACAACTTTCGTGTTTTAAATTTTATGTGAATCAACCTTTAAATTAGATAAAAGTATGGTCGAATACGCCAAAATTTCAAGAAAATCATAACCCACTGAAATCTTAAAAAAAAATTTCCGATTTATATATCAAGATTTATACCAAATTAAAGAGAATCGAATTTTAAAATTATGGTGAAATCGGTTTTCAGAAAAGTTTGTCGTTTGAAAGTTATTCATTTTAAATTGAGGTGAATTAAAAAAACTATTAAACGACTAATATACCTCTAACCGAAATATTAAATTAGAAGAGAAGAAGTGGATGTGACACACTAAGGCTACTTTATTGGCTTTCTACACTTTTTATTTTGTTCCCCTTTTCAAATGATCGCACCTCCACCCTAATATCCCCAAAATTTCAAATCCTCAAAAATCAAAATGTCAGATCACATACCATTCGAAATTCAATCAGAAATCATGAAAATGCTTCCAGTGAAATCGTTACTTCAATTCCGATCCGTTTCAAAACAATGGAAGTCTCTTATCGACAGCTCGGAATTCATAAACAACTACCACATCAATCACACAAACCCCCGACATCATCTACTTGTACGGTACAAGTTAGATACTGTCCGAACGTATACCTCGATTATCGATGACAATACTTTCCCCCAACAAAAGCTTCTCTTAACCGCCCCCGAGTCCCTTAGCTTACTAAGACACGCATTAACTATCAGTTCCGTTAACGGGTTGCTATGTTATGTGGGTACTTACAAAGACACTAAGACTGAGATAGCTGTTATTTGGAATCCTACTGTTAGGAAATCTGTTGGTATTGTTATCCCTAATGAATTGTATGTGCGTGATGTTGTTGGTTTTGGGGTTTGTCCTCGTACTAGTGACCCTAAGCTTGTTAAGATTAGTGTTGTTAAACCTAGTATGTGGGTGGTTGAGGTTTTACGTTATAGACGTGTTTGGGAAACTGTATATATGGGTGCGCCTTTAAATCGTGTGATTTGGTGTGGATTCAGGTTTTGTAAACGGGTTATTTATTGGCGTGCTTATGATGATATTGATTTGGATGATGGATTTAGGTCTAATTTTATTATTTCGTTTGATTTGAAGAGTGACAAGTTTGGTGAAGTGTGTCTTCCGGAGAGATTAGTGTATACACATCATTTGTTGGTGGTGAATGTGAATGAGTCGCTTGTTTTGCTTGAGTATAACGATGAGGGTGAGATGTCGGTTTGTGGTGTGTGGATGAGGAACGATGGTGAGAATAAACTGTTTACGAAGATATATACTGTAAAGGTTGAGGGTAGGTCGCTGTATAATAGCGTATTGGGGTTTAGGAAGAATGGTGAAGCTGTATTGGAATTGGAGGATGATAATAATGAAGAGTCTGAAGTTGAAGTTTATGAACCCTCGTCAGGAAGTATTAATAGTGTTGGGATTAAAGGACAGTATGCTACATTCTCCGCGAGGTCATACATGGAAACACTACTATTGCTTGATCAGTCAAACTCTATCATTGGTTTATAACAATGATGGTGCTATATTGCAAGGTGTCGAGATCAGGTTGTTATCACATCAAGTTTTTATTATTGAGTTTAGTTTATGTTACTAGAAAAGATAACTGCGTTATCTATACAGCAAGTTTTTGTTATCTGTTAGCTTCAACATTAATGACTACTACTGATGATGAATTTCATATAATTTGTGAGCAATAGAAACAGATAAATTTCTGACAGTAAGATGTATTTGGTTATTTGGATAAGTAAACTCTCGCTATGCATAAGTTAAGTTGTAATGCACCACTTAGTTGACCTTCTGTAAGTAGCAGCTGCAAACCAGCACTGGATGGGAGCGAAAATGGCCCTGTCATGCCAAGCAATCCACTGCTTTGTATTGCCAGTCTACATGTTTATTCAACGCTGCTCTCGATTTCTACTTAAGTATAGTCCAAACATCTTAGTTTGAAGTACTATAGTAGTTGACCAGCCTTCCGCCCATGTTACCATATCCATTTTAAAGCATAGAGTGATATGAAGCAAGTTTTAAACTTACCATGCTATTGTGCTTATCTCATTTCTATTCTAATGTCAAGTGTTTGGGACTTCTTATTAAAGTAACAAAAACAAGCTTATTCAAAAAGAGAGGAATTGATCACCTGATGTTATTGATAAATTAGAGTTACTATGTGTACGCTATTGGAATGAATGGAATTGATGGTACGTTCTCGTGGGCCTTACTGTAAGTTATCCTCCCCCTTAGAACTAATATAAAAGAAAAGAACCAAAATTGCTATCCTCGCTAGAGCGAACTTGTTGAAGTGATTCATTGTGTATACTTATGAGATGAACATATAAAGCGGCATACCTGCATACATAGAATGTCTTGATCAAATTTATGGTTTATGCATTATATATAAAAGCACCAACAAAATTTACAATGCATGGCTAGGCAGAATTTGACGATATCAGCAATACATCTTTTAACTCCATGCTGTCTTTGCTTTCCATAACTGAAAGGATTATATGGTGTTCATACTTCATAGCAAACACTAACAACTAATTAGTAAACACAAATATAAAAAGGAGACAAGTGAATCAAATCCAAAATTAAGGGGATTAGTGGTGAGAAAAAAAAAAAAAAAAAAAAAAAAAAACTTAACAAATCATTACGTGCAGTGCTTATTTGTGGATTATCATGTTACAAAATTATTTTTTGAAAGGTTCGTTCAGAATCTTAGTTGGTCTTTGTGTATGGCAGGTAAAAGCGTTGATCTAGGGTTGCAAAACCAAGTATAGTATATGATTGATTTCCAGTTGTGAAAAACTTAGTATATTTGTGGTTAATGATCTGATCTTAAGCGTAATTCTATGCTTAATAGATGTCACAAGCTTCTTTTAAAACAAGTAATAAACTTGAATTCTGTTCATGGTGGTTGGGTAGCAAACAATAGCAATAAAGGAATGTAACATAGAGTTGACTGATTTGTTGATCTGCTTGCTGGTACTTCATTGTTTAGGACTTGTGTGTGACGGTTCAGTTAGTTGTTGAAAACAGTTCCAGTCTATTGGAAGCCTTATTGAAGTCCCCTGTATCTGGCATGCTTACAACATACAGATTTACAGTTCAATGGTTCATAGGTCTTATTTGCATTTCATCTTTATTTGGCTGTCACCAACCAGGTACCCTTTTTTTCTCTCTCATAGTATCACCTCAATTCAAAATAAGCATTGCTCACCATTAGGCTAAACACAGTGGATAGGTGAACCGAAGGGTTGAGCTCGTTGCCACCGTTGCCCCACCGTGGGGTGGTCGGTTGGCCCGGTTGAGAGGGCACAGGTGACGAACTAGTTTGTGGATTCGACCGAATTCAAAAGCAAGAAAAAGTTTAAAAAATCCAACCGTTTGGATTAAAAAAAAAAAAAAAATTTAAAAACTTTACCACTTTTACAACATTATGAAGATTTTTTGTGATTTTTTCAGTTTTTAATAAGTACTGTAATGTTTACGTTTTATTAGTTTAAGTTTCTAATTATTGTTGTAATGTTTAAGTATTTTATTAATGAAGTTTAATTTTGTTTTAAAATATTTGAATTTAAAAAAAAAAAAAAAAAAATCCCGGTCACCACTGTGGCAACTAGGTCGTCGTCGGTCGTCGGGAGAGAAATGATACAAGCGTGACCTGTGTCACCACTGTGTTCAATTTTATAGTGTTTGAATGTGCTCTTTGGTTTGAAGTTTGTAGCAATCATATGTTTAAGTGCAGAACGAATAGATAAAATGACCAAAAATAACATTTTCGATATAACAAACAAAAAAAAGAAGAGACATGCTTGTTTTCTGAAATTAAAGGGGTTCTTTTTGATTGCTTATTTTAAACTACTTATATTCATAAAAAAAATAAGTAGGCGCCAACCTGCTTATTCCACGTGATTATTTACTCTAAATAAGTATATCAACATTTTTTTAGCCAAACACTCAAAACTATGCAGAAACGAGCACCTAAAAAAGCAGTCAAAAAACACAAATTCAAACACCCACTCTGATACAAGCTGTTTTATTGGACATCATATTTTGATCTATCTAAGCTTGTCATTTTTTTGCAGACTATTTATAAAAATTTCCAATACAGATATGAAATGAGGACGAATCCCTTTAACCATTGACGCCTTCACAGTGTCAAAAAGTCCTTTTCCCAAAAATCCCCCGTTCCTACAACTCGTTTTATTAGACATGATATTTTGATCTAGACACCCCCCTGAACTTGTAATTTTTGCAGACTACTTATGAAAACTTGAGATACCAATATGAAAGAAGGATGAATCCTTGTTCCCAAAGTGATTTCCATGCACTTGTTAGGCCAGACAGAGACTTCTATAGATGGAAACAATTTTGAACTTGAAAGGTATGAAACAAACCCAGTAGATCATTCTAGCAAATGGGTGGCTGCGCATGATTTGCATCAAAGTTTGTGCTGAAAATCTAACAATAGGTAAAGAAAGGAGAAATGGAGGAGTATGACACCAATTGTGGTCGATATATATAAAGGTGAACAAAATTACGTTTTTTTTTTTGTTCTTTTTTGTTCTTTTTTGTTGTAATTTAGTTTTGAGGATGTAAAATGTGAATATAACTTCGTTTGTGAGACTTACTTTTCGTGTCCTTAATGTGTGTAGCTACAAGGCCAACATCTGCTAATGAGAATATTGGAAGGAAGTTGGTAATGTTTACTTCATTTGGAATGAAATTGTTTAATGTTTTCTCAGTTAATCGATTGATGATTATGCTCCCCTTTTTGTAAGTTGATCAACTCAAGCAACAAGAATCCGTTTAATAACTCAAACAACATTCACAATGTGTTTCATTCTTAGTTTTGCTCTCCATCGTTTGCGTTAGTTGATTGTTTGATTGTATCATGTTTGTTAAGGTTGTCAATCTGTGCTTCGTACTTAAATTTTGCTCTAAATTTATGTTTCTTATGTATGCTAACGCGTGTAAAAGAAATTTGGATTATATTTTGAGCTGTGACCAATGTTTTAAAACCCGGGTTGACTCGGCAGGTTCAACCAGTTGAATTGGGAACCAACTTGGTCAGTAGAAGCTGGTTTTGGGCAAATAACCGGTTGAACCGGAAGCTCGACCGGATCAATTGAAAAAACAGTTTTTTAAACCGTCAGTTGTGACAGTGTGACACACTGGGATTAGTATTATTTTGAAATCAAAATAAAAAAATTGATACCCCTTTGGTCTCAACTCTCAACCAATCAAACTAAACTTTTTTTGATTGTTTAAAATTAAAAGTGCCAAATTTTGGTCAA
Organism: Chrysanthemum lavandulifolium; assembly: GCA_022545495.1. NCBI lineage: Eukaryota > Viridiplantae > Streptophyta > Magnoliopsida > Asterales > Asteraceae > Chrysanthemum > Chrysanthemum lavandulifolium. The sequence goes on from CM040246.1 coordinate 62,107,455, forward strand.
TTTATCTATTAATTTCTTGCACCCAAACATATGAATGCATGATTATTAGTTTATTACCAACTTCACACAAGAGAACATTCAAACACTTTAATGGTGAGCAACATGTATTTTTAATTGATGTGACAGAGGAAAAGAGTACCTGATTAGTGACAACCAAATAAAGATGAAATGCAAATAGGACCTACGAACCATTGAACTGTAAGAGTGTCTGTTATAAGCATGCCGGATACAGGTGACTTCATTAAGACTGGAACTGTTTTCAAGAATTAGCTGAACTTTCGCACACAAGTCCTAATCAACGAAGTAGATCAAAGAATCAGTCAACTCTAAGTTATATTCCTCAATTGCTATTGTTTGCTACCCAACTACCATTAACAGACTTCAAGTTTATTACTTGTTTTAAAAGAACCTTCTAACATACTATTCAGCATAGAATTACGCTTAAAGCAGAATTATGACAACCTCATAATTTCCTGGGATTTGTAAAACGTCTATTGCCATCTTACTTTAAAGTGACGGGTGCAGGTAGAAAAGAACCACATATGGGTCATCTTCCTCATTTGGCCACTGGTTTATATCAGATAAAAAAAAACAATAATTAAAGATAAAAATAATTAGACGAAACTAAAAATCAACAGTAACAATATATCAAGATGCAAATGGAAAACGCAAACCTATCAAGTGACCAACAATGTGAAATCCTCAATTCCTGCTATAACATCAGCAAAATCAGACATATATGCAACACAAATGAACCTAACAATTTAAATCCTAATGTAATGGAAACATGTTAAGCACCATAATCGCCTCAATGTGCAAAAACTTTGTCGTTCCGTCTGGGTGGCCTATGAGGAATTGATCCAGGCTTAAACTAGGAAGCCTCATGTCTAGCAAGTTCAGAAGGCACCGGACTATTGCTCTGCGTAAGCATCTGCTTGAGATCATAAAACACATTAGTATCATCAAGAGTCAAGAAAGTAGTAGCTGTTCCTGTCTTCCCTGCACGCCCGGTACGTCCTATACGATGAGTATACTGTTCAATATTCCCAGGCATGTCATAGTTTATAACATGAACCACATCAGGTATATCAATACCACGCCCTGCAACATCAGTAGCAACCAATACATTAAATCTTTTAGTCCTGAAATTATTAAGATTAACTTCTCTTTGCTCCTGCGACTTGCCACCATGCAAAGTTGTCACGCGGTAACCTGATTTATCCAATGCTTTGGATACAAAATCAACAGTATTTTTCATGTTTAAAAAGACAATAGCCTTCTTGTCCCCAAGATCATGCAGTAACTTTTGCAGTCTAGACATTTTTTCGGATTCTTTGATCATAATTACATTTTGTCTAATAAGATCAGTTGCTTTACCTGCAGTTCCAACAGTCACCACAACAGGGTTCGCAAGTACCTCCTAGCTAGTCTCTCAACATCTGTACGCATAGTCGCACTAAACATATAAGTAGTCCTATATATTTTTTATCGTCAAGCTCCTCATCTTCATTTTCAGGTTTTAAGTTACTTGACGGCATTGCAACAAGAACACTCACAACTTCCTTCTCCATATTCATATCAATCATGCGATCAGCCTCATCAAGAACAACATAGTTACACTGATTCAAAACAGCATAACGCCTCTAAACAATCAATAAGACGCCTGGTGTCGCAATAAGAACCTCACACCCTTGACTAATCTTAAACGCTTGCTCATCAATCGACTTCCCACCAACAATAGAAACAACCTTAGTCCCTAAATCACGCGTAAACTTAACCGTCTCTTTCTCAATCTGTTCTGCAAGCTCTCTAGTAGGGGCCAAAACAACCGCATAAGGACCCTCAGCCTCGTTCTCTTCACTAATAGGAGGCAACCTAGTAATATAAGTCAACATAGGAAGTACAAAAGCAGCAGTCTTACCAGAACCAGTCTCAGCAATCCCAATCACATCGCGCTGTTGCAACCCAAGTGGAATAGCAGCCATTTGAATAGGTGACGGTTTCTTATACCCCGCTCGATCCACAGCCTTTAAAATCTCCCTACTTAACCCACTCTCCACCCAACTCCTCATAGGCCTAGGAATCTTAGAACCTTTATAAGATATATTCAAATCTTCCGTAAATATCCTCCAATCTCTCTCAGTCATCTCCTCAAGCTTCTTATCAAACCTTTTCGCAGCTTCATCTTTAAATCTCCGTGCATCAGCCTTGTCCTGCTTTCTAATTTCGTCTTGTGAATCCTTCTTAGCACCTAACTTCTGCTCCCTACGATCTATACCAGCGCGAAAACCTCGTCCGAATAACAACCTCGCCTCATAAAGCACATTCATATCACTCGTATCCTCAGTATTCTCCCAATCAAACGAAGTCCGAAACTTCTCACTGGGTTTCATCACACGTTTCTTCGGCTTCTCCGATCCTAAATACTGCTCCTTTATCAACTCCAGCTCCTTTTCATGGTCTCGCTCCGCTTGCCTCTCTATCCTACGTTTCTCCCTAGCCTTATTGATCTCTTCTTCACGTTCACGCTCTCTATCCCTATGCCTGTGATCACGAGATGACCTGTGATGACGTGTAGTGATGTCATCAGACGGTGGTTTAACTGATGAGTTAGGGTTTGGTTCTTGATGATGTTTTAAGGCTAACTGTTCTCGTTCTGCTTTTGATATAAATACAGGCTTCTTATTAGCATGTAACAAGTTGTTGCTGACGTCATCTATTGAACGCTTCATGGTGTACGTACTTTAAGATTTGAAGACGCAATTCTATGGTTGGAAAACTGCTATTTATAGGTTTTGTTTGGTACTTTCCGTACTCACCACGTAATCATATTGGGCTTGGCTTGGGCTTGAATTCGGGGGTTTGGGCTAAGGGTGTTTATGGGTAGGGTAATATCTGAATAGACCGAAAATCGAAATCGAACCGAATCGAAAATAATCGAACCGAACTCGTAACCAAACTGAATTTGTCAAAACCGAACCAAACCGAATTAAATATTCGGTTTTCGGTTCGGTTATGGGTTTAGCTATCCAAACCGAAAACCGAATTCAAATAAATTTATATATTTTTTTATATATTTATAATTTTGTATATAAAAAAAATATTAAAACTCTTTATACTATCTTAATAGACTCTGCAAGGCGTTATGCATGGATCATGTTCTTTCAATATATATATTATATCTTTTTGACAATAAATTTACGATGTGTTGAATTTCATGTCACATGTTTCTTGTTGAAAACTAATATTTTTTATATGGATTTTGGTAAATTGTTGGATATTTAGCAATAAGCATTATAGAAGGAAATTTTTTTAAGACTTAAATAGAGCTGCTTTTTGGAAAATATATTATAAGAATCAAACTCTAAAAGAGGGTTTTTTATATGGTGATAAACATTTATAGTTTTGTAGAAATTGGCTACAATTCTTTATAAAAAATACACTACCAATGATTCAGGGACTCACAGAAAAGAATCAGGACTCACAAAAATAAACAAGGACCCACATTTTTAGCATAAAAGTGTAGCCAATTGGCTACAATTAATTGTAGCTAATATATTTCCTTTTTATATTTGATTGTTAATGGTCATAAGAAAATTTGATTTTAGTCATTTATTGCTCATACATTTTTCTTGACCTTATTAACAATCACGTTTTTTTTTTCTTTTTTTTTTTGATTGGAAGGATACTTACTATTAATTGTAAGTGTTCATATGAAAAGATTGTCACATGATTTATAATTTTTATTTTTTAGTTAGGTAACTCTTTTATACAACATTCAATAACATAAAACTGTTCATACGTTTTTCATGATTTAAGACACTTTATTTTTCAATGGTTATTTTTACTTATGAATATGATGCAAGCTATTAAATTTATTGCAAAACTAAGACAATTTTATTATTAGTAAGTGTGTTACTTAAAATTTTAAGCCTTCCGGTTCTGATGACATTTTTATGTGAGTTTTGATTTTTCAAGATAACTACTACGACGACAATGTATAGTTTCAAATACTCGAGCATTAAGGTTGCATGTAATTCGGGGTACATGCGTATAATAGCGATAGCGTATAGTTTTCAACAATATTTTATTGCGTTGATTTATGTGATTTTTACGTCTTTGTGTGTATGCATGGTTCCGAAGTTAGTCATTTTTATGTATATTTCCTTCTTTGTTATTTTAGACCACATGCTACATGTTTATTAACATCCTAAAATAGTATACAATTTTAACTTCCTTCGTGGCTTTAGTTATTGATTACAATTGCCAATGCACATCATTGTAGACAAAATCCATACTTCCACATTGTGAACACTCAAACAAACATATCTCATTGTGTCCCTCTGATATTAATAATGTTTACGTGATGATATTAATGATTTACTCAACTAATGGATTTCAAAATCCATAAGTGGTGAAAGAAGCCGTAGAGCAAACCGGTTTTAGCAACACGCTCATTCTAATAAGATGTTTAGCGGAATCCAAAATGAAAGTATGTGGTGATGAATAAATTCAAGAAGTCACGCCATCTCTGTTACCAACAAAATATACGCAAAAGCGAGAATATAAGTTTGACATTGTATTTTAAAGAGATTATGCGAAAATCAAAGAATCAACTTTAAGAATTTGGATATGATGTTAATGTTGAGCTTTAAGAATACTTAAAATCATAAGCATTGGTTATAAACAAAAAAAAAAGCAATGGACAAATTCCATGCTCCGAACAACACCCATTCTTTGAAACTACTATACTTGGCTCAAACAATGTACGCATGGTACATGCTATAAAAGTAACTCTATAACAAAAAGGAAACTTTATCAACAACCAAGGCCATTATCAGCAACATATACTTTCTCATCCAATTTATTAATGAACAAATAATCAACAACAAAAGTGACATCTTGAGTCAATAACCAAACAGTGACCATCAGCTCTAAAAGATTTTGTACCACACATTTCCTTGCTAAGAAAGACTTGTTGAAGAAAAAAAACTTTCACACTGATCTCCACTATAAACCTTCTTTCTGACCAAAATTAATTATTGAGCAAACACGTAATCCTTTCAGCTTCCCCTTTTACCGTATCAACAATTAATTTATCAGTTCATTATCACAACAGATCTATCAAATATCACAGCAAAATACTTGATATGTAACAAATATCTCACTACCAACAGATACCACAAAACCACACAAAATCGCCACTACCAAAGCCGCCAAAGACATACACAACTAAAACAATCATAAGCACCACCAAAACCACCAGATCGCGAAACATGCGAGAACAAAAGCGGCCAAAACCACATAATACAACAAAACCGGCCGGTGGTTGCGGCGATTCGATTGGTTGTAGTGGTACTGTCGATGACGAGGAGGGTGATGGTGGTTCATAAGGTTGGTCGCATTCGAGGCATGAAAATCGGTTGGGCACCAAAGTTTTGCCTCCTCAACCGATGTTAACATCGGTCCTCATGGTCATGAGCTTCGGTTGGCCGTCGGTTGGGCCACAATATTTGCAATATCGGTGAAAAGTCACCGATGTTAACGCCCAAATCCTTCCAAATCCCATGTTCCCAACCATATTTGACGATAAAATCAATACATTTTCAAAATTGACCGTTTGGTCATTAAACTTAAAAAAAAAAAAAAAAAAAAAAAATTTTAAACCAATCTTACCACTCTATAAATACCAACTTCACCTCAAACACACTTCTTAACACACAATTTCAAACACAATTCAAACTCAAAATACTTCTCAACACAAGATTTAATATGGCTTGCCGTCTCCCCATTCCGTTGAAGATATGCAGTGTACGCTCAAAATCAATGCAACAATGACGATGAGGCTCGAAAAACGCTATTATAAGCGCCATCGAATTGTTTGACCGGCGAAGCGGAGAAGGAACAGATGAGACAAAACTACAAGAGTGGCAACGACATTACGCCGAACGAAAAGTCGTGATCGACAAATTTTGAAAGATCAAGCCCGCAAAGATCGCGAGGTTCTTGACAAGTTGTGGCGGTGTGTTCGGAAGATAACGAACAACATCGCACCAAAATCAATTGGAGCTATCGGAGAACAAAAACGATGGTGTTGGTCCATCAACTTCGACTACCAACTTCGAGCTACGGGAACCTCGCTAGACGAGGAAGATTTGGCTCGCTTCGAGGGATTTGCGGTTGCTCGACTCCTCGTATGACTCGCATGCGGGAGCATTCAGATTGATTTATGTATTTCGTATTGTTTTATTTAGCATTGTAACATTTTAATTATTAATGAAATTTTAGTTTATGTTAAAATGGTTTTAAAAATATATATATAAAAAAAAAAAAAAAAAAAAAACTTGGGTCATATTGGGGTATCCGGTCGTGTCGGTCATTGGAGAGAGAAAGGCGACGTGGCTACTGGATGACCCAGTCCTCCTGTGTCACGATCGATCACCTTTAGTGGCTTGTGATTTAGAAAGAGTGAGGGCTTTGTATGTGTATTTTGTGTGGCGTGTGTGTTTATCTTTTGTGTGGGTTTATATATGTTTTTAGGTTTTGAATTGCTATTAGGAAATGGGACGTTACAATGGTTAAAATGGAGTGTTACAACAAATTTTCACTAAATGGGCTGTTACGAAATTTACTACAAATAAACACGCTTAAATTTTCAGTTTTGTAACTTTTAATTATACGTGTATATATTAATTTCATAGCAAATACATTAAATGGCCGTTAAAGTCTCACATGAAATTAGGACATTTAATTTTGATTAATGAAATTTACATATACTTATACAATTCTTTCCAATAAAAGAAATGTTTTTTGTCTTAATTTTTTTTAAGACTTCTATATATAGAATGTCCTAAATCCTTTATAAAGGTGTATAGATATATACAATTGAGCTTGGATTTTTTTTGCTAAAAATATATATAAATAAATGAATAAATAATTAAATTGATGTAATTCGGGTTATTCGGTTCGGTTTTCGGTTATGGGTGTTTGGTTTTCGGTTATTCGGTTCGGTTCGGTTCGGTTTTTGGTTATGCCAAAAAAAAAAAAATAACCGAACAAACCGATAACCGAACCGATGAACACCCCTAGTTTGGGCTTGCATTTTTTTTCGTCTTCATATTTCCGATCCTCACAAGAGTTCTATAGCTCAAATTTTGCTAGGCACAAACATTTGGGGTGGCAAGTAAAAGGGTCGGAAACGGCAACATAGATACTTTGGTTAAGTCGTGCATATGAGTCAAAAACTCACCATCTCCGAGTAACCCGCACAGAGAAATTAAGCCTCATTTGTTTACCTGTTTATACTAGGGGTGAGCAAATGGACCGAGAACCGAGAACCGAATCAATTTTAGAACCGCGGTCCGGTTCTCGGTTCTTCATAATTGAAATTGCGGTTCTCGGTTCGGTTCGGTCCGGAACCGCGCGTATCGGTTCCGAAACCGAAGAACCGCCTACTTTCTAAGAATATGTTGGTTCTCTTTAAAATTAACGTATGATCCTAGAAGTTATCTATCATCAAGAACAAACTTATGTAACAATTAATCAAGATCTAAAAGATTTATATGTTAAACGTTGGTTGTACATACCAGTCAAAGATCATTGACATATTACCATTTCTTAACTTTATAACAAACAATATTTGTATGATCAGTTATCGTGTACAGAATTAAAGATATACAACATATCATATCTATTTTTCTTATTTTTTAGAACTTTTGAAAATAAAAATATTTTATACATCCAAAACTAGATCTAAGAAACTATAAGTAAAACAAGACTTCTTTTAATCAAATTTTACACACACATGTGTTTTTTTATTAGAGACATATTTTGTCATGCACCCCATAATACATAATCTAGAGCTAGAGAGAAAGATATATGACATGAGCTCCGGTGGGAGAGATCAGAGTGTCACGATGATCGAAGGAGAAAAGAGATGCATTTCTCTTAAAAATTTCGGTTCCAATCGGTTAGACCCGTAAAGAACCGAACCGGAACCGAGACATGTTACTCAGTCCGGTTCTCGGTTCCTCGGCGATCCATTTTTCGGTTCTCGGTTCTCGCGGTTCCAGTTCGGTTCGGTGCGGTTCCAGAACCGCGCTCACCCCTAGTTTATACTATAGAACCCAAAAAAAAAAAAAAAAAAAACTTAAAAATTTCGTACAACGTGATCACCATCACATAAATGACCGAACCACACTAGCTAGTAACACCGACGTGGTTGGTGAATAAGCTGAAAAATGCTCCCATATCCAATGCTCTAAGCTACAACACGACAACACCTTAACACATGTTGTGACTAACTATATGAGATTGATTCTACGGGTGCTAGCAAGACCAAGTGAACTTGCGGGTTATTGATTTTGAGTGTGGTTACATCAATGGTCACTGATGTTTGTATATTTTTTCACATGTAGTCACTAAACTTTTTTGACAAAGTCGGTCAATGAGGTTTCAAATTGTTGCAAATCCGGTCATTAACGTTTCAATTTCGTTACATAAATGGTCTTTGTGGTTTGAAACTTGGTGACCATTTATGTAACGAAATTGATTGAATCTGTAATAATTTGAAACTTCAATGACCATGTATGTCAAAAAAAAAGTTCACCATCAGTATGTGAAAATTGGATAAACCATAGTGACCATTTATGTAATTTACTCAAAAGTTAATATTTCATTAGCAAACGTTGGCCTAGCTTGCGGTATACATGACAATAAGGACACGTTCACATTATATTTGTTTCACCTTTCTATATATCGACAACAAGTGGTGCATGTCATACTTCATTCCTCTTCTCTTTGTCTCTTGATACATTTTCCATTAAGACTTTGATACCTATCTATGCAAATCAGGTGTAGACGTACACCCATTAATCGAATTGTTCATCGGATTCGTTTCTCATCTTTCAAGATTAAGTTCATTTCCATCGATATTATCTCATCTTCACTTAAAAAAAATTATCATTTTACCACACTTCTAAAAAAGTGTCACTACAACAAAATAGCGGCATATTCACACTTATTAGAGCATGTTGCTACATTTTAAAGTGTGAAGAATAAAAAAGTTCACACTAGTATGCGTGTGAACCAATTGGGTGTAGCAAATATTTTCACACTTTTATGTGTGATGCTTTATGAACATTTTCACACTTTTAAGTGTGAGGATTGTAAAACAATTCTTCACACTTTTAAGTGTAATTATTTTGATTTTGAAATAATTCTTCACACTTTTAAGTGTGATGATTTTGATTTTGAAATAATTCTTCACACTTTTAAGTGTGAGATTGAAATTGTTCACACTTTTTAGGTGCGAGGATTTTGAAACAATTATTCACGCTCTTAAGTGTGAATATCTTTAAAAAAAAGCTCACACTTTATAGAGTGCGAAGAAAAAAGCGTGTAGAAGTGACATATTTGTTGTAGTGTGTGTAGAATATTTTTGAGTTTATTAACATTTATAAATGTGTAAAAATTGATTACATAAATAATTGTGAACAAATTTTAAAAAATAAAAGAGTTTCCACACCTATATGTGTTTCAAGAAAAAGTCCACACTTTTAAGTGTTAAGAAATCTAGAATTTGTCCACACTTGCAAGTGTGTACTATATTAGTAACACCCAAATTCTCTACACATGAGAAAAGTGTGAAGGAATTGGGTGTTACAAATATAGTGCACACTTGTAAGTGTAAACACTAGATTTCTCCACATTTAAAAGTGTAAACTTTTTTTTGAAACAATATAGGTGTGAAAACTCTTTTGTTTTTCAAAATTTGTTCACACTTATTTATGTAATCATTACACTTAGTGTGATAAATGACATTCTTTTGTATTGCTTTCACTTTTGTTGGAAATGTGCAAAAGCAAAAATCAAAGAGCAAGTACTTTTATCTTTAGGTGGTTACATATCAATATCATGTTAGATTCACTTAAGTTGTGTTTTTTATTTTTGATTTTTATTTTATTTATTATTATTTTTTGATTTTTTATTTTTTTGCAAACAAACATGTTTGCCACCCGGTGTTTCTACAACAACTTGTTATCAAATCCATGTTTCTGCATTGTATTCCTGAGTTTTTTTGGAGTTACTCGGTAAAAGACAAGAAACTTAAAGTGATCGATCTACCTCCAAAGTTTCAGTTTGTAGACAAAGATATGAAAACTATATATGCAAAATGAAGAGAATCTCATCATTATTGGGAACTAGCCAAAGCTTAAAAGGGCATAGAATAATGCATAAGTTCTTTGCCCGATGGTGGTCCAAATCTGATGAATATGAGCGAAGTCTTTAGCTGCTCGAAAAGATATATTGCATCAATCATTCAATTCACCATATGCAATCCATTTCCTCTATGAACCATTATCAGACATTCTCAAACAACTAATATTTACCTCATTATTAATCTAAGAAAAAAACTCTTCCTCTTAAGTATCACCATTTTTATCATATATATATACACACACCACTGCACTTGCCCTTTCCCATTCAACCCAAATTTTAAAGTTTCACATATAAAAATTCTGCATATCTCATATGATCAATTCGCCATGGATTTTATTAAATAATCATCTTCCATCCTTAAAACATCCCCTATAATTTTTTTCTTAGTTTTCCAAATACTTTTTCCGGTTTCCTTTGTCATATATGTTAGTCATCCTTCCTCCTAGCTCACCGACTAAAGTTTCCATCCGTCAATACCCAAGGCCTTTGGTCTACTGCCCACCAACCTTAAGGTTGTGGGTTCAAGCCTCGCCCGAGGCATTTGTGAACATAATTGCCGTTCGAAAAAAAAATTGCCATCCGTCATTTTTATACTTGCCTTGAATACATGCTTTTCTCGCCCCTCTTTTTGGCTGACATGGTCTTTACCATCCCATCATTTTACAAAATATCATGCTCTAGGTTAACCGAATGTTATCCACCCCTCAGTCTTGAAACTCCTCCACCTTAGCTTATTGTTGAGGAGTAAAAGAATGGTGATGAATTACAACGAGTTGTTTTTCTGGATGTATTACAATTTTTTTCCAAGCAATCAAAAAGAAAATAATTTCCACTGTAATTGTTGCGTTTATGTATTTGATGATCCTTATTGTGTTCGCCTAATTCACTTCCATATGTTTAGTGGCTAATGCAATTTCCTTCATTGAGCATGTGTATGGTCTCACTGCCATCAAGAAAAGCTATGAGATTAAAAAAGGAATGAGTTGTGCTACTCTTTTTATTATTTCGGGTATGCTGCCATTTGTGGTATGAGTAATTTTTTGTTTCAAACCATAGTGATAGATGGTTCTGATCATGAGGATTTAGTTATCTGGAGGACCATTGTGGGTAGATTCTTGGTTTGTGTTGTTGCGATTGTGAACCTGTTAGCCTATAATTATTTAGATAAAAGTTTATTGTTTATGTTAAATACAATTTAGTTGTTTTATGTATTATATTTGGGTCAAAACAAAGTCCGTGATAATGGATCGATTGGACTAGCCCAACAACCTATTTGCGAGTGATTATAGGTAGTTAAATTATTGTTGACAGTTATATCCAAAGGTTACAATGGTTGGATACTTAGATAACTGTCAATTGGTGTCGATTAGTTTAGTATATATGTTTTCTTCCTGTAGAAAACATAACAACAATTTCACTATTTTATATAAAGTTTGATTTACAGTATTTATCTTTGCATAGTTGTTGTTCCATTGAATTCTCAATACACACACACAGATTTCACAAACCATGAAACACCTTTTGAAACAAAAACTTGTTGGCCAGAATCTTGTGAACAATTGGTATCAAAGCTCTGGCTCTAATCCATGGGAAAGGCCAACATTTAAACCAAACACTGGATTTCAAAGTGGGAGATATTTATTGAGGGAAACCCCAAAAAGAATGTATCAATGGAACTTGATAAGGTTTTAAAAGGAACCATTTTGAGGGGTCGTTTTAGTCCTTATTTGATCACTTTTGTATTCGTTATTGCTTAATATCGTTCCTTTTCACTTTTTAGGTCTCTTGAAGGCAAAATGTTGGAATGGCACTTATTTGGACGAAAAGCGCGAATATATGAAGAAAATGGCCAAAGTCAAAATCGAGACACTCACATTCTTTGAAATTAGAAGGCGACGTCGGTGCTAATGCGGCGCCATCCCAAGATTTTTGTGATTCGAGAACTCAAAACTCGTATTTTCAAGTGACGACGTCTAGTTGTGAAAGAGTAGGCCGTCGCTACACGCACGCCTAGATGCAATCCGCACGACGCCGGTCAAGAGACGGTCACGGACATAAGGTGACGCCCACAAGGTTAACGTGGCCAAGATGAAACCCTAATGACGGCGACACGGCGTCACTAAACATAAGGTGGACGTCGCATATGTAATCTTATATATAGAATCCAATTTTTCAATTTTGAGGAGAGTCTTTTGGAGTGAAAACCTAAAACCGAACCTAAGGTGTCTTGTACAAGATTTTAGGGTTTTAAACCCTATCTTACATCAAGATAAGTCTTTACTTCATTAATTCAATTATGTCTTTGATTATTTGTGTGTATGCTTGCATGTTCTCCATGTCCGCTAATTTATTTGTGTGTTTGCTTAGGAAGTATGAAACTTAATTATTGAATATTGATTGGTTGTTTCTTATCTTAGTTGATTAATGATCTAGTAATGCGATAGGTCATTCGTTGTGTACTTAATGCTTGATTCATCTTTGTGAACCTTAGAATATAATTACAGGTAGTTGTAGGCTAAACCATCCAAAGAGCGCCTTAGAGTAGGAGTTTATCATCCCTAGTGGGTTTGTAGACGAGACCCTTTGGTAAGTTCAAAGAGTTAGGGAGAAACGACACCCTACAACTTTAGACACACAACGCAACTAGGAATAAGGACGTGACAACTCAACCATCAATAGGAGATAATTAAGGAGTAATACAACCTAAGTAAACACATCTTTAAACTATCATACGAGCACACATTAATTAGACATAGACTCCCACAACCCTAGTTTAGATAATTAGATAATAGTAGAGTAATCGTAGAAATACCAACCCCCAAATCCAATACCCGAGATTCGCACCTTTCCATTTCATAAAATATAAAAGATAAAAATAATCTTCCTCAACCTTAACCTTAGCGTAGTAACTCCTTACTAGCATTCCTATTCCCTAGAGAACGATATCAATACCCGTGGCTTACCCTAATTACTACACTACAACGATTAGGTTCATCGCCTAGGGTGTTATAAAACTTGCTCAAGAAAAGGAAGTTTCCTTGACCCCGAACGATGCGTGTGGCGTTATCAAGTTTTAGGCGCGTGCTGGGAATAGAATAGCTAGTTAGTAGTCCACCTCGTTTAGGTTCTTTGCTTGATTCCTATCAAGTAAACTTTTTCTCATTTTTTTAGCTTTCTCTTAGTCTATCCCCCTTCTTCGTGACCTTTGTTCGTAATCCCATCACTTTTCATCATGGAAGGTGATAACCCACTACCATTCATCAACCTACCGCCAAATTACCCGCCAAGAGCCCGTACCCTTGGTGAATACTCGAGACCAAGCCACCTCGGCTATAGGAACACCATTGAGCTTCCCGACCAAGCCCAAACTACGGCCTGCGATCCGACACCATCCGGTTGGTGCAAAGCGGATGTGCATTCCATGGACTTCGTTCAAGATCCAAATCGACATCGAGGATTTCCTAAAATCGCCGATTCCATCGACCTTGATGCTACTACCGGGAGACCACGCTGCGTCTCTTCCAATTCTCTATACGGGACTAAGCTAGTAATTGGCTTGAGCGACTTCCGCAGCTCCATCTCAAGTTGGGATGATCTTACTTCTCGTTTCCTTGCTCAATTTTTCCCACCGGGAGAACCACTAAGCTTAAGCGAGACATCTTGACATTCCAACAACTCCAAGGTGAGTCTCTTTACAAAGCATGGACTCGATTTAAGGAACTACTCCGAGACTTCCACACCATGGCATTGATCTTTGGCTTCAAATCCAAATCTTCTATGATCATACCGATTTCATCACTCGACGATCCATTGATCGAGCCACCGTGGAAGACTCGGCGACTTTAATGCGGAGAAATCATGGGATATTATAGAGGAGCTTGCCGATCAAAGCTACGAAGATTGGAGTGAATCTTGAAACTCCGATTAACGTGGTTAATGCCATATCCACTCCTTCCGAATCCTCCGATACACTCAAGAGCAATTGAGTGCCATCGAGAGAGGAATTGATTATCTTATGGAAAGGCGTAAAAGAGCACCCGTACAAATTCCTCGAGAGGTCGTCAACCGCCCACTCCACCAACCGCTCCACACCTCTTTCGGAATCCCCAAGTCGCGAGCAAAACCCGAGTTCGAAAGGCGCCTGCTCTACTTCCCAATACCACTTTCACCAAGCTTCAAGGATCAAATGAGGAGTACATGGCACTCATACAGAGAGATTAGCCGAGTTGAAGAGGAGGTTTATAAGAGAGAGGAAATGCAAGCAAAATGAAAGAAATGATGGATTTGGTAATTGAATTTACCAAAACAAAGGTTCCGAAAAAGTGCTCGAAGAAGCAATGATTGCCCTCCACTTCATTTGTAAACGCCGTTTCCATTATGCCCGAGAATGCAAGGACCGAGATGTGGAAAAGCGAGGAAAGCACGAAGGATGAGTCATGCCTAATGATGAACCCGAGACCATTGAGTATTACCTTAAGCACGAAATTAACAAGAAAACCATTGCAAACCAAGTAAACAACTTTAGGTACAATGAAGTTCTTAGGGAAGCTCTTGAAGGAAAAATGACGGAAGAAGAATCTGACGCCTTACCTATGGAACCTCCGTATGAGTTGGTTATAAAAACCGTTAACAAGAAAACGAGACACCAGTGGAATTTCGTGATACCGCTTAGTTTCGTGACATGGACAATATAAATGCCTTGGCCGATCAAGGGACCGATGTGAACATAATGCCATTGTCAATCTATAATAAGTTAACTAAAGAGAAACCACCAAAACCGACCTTAGACTTTCCTTAGCTAATCATACTTATGTCCACCCCGTAGGAATCATTGTTGATGTTCTAATTGGGGTGGCTAACATCGCTTATCCGGTGGATTTCGTGATCATTGATGTTGAGGAAGATAAAACGCACCCTCATTCTTGGGACACCGTTCTCGGCCACCGCCAAGGCAACCATCAAATGCGGAGAAGGCATCATGATACTCAAAAGCGGGAAGGGTACGCTAGGATACCCATCATCCCAAGATACCCTCTTAAGATCATGGAAATGATTACGGTGGAAATCGAAAAGCCCCGGCAACAATGTTAAGAAGAAGATGAATGAGTGGGAAAAGGGCTTAGAGACTTTATGGTTCAAGGATTGTATGCGACATTGTGGAAACCCGATAAAAGTTAGGAAGCAATCCCACCTCAATACCTAAGGTACAAAAGGACCCTAAGGAATTTCTAAAGGGAGAAAAGTGCTCTTGTATAGATCTCGGATAAGGGCATTACGAGGAAGAAACAAACCAAGATGGTTTGGGCCTTTCATGCTAAGGAGACCAATTTAAAAGATAAAACCGTCGCCATAATTCGACAGCGTTGGCAAGGAATCCACGGTGAGCATACAAAGATCTACACCCTTCGATGAAGGGAAAACAAAGGGTGAAGAGGCGGTAATGAGAAAACGAGAGCACGACTATGAGTCTAGCTACAAGACTCTTAAATAAAGAAAAGCGCCGGGAGGCAACCCATGCTTAATTGTTTGCTTGTTAGTGTCATATATCTTTTATTAATTGTTTATCCTCATGTTTAAATTTGTAAAATGCTTTATTTTGTTTTAACCTCGCCTTAATTGCATATAAAGGTATTTTACATAAAGGATAAGTGTAGGGAGGATTACACACGCCAAAAGAAACGTAAACATGAGAATAACAATTAACTAAAAGATATTTATGTTTGTTTGTTCGAGTCAAATGCTTGTATCGAGTCATAATGGATGTTTTCGGTGAATTTTTCCGATTCTAAAGATGTAATTTTTCCGTAAAATCGCAGACCGCTTTTTGTCGGGATAACTCGACGGCGTCAGATTGCAACTTGACTGCCAGAAGGAGTAAAACATCGATTACTTTTTTCTCGCTTTCTTTGAGCTACTTATAAATTTTGGAATTTTCCGGTCTTAATTTTCTTAGAAATTCAGAGACATCCATTCCACAAGCATTATATCCTAGTTTAAATCGAGTCTTATATATATTATTACCGCCGATTTTACGAAGGTTTCGCTTGTTTTCTTCAAGTGTGCGGGTTTAGTTTGTCAAGAAGAAATTACATAAGATTGGAAGGAGCTTTTCACGCAATAATTCTTCTTGAAAAGGATTTAACCACCACTTTACACGGATCTTACCGAGCTAATCGGGAGTACTAGTTTCTTTCGCTTTTGATTACCTTCTTTTATCATAACTTTGATACTTCGGGGAACATTGGGGACAATGTTCGGTTTAAGTGTAGGGAGGAAAATAAAACGGAACTTTGAAACTATGCTTATCCTTGACTATTTGCTTTGTCCAATTGTGATTGTGTAATAAACCATGAGAAAATGTCGGTTAGGGTAATTTTGGCACCAAATTTAAAATTTTTATGACATATAGGAGTGGGCCATTAGTCTTAACAAAAGCGTCTCATGGATAGGAAGTTATATGACTAGCACAAAACCCTTTACCACCCAAATTCCACCAAAAATGAGGATCGCCCTTAGATTAGTAGGAATTAAAGCATTCATCTTCAATGCTTAGAGTGTGAACCGGTAGTATATTAGATTCTAGAACTTGTTTTGTGATGCATTCCGAGATCGCAAGTGAGGCTACACTGTGTAGTTAGGAATAACTAAATGATAAGAGGCATTAGGATAACCCTTGTTTGATACCGCAATATAATTACTTCTTCCATATCGGTTGAGTAATTCCCCACACCCTGCGTTGTACTCATCTTTAGTACACGATACCCTAGTTAACCCCTCGGAGCCTATCCTTTTCGCGGTTCTCGTGATGTTTCGGTTTTCCGAATATCAATGAAAGCATTGTTTACACCTCACCCCAAATATACACCCAAATCGCCTTAGCTTACCCCTTATGCACTCACTTTTAGTGCAAATGTTTGTTATCACCCTAAACCCTTAGTTCAATTATCTAGTTGCTTGCATAAGTTGCTAAGTCGAGTCTTATCCTTTGTATACGTTTTGGGACGATTGGGATTCATGGGAAAAGTTAAAGTTTATGAAATGACGGAAGGGAACGTTAAATTCAAATTCCCTTGTTTGCGTAATAATGTACCCCAAGTGTTTTGATCTTTTCAATTCGGGTCAAATTAGTGTTAGAGTAATAAAACTCAAGTGTAGGGATATGCTGTAAAACCCTAGTATTTTGATGTTATCGTAGAGGATGGTAGAGTAAAAGTGTAAAAAAAAAAAAAAAAAAAAAAAAAATCGAAAAAAATAGAAAAGAGAAAAGAAAAATATAGAGTGTGAAAAAAAAAAAAAAAAAAAAACATACTGGCTACCATCCTACATCTATCTTTGAATTTATGTTTATTTATTTCGCTTATCTAGAGTTTTAGAGTGTCGAGTCTTGGCTTAGCAACGCCATTCTTCGTATGCATTTAACATAGAGATTTTGACTTGCCACCACTAAATAGCCTATCCCACCAAACCCTTGTTTCCTACCGTAAGCCTAACATTACAACCCTTTAAAGACCTCTTTGATAGTCTTTCCTAGGTGCTTACGCCAAAGCGATGGAGGTTTGATCTATTCTCAAGCCTATGGTAATCTATGTACTAGGACCGGTTAATGAGTGTTTATCTTCCATTTCCTATTTGTTATATTTCATATATACACCCGAGAGAGATGTGAGTATCCAAACACCCCATGTGAGGTGCTAGTATGTAATTCCGTGCTTGTTATGACTTTCAGGGGCTTATATGTGTTGTGGACCGTTTTGAATTAATGCTTCATGACCCCTAACTTATAAATTAATTGGAAAGCACATTTGCTTGAGGACAAGCAAATAACAAGTGTAGGGATATTTGATAAGGTTTTAAAAGGAACCATTTTGCGGGTCGTTTTAGTCCTTATTTGATCACTTTGTATCCGTTATTGCTTAATATCGCTCCTTTTCACTTTTAGGTCTCTTGAAGGCAAAATGTCGGAATGGCACTTATTTGGACGAAAAGGCGCGAATATATGAAGAAAATGGCCAAAGTCAAAATCGAGACACTCATGATTCTTTGAAATTAGAAAGCGCGACGGGTGCCAAAAGCGGCGACGCCGTCCCAAGATTTTTGTGACGGTTCGTAACTCAAACTCAGATTTTCAAGTGACGACGTCTAGTTGTGAAAGAGTAGGCCGTCGCTACTCGGGACGGCCTAGATGCAATCCGACGACGTCGAGGTCAAGAGGACGGCGTCACGGACATAAGGTGACGCCGTCGCAAGGTTAACGTGGCCAAGACGAAACCACAATGACGGCGACACGACGGCGTCACTAAACATAAGGTGGCGCGTCACATATGTAATCTTATATATAGAATCCGAATTTTTCGGTTTTGAGGAGAGTCTTTTGGAGTGAAAACCTAAAACCGAACCTAAGGTGTCTTGTACAAGATTTTAGGGTTTTAAACCCTATCTTACATCAAGATAAGTCTTTACTTCATTAATTCAATTATGTCTTTGATTATTTGTGTGTATGCTAGCATGTTCTCCATGTCCGCTAATTTATTTGTGTGTTTGCTTAGGAAGTATGAAACTTAATTATTGAATATTGATTGGTTGTTTCTTATCTTAGTTGATTAATGATCTAGTAATGCGATAGGTCATTCGTTGTGTACTTAATGCTTGATTCATCTTTGTGAACCTTAGAATATAATTACGGGTAGTTGTAGGCTAAACCATCCAAAGAGCGCCTTAGAGTAGGAGTTTATCATCCCTAGTGGGTTTGTAGACGAGACCCTTTGGTAAGTTCAAAGAGTTGGGAGAAACGATACCCTACAACTTTAGACACACAACGAACTAGGAATAAGGACGTGACAACTCAACCATCAATAGGAGATAATTAAGGAGTAATACAACCTAAGTAAACACATCTTTAAACTATCATACGAGCACACATTAATTAGACATAGACTCCCACAACCCTAGTTTAGATAATTAGATAATAGTAGAGTAATCGGTAGAAATACCAACCCCAAATCCAATACCCGAGATTCGCACCTTTCCATTTCATAAAATATAAAAGATAAAAAATAATCTTCCTCAACCTTAACCTTAGCGTAGTAACTCCTTACTAGCATTCCTATTCCCAGAGAACGATATCAATACCCGTGGCTTACCCTAATTACTACACTACAACGATTAGGTTCATCGCTTAGGGTGTTATAAAACTTGCTCAAGAAAGGAAGTTTCCTTGACCCCGAACGACGCGTGTAGCGTTATCGAACTGCAGAAGGAGAAAGAGTATCTCACCCAAAGGAAAGGATATGTTAGTTCGAAAGTGCTTGAGAATGAGGCATTTAATGCCACAAAAAATCGAGAAGGGTCAAAAGAACAAGGAAGAAGGTCATTGGTACAAAAGGGATAAAAAGTCAAGATGTTACATTTGTAAGAAAAGAGGACATGCCTATTGGGCATGTGAAAGCAGGAAGAAACTTGTTGGTGTAGAACTACAACAAGAAATGGAAACCACAAGCAAAATCATTGCAGAAGAAACCAAATACCCTGAAAAGGTGCATTTGATTGCAGACTATATGGTGGCAGATACAAATAATAAGACATGGAATGAGATTTGGTATGTTAGTAGCATTTATAAATTCCACTTGTGTTCTAGTAGAGTTTTGTTCAATAAAATTCAATACAAGTTTAAGTTGATAGGAAAAGAGGAAAATGAAAAGAAGTTCATTTTCTCCTACGGGATTGAAGATGTTTTAGTTAACACAAAGGATGGTGATGTGGTGATAAGGAATGTACAATACACCCCTAAAGTCTCTTTAAACATGCTCAATATTGATTTGCTTGAAGAACAAGGGTTTGCAGCAAGTGTAGACAACAACATGTTCAATCTGAAGTACATGTTTGACGAAGATAGAGTTGGAACAAGGAGATTACAGGAAATAGGCAAGAATGACCAAGTCTTGGGGCTAAGGGATGTGATCACAGAGCATAACATATTTATGGAAGACTATTTTGAGTCTATTGACCCAAAAGATGAATGTTCTTTGGTAAAAGGCTTGGAGGACTTGCAGTGGAACAGAGATGATACTCAAGACTATGTTGATGAAGACTATATTTCATGGAATGGATCTCTCTATGCTTTAAAGATAAATTCTTTTACAAGATTTCTTTCTTTCATGAATCTATTGAAAAAAGATAGTCTGTTGTATAAGAATTGGGAGGTCTTTAGTAAAAGGTTTATAGATTTGGTGAAATGGTTTTATCTTGTGCATTTGAACTATGATACACTTGATAAAATACCACATGTTGTTGGGGATGTTGAGTTGAACCTGTTATGCCTACACAAAGTTGTTGAAAACCTTGGTGGATACTTCTCAGTCATATTGGGTGACAAGTGGGGATTGATAGCACAATTGCAAGGTCTAACAACCAAGGATGATGAAGCAATGAAAAGCTGTTATAGGAAGTTTATTGACTTAATAGTGATATACCATGAAACTGAAAAAGTTCCTTGGGGTGAAAAGCTAACAGAAGTGGGAGAAAGCAGCAAAGTTGCAGAAGCCAGGGACCCACCAGGCCAGAAGGATAGTGCAGTGAAGGATGGAGCACCTGAAGCAGGAATGAACAAGTTTGGTGTTAGATTGGAAGATGAAGATGATGGACAACAAGGTAGCAACCAAGACATCAATGACTTTGAAGTCAGTGCTTGAAAGACCAGGAAGAAACTCAGAAGGTTTTGATGCTAAATCATTAGGGGGGGAGAATGTTAGCCTCTAATTATTTAGATCAAACTTTATTGTTTATGTTAAAGACAATTTAGTTGTTTTATGTATTGTATTTGGGTCAAAACAAAAGTCTGCATAATGGATCGACTGGACTAACCCAAATAGCCCATTTCGCAGCGATTATAGGTAGTTAAATTATTGTTGACATTATATCCAAAGGTTACAATGGTTGGATACTTAGATAAGCATCAATTGGTGTCGATTAGTTTAGTATATATATGTTTTCTGCTGTAGAAAACATAACAACAATTTCACTATTTTATATAAAGTTTGATTTACACTATTTATCTTTGCATAGTTACTGTTCCATTGAATTCTCAATACACACACACAGATTTCACAAACCATGAAACACCTTTTGAAACAAAAACTTGTTGGCGTAATCTTGTGAACAAACCCAATATGGTTGGTGATTCTGAGTGTGTTTTATTATGAGTGCAAACAATATCACCCTCAAGCAACTGATGTGGATATACTAAAATGCTTCGCAATAGCTTCATCATTTCTTTGGAAAGAGATATTTGGATGCTAATTATGTTATCTGTTTATGCTTTAAGTTGTGCGAATGCAGATACCATGAATCGTATTTTATATCATAAACTACTTTACTATAAAATGAGTAAATAAAATGAGTGTGTATTTGTCCTTTTGACCACTTTGTATGTTACGATAATAAAATTTTCTTTAAATGTGATCATAGTGTTATGTTATTCACGATTTATCGAGCAAATATAAAAATTCTTAATTTACGAATGAATAGCAAATTAATTAGTTTTCGTGTGAAGTAAAATCAATGATCGATCCATATACTTAAAATTTACAATGTCAAATGTAATTCATTAAGTTGGAAGATAGAACAATGCTCAATCCAAAATATATTCAAGGGTGGCAAGTTGATGTTGTCAACTTATATTGTTTCCATCATACCGTAAGGCGTAAAGGATCCAGTTTTGCGGCTCTTGGTGCAGTTTATGTTCTATCCAACAAGATTAATATATGTTCATGTCATGTATGTTACATTTAGAATGAAATAAAATTACCAACTTCCTTCCAAAAAAATGTTTTCATTAGCAAATGTTTGCCTTGTCTTCATATTTTACATCCCTAAAACTATATAGTAATTAATAACAAAAGAATAACAAAAACAAAAGCAACTCATCCTTCGAGACATGTATTCTATGTATGTATCGACATAAAATGGTGTCATACTCCATTCCTATTATCTTTATCTCTCGTTACATTTTCTGTTACAAACTTTGATGCCAATCTATGCAAATCAGGTGCAGCCGCCTATTTTCTAGAATGATACGATTGGATTCGTTTCACATCTTTCAAGGTCAAGATCGCTTCCATCAACAGAAGTCTCGGTTTCGTAGCTATTCTTTGAAACGTTGAGGCTAAATGCATACCCAAAATACTTGCAAATGCACGAAAATCGTTTTGGGAACAAGCGTTTTAGAAAAGGACTTTTAAAATTGTGAACACATTTGAATGTACAATGATTAGAGATTTTCTTGTTTTAAATACAATATAAGAAACCTTAATTTAGAGGGTATCAAGACGTATCCTCCCAATCAAACGAAACCAAAAATTTCACATGGTTTCATCACTCGTATCTTGACTTACAAGAAATAAAAGTAGCAGATTTACTCGAACGAAGATTCAGAACACCAATCATCATCATATTGCTGCAACCCAAGCGGAATAGCAGCCATTTGAATAGGCGGAGGCGTCTTATACCCCACTAACTACAAGTACAATGATTTGTTCGTTTTCGTACATATATTTTTCCGAAGAAATACAAAGGAATGTATTTTCCCGGGTCGTTCTCCCAACGAGGGATGAATGGAGATTTCAACTCGCGACGCGTACACGTGATTTCAAATGGGAAAATAGGAAGAATAATGGGATTCTATGCTACGATAATGAAACATAAACTAAAAATAAACTAATTTAAGCATATAAAACAATAACGTAAAGCATATTAATCCTAAAACGCAATTTAAATCTAAAACGCAACTACGGGAATTCTAAAAACGCGAATTAAAACTAATTTAAAGAGATTTAAGCTAATTTTGAAAAACATAAACTAAATTTAACTTATAAGAAATGCAATTTGATAAAAAGAAACTTTTAAAACTTAAAACGTAAGAAAAACGTAAAAAACAGGTGCGCTCGGGTAAAAACCCGAGCCTAAAACGTAAATTATTTGGAAAAACGACCCTAGGAATGAAAATTTATTTTTCCTACGAAGAATACGACAAAATATAATTTTAGGAAAAAGCGGAATATTTTTTTGAATTTTTATTTATTTAATATGAATTAAAAACTAGAATTTAGAAATTAAATGCTTAAAAATATAAAAACTTTTCGGAAAAATATGAAATTTTTATGGTAAATATCTTATACTATCCTAAGTCTAAGAAAAATAACAGATTTGAAAAAGCTAAAACGGATAAGCTGAAAATAAGAAAACTGATTATATAAGCTAAATAAAGAAAACTAATTTAAAAGAATTAAGGATGTAGAATCAGACATGAAAGACCCAAGGGCAAAGTTGGTTGTGGGTTGCTGTTGTGAGGCGTGGGAATTAGATGCAGAAGGTACTGAGTTCGAATCACAGCAGCACCAGTTTTGGCTCTATTTTATTTTTTTAACTTTTTGGCTAAACTAAAGAGTAAGCAAACAAACTACGCAATCCTATCAACATTAAAACAAAATCTAACTAACCAAAACACTAGATAAGCAGATTTAGAAAATGAAAATAGGAGCAGAAACAATCCAAACAATCTACAATCCAAACAAGCTGATCATCAAACTACAATCCAAACAGTCCTTATGAGTCTAAAAGGCTAGCAGCTAAGGTACATTCTTATAGATTCCTACGAAATAAGCTAAGTCTTCAACCCTCAACTACTTCTAATCCTAATCTAACTTATTCAATCAAAAATAAGCTAACGCAAATGAAATTAAGCACTAACTGCTGTAACAGCCTATAGGGGGCAGAAAGAGTTTCAAATGCAAGCTAAAGATAAACTAATAGATAAGCTCTAAATGACAAAGGAAAGCATACTAGATAAACGACACACTACAAACTACAAAGGAATACAGAAATCAAGGAACTACATCCAACATATGAGCAGAAAATCAGCATATAACGAACTTACTTGGGCCAGAAACTCACTGAGTGTGCAGGGGAAAATTACACAGACCACTAACTAGTTTTTATCCTTGATTATGACTATTGAACAGGTACTTTGGTACAGAAAAATGCATCAAAACAGATTGGAAGTTAAACTTGAAAAACATGAAACTGTCTTTGAAAACTTAAAACCTTGGACAAAACACTTTCAAATCCAGATTATAAGCTTGAAATCTCAGAATTCACAATCAAAAATCTTATTCAAATAAGCATAAACCAAACACCCTATTAACTACCTGTTTACAAATTAAATTCTGAAACTTAATGGAACTTGACTCAAACTGATTTAAAACAGTGAAACAAACATCAAACTCACATTTTATCAGATTAAAATCAGAATTAAAACTTAAGAACTCTTTAGACCTCCACCTTTGACTTTTGTTGACTCAAATTGAATTTTGCAAAAACTGAATGTTGGAACAAGCTTAAACTCGCATAAGCTCATATAAGCTTTAATGAGTTTATATGAGCTTATCTTGACAGTAATTTTAACTTAAATCAACACAAGCTTTTCAAAACTAATAACAAGAATTTAACAAGAAATTGAAATTTGCATTAATTAAAATATGAGAGTAAAATTTAAAACAAGGACTACAAATGACTTAACTACTGAAAATAACTAGATTGACAGGAAATTAAAAACGTGGTAACACTTTTCTAAAAGCATGAAAAATGGACGAGATACAATTGTGGTGAGAAAGGGCTATTTATAGCTTGATGGGGAGCTTGGGATGCCTTTGAGAAGCTTCTGGGTACTCAATTCATGACCCTTGATTTCATCTCTTGTGTCATCAACTCAATCTCAGCCTTTGGATCAGATAAGTGAGGTGTTCCCACCAATGAGGGAGCTCTATTCTGCCCAGGTGTCATTCCCAGCACACAGATTGCCAGCTTGGCTGAAAGATGCTAAGTACTATGTGATTGAAGGGCAATGATGGGAATTCATGGTGAAGAGGATCGATTACTG
Organism: Chrysanthemum lavandulifolium; assembly: GCA_022545495.1. Taxonomy (NCBI): domain Eukaryota; kingdom Viridiplantae; phylum Streptophyta; class Magnoliopsida; order Asterales; family Asteraceae; genus Chrysanthemum; species Chrysanthemum lavandulifolium. Next base: position 62,132,608 of record CM040246.1, read on the forward strand.
TTGAGGCGGGAAGGGTACGAATGGTTTTTTATTTTATTCTTTGACTGCGTTTGACCATTTGGTGGATAATGGGATGTTTGACCATGGGATATTATAAGGGACCGGGTATGGTTTTGGGAATATGGGTGGATTAAAGGTTATGGGCTTAGGGTAGATGGGGTTGGGTTAGTTTTGTGTTAAAGTGTTTATTAAGTGTAAATGTATTCCAAAATTTATCAAGGACCATTCATATATATTTTGCAATTAATAAGGACCAAGGGTGTTAATTTGGAAATGACAAAGGTTGATTTTGGTATTTTGTGTAAGTGGGATATATGAGGGGTGTAAAGCGTAAATATGGAAAGTGAAGGGTATAAATTGTAAATTTGGGAAAAGTTGAGAGTGTTTTGTGTAAAATGATAAAGTGAAAGGTAAGGTGTGATAAACTTCCCAAATCATGTCCCGAACTTCGTTGTTTGATCTTTTGAGCATAAAAGTCCATGAAATAGCATCCCGGCATCGGCTCTTGCATTATTCTTTCTCTCGTGCTCGGTTTTCTTCGGTTTTGGCTTCTTTTTGTCTGTTTTATCATATCCGGACCTGCACATACAAAAACTCAAGAAACACGCAAATATTAGCAATAAACGGCTCTTTCTTGGTTATTTTGGGTCAGATTTGATAAAGAAAAGATATGTGTTTTAGCACATATCAAAATACCCCAGACGAGACCATTGTCGTGTCCTCACGCAATGCAATCAACTCACGCTTCTAAAACCAAGGATTTCAATCTCTTTCTACTAAACCTATGAAGAAGTAGCAAAGATTCCTCAAAGAGATTAAGAAAGCCTTAATTCTAAAACGCCTGCTTACCTTTTAATTCACATGTATAGATATTACGATTAAGCACATTCCAATTATGGTGACGGTTTATTAAACTTTCATGTCGATTAATAACTCCAACATTTTTCAAATGACACATTAGGATCACGGAGTAGGAAACACAACACAGTGAAGTGACCATACGGATAGAATACATCGTCACGATTTTTCACAAGTCCCAAACTAAGCGTAAAATCGAAATCATTGTTAAATATGATTCTAAATGCTAACACTACCCATGGAAGTTACTTGTGTAATTACCTTTTGTTCCCATTTTCCTATTTTCCTCTAATTTGTTTTTGTGAGAAATGAATTTCTTCAAATTTCTCGTTTAACTTTTATTCCGATAAAGATACAAAGCTAAGTCGATAATTAGTTATCCGTCTTCTCTCGAGAACCATTGTCCCAAAAATGAGGTCCACATCAAGAAATTTTATTCACTTATACTTTTGACTTTTTTCATTTTCATTTTCATCATTTTCATCATCGTTTTTTTTTTTTTTTTTTTTTTTTTTACACTTATACCTTTTATTTATATGAGTTATGAACTACAGAGCTTCACGGGTAATTCCAAGACTATAGGCTTCATGAAATGAGGGTCCGGTTGGCTAGACTAAGACCTCACTCAATCCCGGCTAAAGATCCAAGGGTCCGATCTCGACACCGCATGACTCATAACTTTACTTATTACTTTTCACTTATTACTTGCTTATTTATTTATTTATTACGGATCCTTGATGTGTACCCAATTTTAAAACAAAGATTCTTTTAAGAAGATAAAGAACTAACTATCGCTAAAAACTCAACATCTCTAATTATTTATTAGATAGATATGGGTGAAACAATTTTGTGGGAACAAAAGCCATAAGTACCTTGATGGGCTCTAAAGAGAACCAACTACTCCACGCTTAGCATCTAAACTCATAAGTAACTCTATCATTTCTTGATCTCCAAATTTAAAATCCCAAATAATGAGATCCGCGGATGCTTAGCCGATAATTTTAAATTATCTATGGTTAAGGGAACAAGCTAGGGCTCAACACGCCCGCCAAGTCGTAATTCTATTCCTACTCTCACCAGTGGAAAGTCAACAAGGTGTCAAAACATATATTAACTTAGCAAATGCTTCGTCAAATAATCTCAAGTCTCGCATTTTAAAGTCACTTATTAGAAACTAGCAAATTCTTGCTTAAGCTCAGCATATTTAAAATCACTTATGGAGACTTGCAAATTCTTGGCCTTCGAGCTAGAATCGCATTTTATAGCCTCTTGTCTAAGCAATTAGCAAAGACTATTTCAAGAAAAGCATATTTAAAGAAACTTCTAAGAGACTAGCAAAGACTTTTCAATCATAAAACTAGCAAAAGCTTACAAAAATTTTAAAATTTTCTCATTTTTGCACAATTTTTTCATTTTCTAAGGAAAAGCGGGTTTCAGAGTACACGGCGTAAATAAGCAAGTCGCGGTCAAATCAAATCGAAGATTACCCTACCCAGACTAGAGCGAAACATTGTCCTCAATGTTTAAAGCAAGGGTAGCACGAAAATCTAAAAGCCGTTTATTAAGTATGCTCAAAGATTAACGTTAGTCGATAAGATTAGGATATCGGATTTCCATCAACATCGATCATGAAACTCAAGTGGAGAAAAGACAAACTTCGAGCACGAGAGTCTTCATATCGGGAAAATCTACACAACATCACAAACAACCAAACACGAGAAATCAAGAGGTTAACCCCTTCACGCCACTTATTAGAAAATAGAAAGAAGATAAAGCGCTTGTTTTGTTATCAGTCGTTAGCCCGACCGCCCAATTCATTTATCCTTGGGGAAGCAAGTGGAAAAGATAATCTCCATCGGACTTTCGTTCAAGAGGTTTGGATAAACATTGAAACATAAGAAAGTTCCACTCCGATGAGATACCCACGGTTCTTAAAAGGAATTGTTAGGTCACTAGTCATTTACAAACACAAGTTATAAGAGAAGAGATAAAGGCGGATGAACAAGTATGCAAGCACACACAATATAAACTAAGAAACGGTTGATCGACGGCTTAAATTCTTTGTTAGGTCACTAGAATGAAGAGAAAACGATTGAACAACCAACCTCAAATGAGGGTTTACAAGAGTTTATATGAGGGCAAGGAGCTAGGCAACAGCTAGGCCTCTCCTTCCCTATTCCTTATTGGGCTTGGATCAAGCTTATGGGCCTTCTACATAAGCTTGACCTTAAACAAACATAAAGGCCATAATAAAGCTACCTATTACATATGAAATATAAATACTTGAAATATTGTTTAGAGTGATTCCAACAATCTCCCTCAAGTATATATGAATGTAAACGGTGAAGGCGTTGATGTAATAGTAGTCGTGACGCCTTCCGACATTCTTCTTTCTTGTGAGAGGAATTGTCTTGATTCGAACAATCTCCCAGTGTAGAGATAGTTATCTTTGAACAGCTTATGCTCGACGTCATCATTAACTTTGTTCTTTGATCATTGTTCTTTGTGGTGAAAGTGATAGTATGTTGTTGTCTCGCATCACCGCTTTCAGTCCGCTTCACGCTCCAAGGTTCCACGCCATTCTTCAACATGCTCACACGCTTTTGACGTTGGAAATCAATAGTGATGAAGTTCGTAAGTTTTGACTTTGTAGATTCTTTGATTCATGAAGAATCATTCGACCGCTGTGTTGCATTTGAATAGAACTTCCATTAGTGATGATGTTGGCGTGAGCATGAGAAGAATCAAGACGATCATCCCGCCCGAGCTTCCATAAGAAGAAAACATTTCAAACGGTTAGTAATAAGCGGTTTCCAGACTTACAAGTTTGAACTCGAGAGTTAACAACATAGTGTGAAAACACAACTCTAATTTACAAAGGCCGCTCTCGAACTGGAGTCCCACAAGTGAGATAACGCGATGTACCAAGCACATCTACAGATTCGAGATGAGTCGAGGTACACCAAGCATCACTCACGATCAGACCGATGAGACACACTCCGTAATCCACGGGAGTTACCGAAGTGACCGCCGTGGTCGTTTGATGTTGACTCGGCAGAGTTTCCATTCAATCACCGAGGATCATGATGTGAACCTCTCATAAATGTTCTGATGATTGCTAAGATCCGTGAAGGACTCGATATGAACCATCGATAATCTTATTTGTTGATCATCAAGTGATTAAATGTCAAGTGTTCCTAAGAGATCTTTGATGAATCTCGTGGCTCTAGACTCAATAGTGCTTTGGTTTTCCGAGCGGAGACTAGGAGAGGGTCTCCTTTTCAATACCAACGATCTTTAAGAGAAAGCCAATAGTTATTGTAGGGTTCCCCGTGAGAATGAAACAAGCTCGCTGAGAGAAACTTGAGTGGCTAAGAAGGTTTAGTGCATGCGCCATCGGGTCCATGACGACTTTTAATCTTCAATACCGGTGTCACTAAGTGACAACCAAGAGTATATGAATTGAACCCGTGTCCGCCCTAAGTTGAATAACTGGAGGGCTATTTCTTTTCACCCTTTACTTTACATTTCTTTTTGATTCTTCAACTCCTTCTTTCTCCGATTCTCATTTTCTCCTTTTATAATCATTCCTAAGGACTTCTAACACTAACTAATGGTAGTGTCCTTGGTAGATCCCTCCGCTCTGGCGGATCATAAGACGGTTATTCCTAACCTTAGTCACCTTATAACTCCATGACTAACCTATGTTTGCCATTAAAACCATCGTATGTGAAAATATCTCTCAAAAGGTTTGTTAATGAAAACATGTTTGAACCACATGAGAGATGAAGTTTTGCATAAATACCCCTCCACATGTGCTTAATAGTTTTAATGGTTAAATGCACAATGAGGAAAGAGCGCGACTTTTGAATTGATCCACTCAAGATAGACAATCCTCATGAGACACGGTTATGTTGCATAGTTAAAGAGTTACATTGTCGCCTTTTAGGTGACAACTAGCTCTAATAACTACCTTGAAGGTGTAGACAAACCTTGAAAGGTTGTCAAACCCGTTCGAGTTCATGTCTATCAAGAGTTTCTCGAATGGTACTTTCTACTTGGACAAGTCTTTGCGAGACACGCTTACATTACTAGCGAACTAGCTTGAAATTATTACCCGTCCAGACAAGTCTTTTCGAGTTACAAACAGCTTAGTACCGTCAATTCGCTGGTTAAGTCCGAGGTACATGATTCATTTGCATTTTGCACAACATATTTCTTATCACACAAATTTTCTCCCCTAAAAATGGCATATAAAATGTTATTTTTGAACGCTTGAGAATAAATATGACCATTTTGAGTGTTGGGAAGATGACCACTATGAACAATTTGTGAACAAAGTTTTGATTCAAATACTCCACCTCAACAAGTGATATAAACGGTTGAGGTTTTGAAAATCTTATGGGAAGTACTTGTCTTTTGAGCAAAACCTTGAAAAGTGAAAGGTTTGATAGGTTTTACTCAAAATAAGAAGCTTTCGCTCCTTTTATAAGGATTGTGGCATCGAGGCGCACTACGTGGTCCTTTTCGATGACACGGGTTGTACAATCGTTATGTGCACAAGCCATCCACATATAAATAATCATACATCCAAAATTATATGAAGAAAACAATTCAAAGGGTACCGTGAAGCAAGTGATGTTCCTGTGAGTGCGCATGTATGCTGAAAGCCGGTGATGTTTATCCCGGTCGACCACCAACATAGCTCTCCAAACGCCTCGAATCGATCCCTTCGAACAACCGCTCATCAATCATGGTGATGATACGCCTCACATCCCTCCTTTCCCGAGAGTTCCCAGCTTAGATTCCCAACTTTCAGCGATATCCTTCAATCTGACGCCAATCCATCCCTAACCATCTTCAAGGTATGATCCCCAAATTTGTGGAGCTCACTACACGCCATTAAGCGCTTCTTCAAGTTCACCGCGTAAACAACGCCAAAGGTTTGCCGATGAGCGAAGTTATGTGAGGTGGTTGATGTCGAAGATCTGCCGTGGTGGAGTGAAGTTTACACGCTTCGATATGATTCAACAAACCATCCGGATATCTTCGACACGCTCTTTGATCACGATGCGCCTAATGAAGATGAGAACCGACTTGATAAATTCACGCTGAACTTCAACGAGAATTGTCTCATACGACCACCGCACTTTGGCAAGGTACATGTCTTCGATGTCATTGAGGACAAGTTCTCAAAGTCACCCCGAGAATCCATAGTCCTGCTCATCTTGTCGCTTGACTATGATATTCTTCAAGAATGTGTAGTCCCACTTAGACTTGAGATCAATGTGTTTGATGGCCACGATGTCCTTAGAGCTATACACTTCATGTTGAGACTTCGAACCCAGCATCAGTAGTAGATTCTTCGCTCGTGCCAATGATGAATCCCATACAATGCATCTTGGTCGATGCTTGCACGCTGTCGAAAACAAGTGATTTGCACGCCTCGATAGCTATGCGCGGTTTGAGTAAATAGTCACCGGGAATGGAAGAGTCAATGATGTAGCGATTTTCTCGAACCATCGCCTGTAAGAGAAAATCCGTGTCTTTGTTAAAAAGTATCGGAAGGAATCCGTGGTTCGCCTCGCTTGGCCAATGGTTGGTAGAGGTTTGGTCTAATCGGTGTAGTATGGAGGGTTGTCCCTTTGTGTGAAGTCAAGGTTTGCTTCCGGATTGAGCCAATCCATGTTGTTAGACATAGCTCGAGCGATGTTCTCAAGATGATATTCGACCGAGGGCGCTTTCGAGTCGTCTTTCCAGAAGTTGGAATGCTTCATTCTTGATTCGCTTCAATTCGATTTTGTCATTTTCTTCACATGGAACTTTTCTTGCAAAAGTTTTATGTGCTCCAATGTAGAACCGTCTACCAAGTCTTGACCTTCATCGTAGGAGTTTGATTGACAAGTGTGGAGAACCATTCAAACTCTTCGGTTTTATCGTCATCTAGCATGATACGACCGGCCGAGTCGCCCGCTTCTTCTTTTGGAAGGCTTTGATGATGATACCGGTTTCGCACTTGTTTGGGTGAGGTGGGTTGTTGTTGGGGCTCAAGGACCTCTTCATCGCTACCACCCGTACTCAAAGTAATCACCGCTTTATGAGTCAGGTGGTAACTCGGAATCGCCCCGAGGTTTATCAGAGAAGACCGAGGTGGTGGAGACTTATGTTGAGAAGAAGTCCGAGGTGGAGGAGGAGGGCATAGATGTAGATTGACCGCATCGCTCGACGCTTAGGTGCGAGTCCTTATCCTTATCATCGCCATCTCTTGGCCGTTTGGGTTGATCGGCCGACTCCTTGCATGATGAACCGAGTTGAAAAGGCAGACCTTCAAAAATTTAGCTTCATCCAAGTAAACGCTCCGCATCGCTTTGACATTTGCATCACTAGTTTAGCGATTAACCCGCATTCGTAGAGATCGCCTTCTTTGGCCATTGTATGTTTAACCAATGCGACGATGTTAGGAGTGAGTTGTCCGAGAATACTCTAGTCACACCGGGACAAAGGTCGAGAAGAAACTTGTGGGTTTGATCTCTGTCGACTTCTCCGGCTTTTGGACTTTAGGAACGATATCCCAAGGTACTTTTGAGTGTAACCTTCAATCATTTCATTCAGCCTCCCGACGATGACTTCTCATGAATTCTCGAATAGCTTTCCTATCTTCCGCATCTTGTCATTCTCATCATGTAAGCACCGCATTTGTTCAAAGATACCAATTAAGTTTTTCGTGGAGCATGTCCTTCTTTCTAACTTGTTTGACAAACTTTCACAATCTTTGCATGTGTTTGAGAAATCCAAGATTTAGGTGGTTTCTTCACGGATTTGGATGATGATCCGTTGACTTTGTTGATGGTGGTGGTGATGAATGAGATGAAGAGTCCGATGATGAGGAGACATGAGGAGACTTCATGTCCTTAGGAGTTTCGAGGTTTTCTCATTTGAGTGTGTTGGACTGCCTAGAAGAAACTTTGTATAATCATCCTCGCCATCCTTAGACTTTTCTTTCTCGATTATCTGCTTCTCAAAATCATACACACAGTGTCCTCCACACCGTTGTTGTTGCGAAGAGTGGTGGCACCGGATCCCTTATCGGGTCGATTAACCGCATCAGATCCGGAGAGGATGGGCTGCCCACTTGAACCTCCGGCCACCCATTTGATCTTTAGCAAATTCTTCACCTTTTGAAGGTGTCTCGACTTTGTGAAACTTCTTCCAGATGCTTGATCCAATTGCTCTTCTTCATCTTCGTAGCTTTCATCCCGAGGTACAAGTGCGTGAGTCTTCCTTTAATAGTTTGAGGACTTGGAGGTTTTGGTACCGAGGATTTTCATCCTTGCGCTTTAGAGAATGTGATCTCTTCATCTCGTGTCAAGATCCTCGAGTCCTCGCCCCGAGCCGCCTTTGCGGTTCAAGTGAAAGGATCGGAGTGGCTTCCGAGAAGGAACTTTCTTCTTAGTGGGTTTCTCTTGGAATAGGTTTCTTCTTTGGAACATTCCTTTGACTATCTCGTACTTGTGACACTTCCAAGACTTCCTTTTCTCGGTTCTCCTTACATGTGTTCCGTAAGATTTTTCGTCGAGATGACCAACTTTGCCTTGTCCGACCGCTTCCGTGATACCTTTTGTATGATTCGAGCTTTCGACATCTTCGCTAGAAGGAAATCAAAGACAAAGACCTTGTTTCTTTGTAGACGCTTCCTTGATTCTCGACAGATAGAATAGGTTCCACAACATGTCGTGATTGTCGGGGTCATTGAGCCTCTTGGGAATGTCGGGATGAAGTCCAAGTGCTCGGATCAACAATTTAGTATATCCGATGTAAGGAATCTTTGAGCCAAGTTTGTTGAGAAATGACATCATGTCATCCCAAATCGTAGCTTCGATAGCGATGTGTTTCTTGTTGACCAATGCCCGTAATATTTGCGCCCATGAGCTTAGGGTGCTCATAGTCACCGTCACGACCGTAAATGACTTGGTGATGATCATGTAGAGTGTTCTCCGTGGTTGAGGAATACTCTTAAGCTCTACGTGAGAATGCTTGGTGATTATTCCCGTAGCCTCGCCATAACCGATATTGATTAAGAATTGAGAGTGAGCTCTTCAAAAAGTGTGGCATATAGTTTGGTGGATCGACATCGTGAATTAGGAGAATGCCCTCAAGTCCGCAGTGTAATGGTGACTTGTTTGTGATTCGTAGTCACCCACATGCAGCTTGTCCTTCGACCCTTTCCATAGTGTTCCGTAACTCTGGATGTAGATCTCGTGAACAGCTTGCAGAGTGAGTAAGCATGTTCGATACGGGTGAGTCCTCGTAATGTCAATAGCAATTAAACACGAAGATTCGTGAGCAAGTGAGGTGTCAAAGTCAACACGGAGATTGTTCTTTCCTATCTTCATTGGATAGCCATGAGGATAGATATCAAGAATGGAGAGAACTTCGTGTGCATCCACATTCATTTGTTCACCATGTCGTGATCTCAAATAACATTAGCCAAAAGAACCAACATATCGAAAGACATAATGTTAGTCAATGTAAGGTCTTATTGTCTAGTTATTGAATGTATAGTGATAATGATTGTTACGAGTCCTAAGTCACTTGTATGTTCAATAGTTCAATGATGTCGTGAAATGTCTCGTGAGTTAGTTAACTTTAAGTTTTAAAGTTTATTTTATCACTTATTGTTCACAACATATCGATTTATTAAGTTTATTGGTGACATTATTGGATTCGTGACGTTATGATTAGATTATTTACAAGTTTGTACACGTAACAATTCATCATGAAGGTCAATCCAGGTTGCGTAGTTTTGGCAAAGTTATGCGAGACAGAATGATATATGCTTAGCGTAAACTTACGCCAGAATCCTAACTTACGCAGAAGAAATGTTACGCGTGAGGAAAAGGAGACCTTATGCGAGAGCTTATGCGAGGCATATATTAACCTTACGCCGTAAGGCTACTCGTAAGAGTTGACCTTATGCGTAGAGGTCATCGCCACGCTATCCTTCACGTGATACGCCGTAGTCCATTGTAGAACCCACGCGCTATAGTTATGCGAGGATTTATTTTACGATAACTTGACTACGCCGTAGGGTAATCCTTATGCGTAGAGAGTCCGATGACCTTGATTCTCGAGTGTTGCGAGCAAAGCCCGAAATAAATCCATCAAATCATCAACATTAACACAAACATTCATTTTATCAACAAAACATGGCATGAATCATTCATAAACCAGTTACGCGTAGAAAGTCATATGCGTAGGTCAAAACCCTAGGGTTATGACTTACGCGTAAGTTTTCTAACCATGGGATTTGCATCAAACAGATTCTGGTAGTTCTAAGATGTTGTGTGATCTTATAGACCAAGTTTTAACATCTAACTCATGGTGAATCAAAAATACCCAAACTTATGAACCTTAAACCCTAATTTCAAATTCTGAATAAATCAGTGTTTCTGGGTAGTTATAGAGCAAGGATATAATCAATTCAACATCATATAAACATAACCCAACAATCTTTTGGACCAAAACACTTCACATTGGAAAAAACCCAAATCGACTCATAAACCCTAGTTTTCAAAATTCATCAATTTTAGTTTCGGGTGGATTTTGATGGTTAAAATGTTATCCTTGATGTGTAAGAAACGCTTTGAGACAATCCATTTTACCACAAACATACACATTAATGATTGTGTGTTCATACGCTTATGCGTAGAACACATAATCACGCCGTAAAAACGTTTTAGTCAGAGGATTTGAATGAAATTAAAAACCTTTGCTTAGAAACATGTTTTACTCAAGAAACAACTTACAAATTGATGATCAAAAGCACAAAATTCTTGAGTGATTATTAGGCGTAGGATCCTTTAAGGTTTAGAATACAAATGAGAAGTGAAAGAGTTAGGTGGAGAGGATTTTATTAAAAATAGACTTTACCATTTTGACAGTTTTGGTCCCTCCACCTTTTCCATTTTCATCCAAAGCTTTTTAACTTCCATTTTTGTTACCAAATGAAGATTTTAGAAAGAATATGACGACACTCCTCTAGACTTGAGAAAATAATGAAAGATTATAAATTAAAGTCCGGGAGTGTCTTCGAACCGTGAAGTGTACCACCATTTGTAAAAGAATCAACCGAGATGTGATAACATGCAAGTACACGATGTTTTGAAACAAGCATGGATTATTTTTCCCTCAACACTTGATCGGAAAAATACTGAATTTTGAAAGATAAAAGTGTTGACGGAAGAAATGTACTTGCCATGTTGAAAGAAAGATAGATTAGGAGAATATTTTTGTAGTTTTAACGGATTTTATATTTTTGTATTTTGTTTTGAAAATATATTTACAAAAGATGTTTTGGTGTTTGATGTGTTTTAAGACTGCTTTAAGAGGTCATCCAATTCCTCTTGAGTCAACACCTCATACCAATTCGTGGACCAACTCATTAAACCTAGCGGGGCAAGGCTTTGGTGAGCAGATCCGCCAATTGGTATTCAAGACCACAAAGTATAATTCAACTGCACTGCTCCACGTGGTCCTTGATGAAATGATAGCGTAGATCGATGTACTTTGATTTCGAGTGTCGAATCGAGTTGCACGAGATTGCAATGGCACCGATTGTTGCAAGACATCGATTCTCACAACACGTAACCATAGTCTTTGAGTTGTGTTCTCATCCAAATGACTTGAGCACAACACGCGGACATGGCTACATATTCGCTCAGCTGATGAAAGCGATGTACAATCTCGCTTCTTTGATTGCCAAGACACCGCTTATCACCGAGAAATTGTAGAGCTCTCAAGTACTTTTCCTTGAGTCTAAGCATCCCGCGTGGTCGGTCTCAAAAGCGATTAGTTCAAAACCGTAATCCTTCTGATACCGATCCCCAAGTTAATGGTTCCCTTGATGTATCGGAGGATTCTTTTAGCCTAGAGAGGTGGGTTTTAGTTGGTCGCGATCGATAACGGGAGCATAGATAAACCAAAAGACAATATCGTGTCATGCTAGTCGTTAGATACATGAGAGACCCAATAATACTTGGTATTTGGTAGGGTCAACTAATTTCCCATGTAAATCAAAGATCAACTTCTTGGTATGAGTCATTGGTGTGGCATAAGTATCACATGTTTTCATTCCAAATTTGTTTAACAATTCAAGGGCATATTTGATCGACTCAAGAAAATACCACGGGTGATTGATGAACTTGCGCCCTAGAAAGAACGTAAGTTCACCCATCATGGACATTTCAAAATTTTTCTTCATTAGTTTTGCAAAAGCGATTGAAAACTTTTTATGTGTAGACCCAAAATGATGTCATCCACGAATTTGAACAATTAAGATATGTGCCCCGTGATATTGTATAAAAAGAGTTGGGTCAACCGATCCTTTGGTGAAATTATTGGCAATGAGGAAAGATGATAGCTTATCGCATCATGCCCGAGGGGCTTGTTTGAGGCCATAAAGAGCTTTGTTCGGTTTGTAAACATGGTTCGGGAACTCGTGATCAACGAATCCATCCGGTTGGTCGACATAGACCGCTTTTAAGTTGTCCATTGAGAAACGCCGCTTTGACATCCATCCGATAGACCGTCATATTCATATGAGTCGCGAACGCGAGGAATATCCGAACAACCTCAAGAGAGCAACCGAGCAAAAGATTCTTCAAAGTCTATTCCTCTTCCCGACGATAACCCTTAGCAACTAGCCGTGACTTGTTTCGGATAACATTCCTTCAAAGATCCAATTTGTTTTTCCAAATCCATTTTAAACCAATGACGAGACCCTCGTTGGTCTTTCAACCGCTCCATACTTCAAGACGCTTGAATTGGTTGAGTTCTTCCCGCATGGATTCAATCCATTGTCTTTTGTCATTGCATCCTTAATGTTTTTAGGTTCGATTAGGCAGATGTGAGTGCATAAATGCAATTTTCACCGTCTCGAGTGAAGACGTTGTCTCGTGAACGACCGGTTGATTCGTTGCCAATAATGTTAGCCGAGGATGGTCTTTTGTCCATCTATGTGTAGAAGGTTGATGTTGGTATACATTGTGCGATTCGAGGATTCAAATGGTTTGTGGAAGATTCCGCGACATCCGTGCAAAGCAGCCTCATTTGCAAACGGATTGAAGAACGATTTGGATCAAAATCGCAGTGGGGTACTTCATTCGTAATATCATCGCTTGGTTCATCATTGTTGGAAGCGGTGTGTTCAATCTGCTGTGTTGGAGTCAATTGTGTAGGTGCATCTTCAACAAAGAGTTGTTGTAGCAGTGTATCGTATAGGAATATTATCGTTGTGCAATGAAACAATGGATACACCAGAGCACGCTCATCAATATCGCCACGTAATGTAGGAGCAAATAACCTTTCCATTTGTTGACGAGTTAGCCGAGGGCTTTCTTCACCGATGATGGGGTTGAGGAAGTTTAAACGGTTGTGACCGGTTCTAAGTCGTTATACTCGTGGCCATATCCGTGAGTTCATCGAAATGAGCATGAATCATTTCCATTACCTCCTTAGTTCGACGATTCCGCATTCGAAACCTTTAGAATTGTCACAAGATCCAATAAAGACTCCAATATCGCTTTGGCTTTGAGCTTTCCAAAATCATCACGATCATTATTCGGATAGCAAAGGGATCCAAATACATGAAAGTGTTTGAGGTTCGGTTTATAGTTGTGGACAAGCTCGAAGGTGTTTTGTTGTGGCGCTTTGTGATCATAGAACGGTTTTGAGTATAGCATGCGAGATACACACGCCCATAAGTAATCTGGAAGTTTAGCATTGATTAACATTGTTCTTGCAGCTTCCACTAACGCTCGGTTTCGCTTTCAACTACTCCGCTTTGTTCGTGTGCGTGCAATAGATGTTTGATGTCAATTCCACTTTCTCATAAAATTCACGAAGGGTTTTGTTAACAAATTCAGCCTTTGTCTGCTCGATTATTCGGACGGTGTCATGGAGTCGAACCCGATTTTGTGAGAAAGGTGATGATCATTTGTGGAGCTTGGTCTTTGCTACGGCGAAGTAGACCCAAGTCCATCGTGAGTAGTCATCAACAATTACTAAGATGTAGCTTGCCGCTGATCGCTTGCACACGATCGGGCCACACAAATCCATGTGAAGAAGATGAAGCACATGTCGAGAGTCGGTTCCACCTTTGAAGGAAAATGAGCACGAGTGCTTTTTCCTTGTTCACAGTCGAGCAAAGGTGATCTTTCGAGTACGGAATCGGGAATCCTTCAACTAGTTTGTGTCGAGCAAGGTTGGTGATGGTTTGAAAGTTTAGATGTGAGAGACGACGGTGCCATAGCCGTGATTTTGTTGATGTTGCCTTAGAAAGTAAGCGATGGGAGAGGAAGCAACCATGTCTTGCATAGAGATAGTGTAGAGACTAGAATTACGCGAGCCGGATATAAGGTCATTTCCTTGTAGATCACGAATGAAACAAGTTTTCTCCCAAAGCAACCTCCAAATCTCCATCACAAAATTGACCCATCTAAAAACAGACAGACCGAGGCCTTCCACATAGTAAACCCCGCCGATTTCGATGTTCCCATTAACATAATCTCCAGAGCCCATGATAGTCGCAAGTGATCGCTCCCGAACTGACAAGTGCCAATGAACTTTGCGATAAAGTTTGATAACAGCTTAAGGTTGCTCGTCATGTGTCGGGAACATCCGCTATCAACAATCCAGAGAATGATCTCAGACACCGCATTACACATGCATTTACACGGATGGAATAGAAGTAGATGTGGAACCCAAATGTTAGAGGGTTCAAGGTGTACGTTAGACATACACACATTGACAATTTTAGGCATCCATTTAAATCCAAGTGTGTTATATATCCATTTCGCCATCTATAACTACTCTTTGCTTTAGTCTTAGTGAAAACACTAGGTGGTACTACATTCTTAGGAGGTGAAGCGTGAGCTACCGTGATAGCAATGGTTGCCTTAGAATCTAAAGAAGGTGGTTTACCAAGCACGTATATAGAATGATTAGTGGGCCTAGAGGTATTCCGATTCTTAGGATTCCGTAATCTAGAGATTATAGTTTTAGCAACACATTTGTCATGACAATCGAATTCATACTTTTTCGACAAATAACACAAGGTGCATCGATCAATATCAAAAGTACTTAACGGTTTAGCATTCGTTACATCACTATTTGTATTACATTTTCCGACGCAACATCTATAGTGGAAGCAACATGATTTTTATTCGTAGTCCTAGGTGTTCTTCTACTTTAGCATTCTTTATTGATCTTTTCTTAGGTCGCAACTTCCTATTCTTCGATTGAGTGCCCTAGGTCGTGAAGTGCGGACGCTTGGAAAAGATGCAACTATTCCTGCTTCAAGAGAGGGAAACACATTAGCAACTTGTGATTTGGCAATGGGAATTCTAGGTTCACGATGACTAAGTGTGACTGTGCTAATCTCTTAATCACAAGAGGCGGAAGTTGTTCATACTTTCCTAACATTTCCGTAACTTAGAGATGGTGTGAATCGATCTTGATTTTCGTAACTAATATTTACCAAAGAAAATTCATGACATCTCCAAAGTGTGAGCAAGATAGTGATCAAGTTCGCTTGATGCTTCAAGTCGAGTCTTTTGAGTAAATCAAATATGACACCATATTCTTGTTTAACGCTTAAAAGTTCTTGTTCATATTTTGAGATTTGACTTTTCAAAGACACATTTTGATCATCCAGCTTGATCAAGTTTAGGATCAAGATTTTGCACTCAATTGAGCGATTATCTTTTGAAAACTAAGTTGATGATTGTGAATATCTTTTCACACCATTGAAGACGACGCTTTGCATTGTAAATTTCGTGTAATCGCTTATTTTCACTTTTAAAGACTCGATCCGAAGCACATTATCGGTGTTCTCAACAAATATAACAGCTTTCAACAATATCGCAGAGATATAATCGATGCAAATGGCAAGGCATGAAGTAACACAACATTATGGATATCAAGACATATAACATCTTCCAAGATTCGATCAACATCTTTTCTCAATAGTTTTTTTATGCTTTGTGTTCGAAATAGATGTTTCGCTTTCTCGAAAACGCTTTTCATTACCCCAAGTTCCTTATGAAAATCCTTTTCCCCAGCAATTGCACAACTTTTCAAGTTTTTAACATTAGGTAAAAGATTTTTCCGAAAAATGTCTCTTTGTTCTCGCGCCAGAGGCGATTGAAAATGTTCAACTTTGATTTCGATCGATATTCTATCTCATGTTGTAAAATTTTGAGGTCACCATGAAAATGTCAAAATATCAAGAATTTTTCGATTTTCAGTTGTGAGTTTACTTCACTAATGGAAGGTAAAGGACCATAAGTTTGTGCAAAGTCCTGCTTTGGGATTAACAAGAAGACTCTGTGTTTCGATGATAACCCTTGGTGTGTTAGAAGAATCCGCTGGTGTGACTAAAGTGACCCGCTTTTATAATTAAAAGGTTTGTTGTAAACAACGTTTTTAATTTTGATCGACTCGCCTTTCGCATCTAATTCCTCTTGACGATGGTATTCAACAACACTCATGACAAGATTATCAATTTTTATTCTCGTGACCGAAACTTCGTGAGTTGGTTTGAATGTTTTAGTGAAAGCTTTGGTTTGAAATCGCCTAGATTTTTCCATATCCATTTGGATTGGGTTTTAAGGTAAACTTTTCAATAGTCATATCGATTCACCATGTTTGTAAACACAGCTTTAAACTCTTTAAGTTTGTTTTGCAAGTCGAGAATTTCTTCAAGAAGGTCATCTACCCGATTCGTTGAATGCTTTTGTATGGAGAATCTGCTTTTGACAATTTAACAACTCAAATTTTAGCTTTTGATTGTCCAAGTGAGAGCGTTAATTTGTTTTTATGTTCATGTTTCAGCTTGTTCAAATTCGCATAACAAAGCATTCTTCGAGGCGGCTAGATCACGATCCGCTCTCTAAATATTTTTCGCTTTGATGAGATTTTGCAAAGCGGCTTCAAAACCTTTTTCACGGTTTTCTTGAGTTTTGAAAAAGTTGAGTTGCATTTGTAAACATTCAAAATCCTTGGTTAACAAAGGCATTTTTACTTTTTAAGGACCGATTTAATGCATAACATTCCTCCATTTTGATTTTATGGTCTTGAATTAACCGAGCAAAATCGGATGAGGCAACAGATCATCTTGTTCAACGCGAGTCTCAACATTATCATTCTTTAGATCCTCAAGCACGACCACGGAGTCAATTTGATTATCAAAGGAAACCATAAGGTCATCTTGATCGTCAAATGTAACTACTGTGGTTAACTTGAAAATCATCGAAAAGATGTAGAAGACTCATTTTGAATACCCGATCCGTGCGGATTCGAGATATTGGCGGAGATATTAGTTCGAGATATGATGATGGTTTGTTCGGTACCTAAGACAAGCCATCTGTCATACACCGGGCTCAGATTACCATGTGCACTCATGCATATTAGCCATCAACATAACAAATGATTAGCTCGCAAGTCCTCCATATCATCATCCGAGTCAAGATCCGCCATAAAGCTCGTTTTGTCCGTGAGAGATCCACCACTTCATCCTTAAGAGCCAAAAGTAAGGGCTCTTTGAAATAAGCACCGCCCCTAGTCCTTGGCTTTGGGCATGCATTAGCCAGTGTCCTTCTCATTGCGCTTGTAGCATCTAAGACCATTTAACCGATTCTCGAGCATTTCTGCTCCACCACTTGAGCTCGCTTGTTATTCCTACCCACAAGATTAAACCCTTGACCACCGCCCATCCGACGCACCATAATCACGATTCGAACTTCAACACGTCCATTGTTCACAACAACTTGAGTCCGTGTGTTAGATGAGGAACGAATACGATTGTTGGATTTGTTGGTGTAACGCCAAAAGCATTAGCAATCATCACAAATCCTTGTTGCAATGCTTCGAACGGATCTGCTTCTCGCCGCTTCATCGACATATGCTTGAGCATTGTTGCCGTATGGAACCAATTGATTTTGTTGAGGTTGTGACCGTGAAGGTGTGTTTGAAGCGCTTGGTTGAGTTGTTGGTCGAGAGGATAATTCGCTGAGCATACAACGCAAGTTGTTGATTGTCCGGCCATGACTGCTTAGCAATTTGAGCACGGAGAATCCTTTCCCGATCAACTTCCTTTTCATGAGGCTTCAAGTAATCGTACAACAATCCATAAGTAGAATGATGCATATTCTTCGCTTGACGGAGAAAATGACATACTTCTCCCATTCGGACCAAGACTACTCAGAACTTAGTATTCACCGCAATTCTTGGCATGATGATGTTGTGTTTATCCAAATCATTGATGATATCTCGAAAATCGATGATGATAGGACTCTAGTGTCTCTCCGTGTTCAATCATGAAGTGTTCATAAGCCAAGTAAATTTTGGATTCCAAATCCTCCCGATTGAGCATGATCCTTCCATAAGAAGACGAATATGATCCCACATTTTTGTGCGCTTTTGAGCATCGACACTACGAAGAATTGGGTTTGGTAATCCTAATAGGATGTATTCCATTGCAAGTTCATCGCTTCATAGTGTAGAAGTTCAGAGGATTTAAATCGCAAAAGAGCAATGTTGGTTTGTTCATCTCGTGGAACAAAGAGCTGGATCTCCTGCACAATGACAAGAGGCATTTCAAATGGACCTTCCAAGATAACCTTCTTTAAGAACTTTCCATGTGGCTTCTTTAGATCACAAAACCTAAAGAACCTTATCACCCATTGATCGTAGTTTCGGAGTGAGCATTGAGGTCTATCAAGTGATCCACTTCATGAATTGATTGTTGGTCGCTTAAAGCTTCACACATCTTTGCAAACCAAGTGGGTTCCTTCATAGTACTTCGTGATGGATGTTGATTGAAATCGTTTGTGTAGGGTAGAGCTTGAAGACTTTGTGGTGGTTGAACCATTTGTGGTTGTGGAATTGCACCAAGTTGTGGAGTATGTTGTCGATTAAATTGTTGTTGATAAATAGCTTGTTGTTGATTCCATTGTTGATGTTGTGGAGTTAATTGTTGTTGTTGTTGATGATTATAAGTGTGAGGGAAATAGTTAGAGTATGGTGGTTGAGACATGATGATAAACTTGTGTGGTAAAATGGATCTTTGTAGTCGAATGAACCTTTGTTGATGAAGTGTCCTTAGGCGAGAAAAGACAAGAACCAAGTAGCACTTATGCGTAAAAACACCAAAAGTTACGCGAACAATGAGGGGTTACGATAGGATTTAGCTTACGCGTAAGTAGGATAAAAGCACTAAAGTTAGCGTAGACAAAAGTTAGGCGAGAAAGTTAGGCGAGGATTACCTTATGCGAGATCAAGTTTACGCGTAAAGTGAATCTTATGCGTAGAATTTCTACGCCGTAAGCTTATGCTTATGCGTAATTTTAGGGTTTTTGCTCAAATGATCTTTTACACTTCACAAAGGCAAAAGATATCCAAAGTCGACGATTTTCGCACTTATCCAAGTAAGAAAACACGGAATAAACCGTAAAATTGAAGATCAAACCAAGGAAAATCTTACGCGTAATATTAGGGTTTTGATACGCCGAGGATTACTCGTAACTTTGATTCTCGCCTAAATGTGTTTCTAAACCGCTTTTTGTTATGGAATAGCTTCAATAGTACCAAAAGAACACAAAAGTGTGAATTTTGATGTACCAAAATCGCTAAACGGGTTACGCGTAGTACGACACCCACGAACAAAACAAGCTTAAAAACGAACCACGCCAGAAGTTTGAAACTTTTGTTAAAAACAAGTATTTTAACACCTCAAAACATTGAAAGTACAAGAATCTTGGATTAAAAAGTGTAAAACGTGTTTTAAGATAACCAAAGATTGCGTTATCTTTACGCCAGAAGACCCAAAACCAAAACTTCAAAAACAAAACGAGTACACCCAACTATTTGGCGATTGATACCATCGTTAGGTCACTAGTTTTACAAACACAAGTTATAAGAGAAGAGATAAAGGCGGATGAACAAGTATCACACACACACATATAAACTAAGAAACGGTTAGGCGAATGTATGAATGAAGAGAAAACTTGAACAACCAACCTCAAATGAGGGTTTGCAAGAGTTTATATAGGCAAGGAGCTAGGCAACACTCCTCTCCTTCCCTATTCCTTATTG